>JABLUY010000090.1:0-128538 GCA_013306675.1 Thraustochytrium sp. TN22
GCTGGAGCTGGAGCTGGAGCTGGAGCTGGAGCTGGAGCTGGAGCTGGAGCTGGAGGCCGTGCTGCCTCTGGAGGAGTAGCGAGAGCTGGAGGGCTTGCCGGAGCCGAGCCCGAGCCTGAGCCTGAGCTGGAGCCTGAGCCGGAGCTCAAGCTAGTGCTGCAGCAGTTCAAGCTCCAGTGGCGCAGCAGGCCGAGCTCCAGTGCTGCAGCAGCCGGAGCTTCAGTGCTGCAGCCAGAGCTGGAGCTTGGGAACTGCAGCCAGAAGCGCGGCAGACGGCGCCCGCAGAAATGCGGCGCGCGAATGATGTAGAGATGCAGGCGACGGCGGCGCCAAGGCCACGGCGGCTGTCGCGGCTGCCGCAGCTGATTGGAAAGTCGCTGCAGAGGCTGCCGCTGTCGGCGTGGGCGAGGGCCTTGGCCGTGGACACGCTGCATAAGTGCCGGGGCAGGAGAGCCGCCTGGGCGTTGCTGGCTGCGCTAGGAGCTGCCGTCCTGCTAGCGGTCTTGTACATGGAGGCGCGCGCGTACGAGCTGGCCTCGAGGTCGTCGGAGGACCACGCCAAGGTTGTGCTTGCGTCCGTTCACGACCTGCAGGACGTGCATGCGCTAGGTCCATATGAGATGGAGCCGCCCAAGACCAACTTCCTCTGGGGCTCACTAGAAGATGACAGCCCGCGTGGCGTGCGCGTGCAGACCAACCAGCGCGATGAGTGGTGCACGCCAAAGGATGTGGTTCCAGGGTGGAACCCACTCTGGGTGGACGTCGACCATACTGTGCCGCCCGCGCCCTTCGACGCCAGCGACCCGCCGCGGTGGTGGACCGCAGCCGAGCTCGCGCAGGTGCACGGACGCTATCTCGTGCTCGTGGCCGCCGGCGACACGTCCACGCATGCGCTGCCTGAAGATCCCTGGTCTTCCGAGCCGTCTGTCGACCTCGCCGTCATCTATTACGGTACCGACGATGCCGTCGCAGAGCGCTATCGTGAGGATGCCCGCTACTTTTGGCGTGCCCACGGCATCAAGTGGCAACTCTTCCGCAAGGTCCTGCACGAGATCGACTGGCGCCAGTACGAGTATATCTGGATGCCCGATGACGACGTTCGCATTCCTTCGCGCAGCATCCCGTACATGTTCAAGCTCGCGGCCGCGCACCACCTCCGCATGGGTCAGCCCGCGATGTCGCCCGGCAGCGTTCACTTCGCGCACCTCGCCGTACAGCCTGACCGCGCGCTGCACTACGTAAACTTCGTTGAGATCATGGCGCCCTTCCTCCGCGTCGACGCCTTTGCCTACGTGCTGCCCACCATTATGGATCCGCACACCAACGTCGGCTGGGGTCTGGATTGGCTCTGGGTTCATCTTTTGCGTTGGCCGCCCATGGCCGCGATCGACGCCACGCCCGCCTCTCATACCGGAGAAGCCGCCGCGGTTCGCGCCGGCTCCCTCTACGAGACCTTTAACATCCGCCCCTACGCCGAGCTTGACGAGACGCTTCGCATGTTCGGCTGTCAGCCCTTTAACAAGCGTTTCCTCGGCGTCGCCGTTTCCATGCCCGATTCGAAGCGCGCGATTCACATCTACGAGGCTCGCGTCGCTTTCTGGCGCGCCAGGCAGGCACTCGTCAAGCACGATGAGGAGGCCTCCGTGTAGGCAGGGCTGAGCGAGGCCTGAGAGAGAGAGAGGGGAGAGAGAGGGGAGAGAGAGAGAGAGAGAGAGAGAGAGAAAGAAGGATGTTTGTGTTTTGTGATGAGAGACCGAGGCTTGCTCGCACAGCTCGTGCGCGCTCGGACAAAGAGGCGATAGTTGTCGGCCAGGATTGACAAGATAAAAGGGTCTCTCTGTGCGGCGAGCCATCGCGTGTCGATCGTTCGTCTTGCTCGGCGCGGGCTCTTCACGCGCTCGAGGAAGTCATAACCAAGCTCTCCAGGGCGGCCGACGCCGCTGCACAGAGCTGCTCATTGTCGCAGTGAATGCGCATCGCAATGAGAATGTGCGTTGCCGCCTCATGCTCAAGGAGGTCCTCATCCTGACCATCCGCGGCGAGCCACCGAAGCGCCCCACAAGCCGCCAGCTGCACATCGGCATCCCCCCGGTGTGAAAGCATTGCCGCCAAAATTGCCGGCACCACACGCCCCGGCCACTGCCAGAAGGGACACCAAGGTCTGGAGTATGCTAAGCTCCAGAGAGCGGCACAGGCCTTTGCCTGAACCTGAGCACATTCCGGACGGGAATTCATTGCCTCGAGGATGGCCTCGGGCGCAGCGTTGTTGCAAAGATGCGTCGTGCTCGCGCCGCTGCGAGCGAGGTTCGAGATGGCAACGCAGGCATTTACTGCTACAGTGCTGTTCCTGCGATGCATCCTCAGCATGGCGGGGATGAGCTCAAGTGAGCGCAAATTCTTCTCCACACCGGCTGCGTAAAGAGCACCAAGTGCGCCGCAGGCGCTCCTCTGCACGCTGCTGCTCGCTGTGTGAACCCTCATCGCCCTGACGATCGCTCCACGAGCCGGGACAATCCTGCAAACCATTCGCCCCACGTCAGGCTGTCTTGCAAGACACCAGAGCGCGCCACATGCAACAGTCTGCAGGTGAGCGCTCGCCAGATGGTTGTGCATTGCCGTGACGATAGCATGGCTGATCTGCAGCGCGTCCGGCTCCAGCCCCACAGGGGTGAGAAGGAATCCCCAGAGAGCTCCACATGCGGCTACCTGGATGTCTAGTCTGCGAGGGTAGCCGCGCATGACTGCGCAAAGCTTCTCTCCCGTTTGGTGATCCTGAGCTTGCAGAATGGCGGTCAGCAACCGGGCGCCATCTCGTCCAAGCCACGCATATTCGCGCCGGGTCATGGCGAACCGAAGGACCGCCACATGTGCAGGAACCTCACGAGCGCGCGCAACTGCCCGCGTGACTAGCGGGAGGGTGCTGCCGACCTCCATCTGCTGCTGGAGGGCCTCGCGCCTGTGGCTGCCAGGTGCAAGCGCCGCCAAGACCTCGCACGCACTCTCTTGCACGCCTCGATGAGACGCGTGAATGCGCATGGTGCCGAGGACAGTGCCGACGGCGTTCAAAGTTCCGGTGAGCAGCTCTCTGTTTCTGGCCACGCGGGCAAAAGCCGCCAGGGACCGGCAAGCGTTCACTTGCACAGCCTCATTGGTGGCGTGCTCGCGCATGGCTGCAAGAATGGCCTTCTCGGAGTCCAGGACGAGTTCAATCATTCCGGTGAGCATCCCCTGCCCACGCATGTCCTCGCCGTGACTGGAAGTGGCGAAGACCTCCAGCACGGTGCAGGCGCTTGCTTGCAGGCCACCATCGGACGAATGCTCTCGCATGGCAAAAAGAACGGCTGGGATGGCCGAAGACGACTTTGTGCTGTCGGCGCCCTCGAAAAGGGCTCCCAAAGCACGGCACGCAGCTCGTTGCACGGCGGGGTCGCTTGTATGCTCGTGCATGGCCTCGAGGATGAGGCTCTCGGCCTGAAGCCCATTGATGAGGGTCGTTCGGTTGTAGCTCGTTTCGGCGAGCACGCACAATGCGTCGCAGGCGCTCTTTTGCACTGCAGCGTCTGCCTTGTGCATGCGCATGGTCAAGACGATGAGGAAGTCGGCCTCCCACACTTGATTGGGGTCCTGCAAGTTCCGGGTGAGCCTGCTCAGCGTCTTGCACGCACTCGCCTGGACCGTTGGGCTCGCTGCGTGGACGCGCATGGCCACGATGACCACGCTGCTTGCAAGCAGCGACTGAACAAGAATCTGACGGTTTTGGGCGTCTTGGGCGAATTCGTACAACGCCTCACATGCAAGCGCTGCCACCTCGCAGTTATCCTGGTGGGCACGCATGGTCTCGAGGACGCACTCGTTCGCATGTTCAAGCGTGATTATTCGGATGCCATACGGCACGTTTGCGGCGAGACTACGGAGTGCCGAGCACCCGTTGAGCTGCACGCCGACATCGGCAACATGTCTGCGCATGGCCGCAACCACCGCCTTCCCAAACTCTGAGATAAAGAGGGGGCTTTGCTTCGAGTACCTCGAGAAGAGGTTCGCGATCGCGCCGCAGGCGCTTGCCTGCACGTTGCTCTCCGCCGGACACACCTTCATGGCATCAAGAACAGCCGAGCCGAAGTGCAAGACCTCGTCGTGGCTAGCGGCCGTCTCCACGCTCGCCAGTGCTTTGCACCCTCGTGTCTGCACGTCGGGGTCGGCCGGGTACCTGCTCATCGCCGCGAGGATGCTGGCCATCGGTTCGGCCTCGGCTCGCTGCTCGCCGCTCTCCATGCTTGCGCTGCAGGGCGCGCGCAAGACGCGCAGCAACCAGGCTGTTGGCTGCAACTGCCGCCGCGCTGTCGGGCTGCTGTACTGCCGCGCTGCGGCGTTCGAGCTCTGCTCAGTGCTCGCGGCCGGTGGGACCGTCGCCCCGTCTCGGATACTGGGCTATGGAGCGGCACTGCAACGACCGGCCGCGGCCGCAACCGCTGGCCGTTGCGTTGCAAATGGTTGAACTGGTTGGTCGGCCCGACCTCAACGTCCACCTGGCAGACTGACTTTTACTCTTGCCAGTGCCTGCCAACTGGCAGTGCCAACAGCTTGCCAGTGTTCAGTGGAGAGCTCAGTGAGAGACTCACTGTCAGAGAGAGTTGGTCGCCAAAAAGAGATTGAGCGGTTCGTCGTTGAGGCTTGAGCTCAGATGACTCCAAAGGTTGTCCCGACGAGACCAGTAGCCAGCGCAGCGCGTGAGCGAGCGAGCCCTGCGTCGAGACCGCGACCACGGCGAAACCCGTGGGTGTCGAAGGAGGTAGCTTGACTGTGATTCATCATGGGTTGAGATTGACAAAAAGAGATGGGCCGAATGCCGCGACCACGGCGAAGCCCGTGGGTGTCGAAAGAGGTAACTTGACTGTGATTCATCATGGGTTAAGATTGACAAAAAGAGATGGGCCGAATGGTGGATCGGGAATGACGAACTAAATGCTTCGAAGCGAGAGATCGATGGCAGTGGAGTGCGGGAAACGGAGCAATTCACTTGCCTTTTCAACCCGGAGCAATTCACTTGCCTTTTCAACCCGGAGCAATTCACTTGCCTTTTCAACCAAATCGATCATGTCCTCGGCTGTTTATGTGTAATTTTGAAATCTTCGTCAGCGGAGCTCTTGTTGAGTGTTCCGTGCTGCGGCTATGTTTGACAGAGCGCCCGAGGCAGCGCGGTGCAGCGCCGTGTCAGTCGGGTTGGCCTCCATGGCGGCGACTAGTGACGCTTGCGCGCCACGAATCTGCGCAAGAGCCGCGGCGCTTGCGTAGTTCTTGCTGAGATAAAAGAGAGCGTTGCAGGCCTCAATCTGAACTCGCGGCTGACCCGCGTGCACGCGCATGGCTGTGACCACCTCCACAGCGGCTTGCTCGTCCGCGAGCGTTGGTCTCGTCCGATCATGCATAGCGAGAGCGGCAAGGACAGCGCAGGCCTCCACTTGCAGGGACGCGACAGCACGGTGCGCGCGCATCGCCGCACGGATACGGGAGTCAGCCCGAAGCTCTCGGCCGAGGCGATGAGAATGCGCCACGCAGACGGCAAGGTGTCGAAGAACGCCACAGGCGTTCAGCTGCACATCACTGTCGCGCCGATGATTGCGCATTGCAGCGAGGATATCATCGCAAATGTGCCGGTATCTCCCAAGCGCCTGCCTGTTGTGCAACTCATAGTGGACCATGCTCCAGAGAGCGTTGCACGCCCGCGCCTGCATCAGGGCACTTTGCGGATGCGCTCGCATCGCAGCGAGAATGAGGCCCGGTCCGTCTACAGCCGCAAGGTACGCCGCCGACGCTTGCCCGGTTCGTGCGATGGCGGCAAGGGCGCCGCAGGCAGTTGTCAGGACAGCGCGTCTCCGCAAGTGCGTGCGCATCGCGTTGAGGATGCGCGCGGACTCAAACGCATCCAAAGCGTGACCTGCGTGGTCCTCATCGTTGGCTACAAGTGCCCACAAGGCGCCGCACGCCGCTTGCTGCAGGCGAGGGTTGTCGGCGTGAGCATCCATGGCTTTGAGGATTTCGTGGATTGCCCCGAGCTCAGAGCAGAGCATACGCGCGATGTGCGCGCTTCGTGCCAGCGCTGAAAGCGCGCCACAGGCGAGAGTCTGGATTTCCCAGCTGTTGGGATGAGCGCGCAATGTGTTGAGGACGGAAACGCAAGTTTGTCTGTCCTGAGCTCCATGGAGCTCCCGGCCACTGTGGGCTGCGCTGAGCAGAACGCCCCAGAGGGCTCCGCACGCTGCTATGAGCACATCCTCAGTTTGAGTGTGCCGGCGCATGATTGCGCAAAGAGCGAGCACGGCCTGCGGGTTGTGCGAGAGCAGGATCGAGAGGATGAGGTGGACCGTGGGGCTTCCAAGCCAAGCGTTCTCGACGAGACCGAAAGCGAGGAATTTGAGCGCGTCGCGCCCAGGTACCCGCGCAGCAGCGTGCCGGCGCAAGGCGGCGAGGACTACGATGATGCCCTGTTGAGACTGCCCCAGGTTTTCACGGCTCAAATCGCTGTAGACCAGGCGCGACAGCGCCTTACACGCCTGAGTTTGCACGTCAGCACTACCCGCATGCTCGTGCATGGCCAAGAGAAGTGTACGGCCAGCATCCAACTCCTGATGGAGAGTCATCTTGTTGCGCGCGTCACAGCCAAAGGCTGCCAGCGCGCTGCAGGCGTGTGCCTGCACGTCAGAATCAGCAAAGTGCTCGCGCATGGCGGTGAGGACAGCACTGCCTGCCTGGAGCTCTTGTACAAGAGCGACATTGATGTGAGCGCTCAGGGCGAGGCACGAGAGCGCCTCGCATGCTCGCCTCATTACAAATGCGCTGGCCATGTGCTCACGCATCGCGACGAGGACCGCATTGTCCGGTTGAAGCTCGGGCCACAGAATTTCCCGATTGATAGAGTTCTTGGCCAACCTTGCCAGCAACTCGCACGCCAGCCCCTGCAGCTCCGCTTCGTGTACGTGTGCTCGCATGGCGGCGAGGACATCGCTACCCGCCTGGAGCTCTTGCGCAATGATCACCTTGTTACGATCGCTCTGCGCTAGAGCCCAAAGCGCACCACAAGCTGCCTTCTGTACCTTGGCATTGGCTACGTGCTCACGCATGGCGACGAGGAGCGCACATCCTGCCTGCAGCTCCTCTCCAAGAATCTCGCTGTTGTGATGATCGAACGCAAGAGACCAGATGGCAAGGCATGCGCCCTCCTGCACAAGGCCATCTTGGGGAAACTTGTGCATGGCCTCAAGCACGAGTTCCCTGGCGCGCAGTCCGCAGAGCACTCCACGCATGTAAGTGTCTGCCAGAGCCGAAGCTAGGGTCAACAGCGCCAGCGACACTGTGTGTGCGTCGGAAGAGCTGCTGCGCATGGCCTCGATGGCCGTCGCTGTCTCGATGTCGCCCCCTGTGGCCACGAGGATGGCCATCCTCTCAACGTCCATGCCCACGGCCTCCGGCATGCTCGGCAGCGCAGCGTTGTCGAGCAGCACCTCAACTATACGTGGCGCCGTGGCGGAGTCGTGGCTGATGGACTCAGGCAAGCTCGGCTGTGCGGCGCCCTCGAACTGCACCTCAAGTACGCTCGGCGTCGTAACGGAGTCGTTGCCCATGGCCTCTGGTAGACTCGGCGGCGCGGCGCCGTCGAGCTGCACCTCGATCACGTTTGGCTCCGCAGCGGAGCCTTGGCCCGTGGTCGCACTGTCAGTGGCAGGCGAGTTGACGTCCATGGTTTTAGGCAAGTTGATGACCACGGTCTCAGGCGTGCTCAGCAGTGCGGCGCACTCGGACTGCAAGGCACTGTCAAGTACGAGTACGCGAGGCCTTCGCTATCCCTCAATGTCGTCGTGTCGTCGCCGAGGGACCTGGGGACCTTCACAAGCCGTGCGGCGAGGCCGCTTCGCTGCGACGCGCCCTCCGTCGTCGCGCGCAGCACCGTGTCGCGCAACACTACACCGCACGCTGCGCGCGCGCGCCACCTGTCGCCTACCAACGTCGCCACTGCTCAGCTGCCGGGCCTCTCAACGGGCGCGCTTGGCAACGGTTGATCAGGGTCTGGTCCTCGGGATGGCCGCCAGAGACACTGTCGCTCGCGCGCGAGCGAGCGGTTTGCAACCACCCGTGCATGCAGGGTGCAAACGATCTGGTGGTGGTGTGTTGTTGTTTACGGTGGTGGTTACCGGGTAAGTTACCATCATGGTGGGGGTATGGTACCACGATGGTTTCACGCTCTACGAGTAGTAGGCTATGCGCATCTTGCTGGCGCTATCACCCCAAGGACGTGACGATGACGACGTGATTCTCACTGTCAGGAAGGAATGGCTCAACGCTCACGCGCGCAAACGAGCCCGGGCCTTCCAGCCTGGTCTGTCGAAAGGCTCGAATGCCTGGGGGAAGAACGACAAAGAGTTTTTCTTCAGAGGCCTCTAACATGCTAATTGTAAAGAGAAAGAAAAGCAGGGTTTCTTTGCACGCGTTCCGTCGTCGGACGCTTCCTGTGCCTTTGATTCAATTCGCAGCTGGGGCTCTTGTCTTCGTAGGCCTTGCTTGCCCCCAGGTCTCTTCACTTTGCGCATACCCATTCACGTGTTCTGGCATGCCGTGGCGCTGGCGGTCTCTTCACTTTGCGCATACCCATTCACGTGTTCTGGCATGCCTTGGCGCTGGCGGTCTCTTCACTTTGCGCATACCCATTCACGTGTTCTGGCATGCCGTGGCGCTGGCGGTCTCTTCACTTTGCGCATACCTATTTACGTGTTCTGGCATGCCTTGGCGCTGGCGGTCTCTTCACTTTGCGCATACCCATTCACGTGTTCTGGCATGCCGTGGCGCTGGCGGTCTCTTCACTTTGCGCATACCCATTCACGTGTTCTGGCATGCCGTGGCGCTGGCGGTCTCTTCACTTTGCGCATACCCATTCACGTGTTCTGGCATGCCTTGGCGCTGGCAACGATTTCGTCGGCGCTTCGCACAACTCGCATCTTCACAGTACCAGAGTACGTTACCGAGGTAGCTACTAGAAGGATACAACATTCAGGAAAGCGGCGCGCGCCTCCGTTTGCACAGACAGGTCAGAGGAGTGCTGGGCTGCCTGAATTAGCTTGCGAGCATGGACGAAGTCGCTCAGAACGGGGCCCTCTGCGGGCCGAGGGGCCGCGGAAAGCTTTGCGAGCGCCGCACAGGCGAAGAGTTGCACGCCACGATGGCCCTCGTGCGCACGCATGGCCGAGAGAACATCAAGCACTGCGCGGTGCTCATCGACGAGGACGGAGGCGATGTCTGCGTCCGTCGCGAGGCCGCGGAGGGCAATGCATCCGTTCGCTTGAACACCGGCGTTGCTCGTGTGCGTGCGCATGGCCTTGAGGATGGCAGCGCCAGCCTCAACTCCGTGGCCGATCTGAGCGGAGCTTCTCGAGTCCCGGGCGACGCTTGCGATTGCCCTGCACGCGCTGTTCTGAACGTCGATGTCGGCTTCGTGCGCGCGCATGGCCGCAAGTATGGCAGGGATGGCCTGAAGCTCCTGAAATAGTGGCGCCGGGTCGGGAAGGTGAATGGCGAGGCTTGTCAGAGCATCACACGCGGCCGCCTGGACCACCGCGACGGGTGCATGCTCACGCATGGCCGTGAGAACGTCGCTGCCGGCGTGGAGCTCAAAGGCCAAAACCTTGGCGCTGCGAGCGTCGCCGGCGAGAGCGCGCAGCGCGGCGCAGGCCTTGGCCTGGACATTGATGTTGCCAACATACTTGCGCATGGCCGCAAGAATTACCGGGCCGGCTTGAAGCTCGTGAACGAGGGTCTCGACGGCCAGGGCACCAAAGCCTGCGAGGATGTCGCATGCACGTGCTTGGATGCGGAAGTTTGCGGCCTGGCCACGCATGGCTGCGAGAACGCCATCGCCCGCCTTGAGGTCCTCGGCGAAAATCTCGGCGGTGCGTGCGTCCCTGACCAGGGTCTGCAAAGCGAGGCATGCGCTCGACTGCACCGCGGTGCTGGTTGGGTGCTCGCGCATGCCCGCAAGGACGTCGGCCCCAGCACGTAGCTCCTGGCCGAGGAGGACCTTGTTGCGGGCGGATTTGGCGAGACGCTTGATGGCTAGAGAGCCATTAATCTGCACGACGGCGACCGAGAGGTGAATGCGCATCGCCGTGACAACATGCAATCCAGCGTGCAGCTCCTGCGCGAGGATGTTCTGGTTCTGGCTGCTCTTGCATAGTTCGGCGATAGCGCTGAGGGCGCTCGCTTGGGTGGCGCTAGCAAGCAAATGGGAGCGCATGGCGTTGAGGACGTGGCGGCCTGCACTCACGGGTTCTTGGCCCAGAGCATCGGCGCTGCTGGCGTGGCCAGCAAGCGCAGAGAGCGCGAGGCATGCCATGGCTTGCACCTCCCAGTCCTCTAGAGCATTCTCCATCGTCTTGACAATATCAGAGGCGGCGCCCATCTTCATGAGAATGTCGGCGTTGCTTTCCTCGGCGCCAGCAAGACTGCAGATTGTGTCGCAGGCCTTGATCTGCACTGCTCGGTCCCGTGGGAGGCTGCGCATGGCCTCGAGGATGTAGGCGCCCGCCCGCACCTCTTGTTCCAGCTTCTCCGAGTCCAAGGCGGCAAATTCATCTTCCTCGTCAAGCGCCCACAGGGCGCCGCAGGCGTTCAGTTCGAGCTCGCGGGCACCAGGATGCGCGCGCAAGGCTTCGCGAAGGTCGTCGCCAACGCGAAGCTTGCGGCCGAGGAGGTTTCTGCCGGAGTCGTTGAAGGCGAGATTCCTGAGCGCACGCGAGGCGTGAGACTGGAGCTCCTCCTGGTCTCGATGAACGCGCATGGTCGCGATAATGGACACGGGCCCAGCTGGAAGGTCCTGGCAGATGGTCGCTCTGTTCAGCGGGTCGGCGGCGAGATTGGCGAGCGCGCGGCACGCCAGGCGCTGCAGCGTTTCGTTTTGGCGGTGGTCGCGCATCGCAACGAGGATGTCTGCGGCCGCCCCGAGGTCCTGGCCGACCGTCTTGGCGTTTTGCGGAAGCTTTGCGAGGGTGCCAAGGAGGCCGCAGGCTGGTATCTGGACGTCGACGTCGGCTCTGTGAGCGCGCATGGCCGCGATGGCGACACCGCCTGCGCGGAGCTCTTGGCCGAGGGTCTCGGCGAAGCCCTCGTCCTCGGAGAGCATGTCGAGGGCCTGGAGTGCCGGCCGCTGGAGCTTGGCGCTCTCGGGATAGTCGCAGAGCGCCTGGAGGAGATCGGGCGCAGCTTGGAGCTCTCGCGCGTACAGGGCCCGTTCCCCGGTCACCTGAAGGACGACCACGAAAGCCCCGCAGGCCATGTACTGCAGCAGGAGGTCCTTGCGATGGCGGCGCATCGTTGCGAGGACGTCGGCGCCGGCCCGCAGCTTCTCGCCAATGAGTGTCTTGCCGTCCTGCATGAGCGGTGCGATCATCAAAAGGAGGAAGCACGCCGCCGTGAGGAGCCTGGGCTCGCCAGGGAAGGTGCGCAAGGCCTTGACGGCGACCTCGCACGCGCGCAGCTTGCTCTGGGCGAGAACCTTGTGACTCTTTTCGTCGTTCCTGAGGAGCCGCGAGAGCGACTCCAAAGCGCACCGCTGAACGACCATCGAGGTGGGGTGGTTGCGCGCGGCCGCGAGAATGTCAGCGCCCCCCGCGAGGCTTTGCCAAAAGGCGGCCTGCTTGGTGGGGTCCTTGACCTTTTTGTTGATGTTGATGAAAATGCTGCACGCCTGAGCCTGCAGCGGTTCCGAGTCGGGGTGGGTGCGCATGGCCACAAGGATATCGATTCCAGCCCGGAGGTCCAGCGCGAAGGCCTCTGCGTTGCCGGGGTCGTCGGAGAGGTTGAGGAGAGCGGACACCGCAGCGGCCTGCACGTCGAGATTGGCGCGATGGGCGCGCATGGCATTGAGGATCTCGGGCCCAATCAGCAGCTCCTGACCGAGGATCTCGTTGTTGCGAGGGTGATCGCTGCCGGTGAGGCTCTTGAGGAGCGTGCATGCGCTTGATTGGACCTCCGCTGCGGCTCGGTGGTCGCGCATGACGCGTATGACGTCGGGCCCGACGTTGACATTCTGCACGAGGTCGTCCGCGTGGCGCTCCGCCCTGGAGATGCCCAGGAGCATGTAGAGCCCTTGAAACTGCAGCTGAGACTCGGACCGGTGCGCGCGCATGGACTCGAGGACGTCGAGCCCATTTCGCATCTCCTTGATGACGAGCTCGGGGTCGCCGCGGGCGATGCTGTACTCATTGATGAGGAGGGCGCCCATGATCGCATTGGCGGCAATTTGCAAGTTGCACTGACTCCTGTGGGCGCGCATGCTCTCCACAACGACCGGGCACGCCTGCTGCTTACGCACAAGGATGCTGCAGTCCTCAAGGTACATGGTCATGTTGGACAGCGCATTGCATCCTGCATTCTGCACATGCACGCTGGCCGGGTGCGTGCGCATCGCCTCGAGCACGTTAGCGCCGGCCTTGAGGCCGTTGACGAGGAGCTGCGCGTTGCTCCTGGACTTTGCGAGGCTCGCGAGCGCAGTGCACGCGATGTACTGCACGTGTTCGCGCGGGAGATGCGCGCGCATGGACTTGACAATGATGGCGCAGCCCTGCTGCTTGCGCCCCACGCGTTCTGCAAAGTGCTCGTCGGCCGCGAGAGCGAGGATGTTGATGACGCGGCACCCATTGAACTGCACCTCGACGTGGTCCGCGTGCTCGCGCATGGCGCGCAGGACCTCGGCGCTGAACTGCATGTCGCTCGCGAGCATCTCTGCGTACCGCCGCTCCTGCGTGAGCGTGTAAAGCGTCATGCATGCGTGCATCTGCACCCCCTCCGCGCCGCGATGCCGACGCATGATCTCGAGAATCTCAGCGCCGGAACGCAGCTGCTCCACGAGCTTCTGGTTGAAATTCGCGTCCTTGTCTGCGATGTCGACCAGGGCGCGGAGGCCGTTGCACTGAAGCAGGACATCGTTGGGGAAGCGTCGCATCGCCGCGAGGATGGTAGCGCTCGTTCGTGGCTCTCGCGCGAGGGCCTTTGCGTTGCCGGCATTCGCAGCGAGTCCTGCCAGCGCAGTGGAAGCGTGGGATTGCACGTTCACGTTGCTTGCGTGGGCGGTCATGGCCGCGAGGATTTCCACGTCTGCATGCAGCTTCTTGATCATCCGTGCGTTCTCCTCGTTGTCGAAGGTGAGAGCACACAGCGCAGCGCAGCCCAGGCCCTGAAGCTCGTCGTTGCCTGGGCTTGCGCGCATCGCCTTTATTACCTGCGCGCTTGCGTTGGCCTCGACCAGGGCCGCCAGGCAGCGCTTCTCCGCGCTGGCGCCGAGCTGCCACAGGGCGGAGGTACCCTGGATCTGGATGCCGCCGTTGCGCGGGAACCTGCGCATGGCCTCGACGATGACGGCCGCTGACTCCAGGTGCTCGGCCAGGGCGTTGCCGTTGGGCGACTTTAGAGCGAGGGCGTTTAGTGCGGCACACGCGCAGAGCTGCATCTTCTCCTCGCCCGGGTGCAGCCGCATGGCCTCCACGACGTCGCCCACGGCCTCCAGCACGCGTTTCATGGCGATGGGGTTGCTCCCCTCGCCAACCAGCAGCTTGACCAGCGCATCGCACGCCTGCCGCAGCACCTCCGGGTCGCCGCGGTGCCTGCGCAAGGCCTCCACCAAGGCGACGCCGCCGCCCAGGTCCGCCAGGAGCTTGGTGCTCTCCGCGCTGCCCAGCTTGAGGCCCGCCAGCGTTCTGCAAGCCTCCAGCTGCACCTTGCCGTCGTCGGGCCGCTCGCGCATGCGCGCCACCGTCCTCTCGCCCGTCCGCAGCGACTCCGACATCCTCGCCCTGCCGCGCCGCGCCGCGCCGCGCCGCGCCGCGCCGTCGCCGTCGTAGTGGAAATGGGTGTGGTGCCGGCCTCAGGCTGGCCGGGCCTGCAGTGGTAGTAGACTCAGAGAGTGAGTTAGATGCTCTTCATGTTCTTCCCGAGTTTCCAGCTGGCTGCCAGGGCCGAGAGTGAGAGCGCAGCGGACGCTGTCATCCACACGGCAACCAAGCATGGCAACAGCATACGTCGCCATGCTGCTTCACGGCCAATGTAATGTAAGTTACTGCCTCTGCTGGCTGCTGGTCATCTGAATCACCTGGTACTGTACTTTTGTCACTGTCAGAGAGATAGCTTGGAGCTGGCCAGGCGATGAAGGCTTGGCTCGAGCGCTCGATCGCAGGCGAACAGGCCGTGATAGCTCGGTCGCGCGCGAGCGAACCTTGGCCTCCAGTCGCGCGTCCTGCGGTTCGTTCGACTCGGACTCGGACCACGCCGTCCAGTCGGCTGAGTCGGCGAAGCCCTACTGCTCGCCGTCTAACGGAATCGAGTCGATGCGAGCGCCGCGCTAGAGCGTTAGGCCACAGCACGGCTATCAAAATCAGCTCTTTGCGCTTACTTATTTTCGCCACTGGTTTTAACGGTGGACCGACCTGCGGCAGCTGGCTCGTGCTGGGTCGTGCATTGCTGTTGTTGTTACACTGTGGTGCTTGGCTATACCCGGGCCGTGACGGCGACTGACACAGCACAGCGCATGTGTGCGTGCGTTCATGTGCGTACGTTTTGCCCTTGATAAGGCGCGTTGAAGCGCGTTGAAGTTCACGAGACGCCGACCTCAACGTGACGGCGGCAGCCCGGGACTCGCACTCGGACAGTCGGAGTCGGAGACCCGGACCTTGCGACTCTTCTTGTCGATTTGATGTCGGTCGTGCGGCCCCGAGTGGCGTGGTGGCTCCGTGCGTGCACTGCACGGCTCTGTGGCTGCCTGTGGCTGCCTGTGGCTGGTAGTGGCAAGAGGCGGCAAGAGAGGATTCACCGCCTCCGTTTACGGCGCGCCGGAGGCACGGGCTGGCGCGCGATCCGTCTCGCGGCTGGACGACAACGGAGCGACACAAGACGGGCTACGAGCACGGCGTCTGGCGACGACTTGTCGAGCTCCCCGGCCACGATACCTCCTGACCTGCCAGACTCGGCAGAGGCCCCGATCCCGCCGCTCCGAGGCAGCACAGCTGGTTGGTAGCCCGGCACTGCAGCCTGGGGCCGGCAGCTCAGCCGCAGCTGGCCCTGGCTGGCCCGCTGCAACAGCTTTCGTCGAGCCCGCGCGAAGGAATGCTCTGCTGGCAGCCGGCCAGTCACGAGGCTCGAGCTCGACGCTCGCCACGGCCCACTCCAAGTCGGAGTCGTACGGCGAGCAAGACGAGCAAGACGACTGTGGAAGCTTGGACAAGGACGACCAGCGATGACGAGCCGAACTTCAACTTGAAGCAGGTATAACCTACCGGCGTCCGGGTCGCCGCCTGTGCCGGTGCCGGCTGCGACGCGCTCCAAGTTGGCCGCTCAGCCTTGGCGCACGCCCACCTCTGACCGCCTGCGTGGGCCGCGCGCGGCGCCGCGTGCGGTGGCGACTCCGACGCTGTCAGCTCGATCCATCCTTCTTGTGCACTCGCCTGATCGCATCATGATCATGATCCATGGCCATGGCCAGCTGGCCATGCCGCCAGCTGGCGGAGGTTTGCAGGTTTGAGAATGAACGAGACGACCTAGCTGGGCCTGGTGATGGCTGGCAGGCCGCGCTGCGCCGGGCTGGCGAACAATTTGAATTTGAATTTGACTGGGAATCAAGGCTTCATTCAAGCAACCAAGCAAGTTGGTCCGGGCGCGCAGACCGCAATCGTCCTTGTCGGGGTGTCGGGGAAGCCCCGTCTTTCCAGCCAAGAGCGAAGCCAAAAGCCAAAGCCAAAGCACGATTCGTTCCGTCGTGCTGCAACCGCGGCAGCAAGGCTTGGCCTGCCGCCTGCCTGCCTGCCAGTGGCTGCCAGAGGGCTGCCTGGCAGGCTCGTTCGCCGCGCGGCCCGCCCGCTCAGCTCAGCTCGCTCGCTCGCTCGCTCGCTCTAGTTCAGGTTGGCTCCTTCGCCGTGACGGTCGCCGTGCTGCGCCGGCCGGTCCTCGGCACGGTCCCGCCGGCGCGGCACCACCTCTCGGAGCTTGCGCCTCGAAGGCCCGAAGCGCCCAGCGCCGCCGCACCGCACGCGCCGCCCGCCAAGGCCGCACGCAGGCAGGCAGGCAGCCAGCCAGCCAGAGTCTGCAGTGCCATCACCACTGCTAGGCCAGTCCAGGCGCGCCAGGCACGGCACACCAGGCAGGCACACCAGGCACGCTGGGCACGCTGGTGCTCACGATCAATCTCAGGCTGGCTGCCAAATTCTGCCCATCGCCTCTCTGGTCTTCGGACAGAGTCTGGAGCCTCCTCTCCGCCGGTAGCGGCAGCTCCGCCTTCTCGCGCACCGCGGCTTCTTCCACGCGGGCCAGGCCGGGCAGCCACGCGGGCCAGGCCGGGCAGCCAGGCGCTGAGGCGCGGTGACAGCGCGCCGCAGCCCGCTCGCTTTGCGCGGTTTGCGGTGCAGCGCCAGTGCCTGGCCAGACCGTGACAGCAGCCAACCTCCAGCTGCGAGCGGGCTCCGTAGCTCGTTGCTGCCGGCCGAGCGGCGGCTCCTCCACTGGTGGCAGGTCCGGTGCGGAGGGGCGGCGCAACGCATGGGCGAGGCGACCCAGAGTCCGAGGGCAGTTCATTTGCTCGTCTCGTGGGCCTCGCGCGGCCCCGGCCCGTCCCGGCCGTGCTGTGGCCGCCGAGGCACCCACCCACGCACCCTGGCACCTCTGCCGGCGCTGCTCGCCCGTCAGCGCGGCGCTGGTCACGCGCCGCTGGCCGCCACGCAGCGCCGCCGCAGCGCCGTAGTGGTGGTGGTGCAGTAGTGCGGGCAGCTCGACTCGCCGACCCAATAAAGTTTACAACCCTCAAGTCGTCGTCGGAAGCTCAGGCTGCTGGGAAGGGCCTGCGAGGACCCGCTCGCACAGCGGCGCGGCGGCGGCCGTCATTCGCCAAAAGGGCGGCCAGCCCGCGGCGCGGCGGCGCGGCGGGCGGGGCACGCCAGTCGCGCAACCCCAGCGCCGTGGCGCACAGCCCGCTCGCTCGCTCGCTCGCTCGCTCGCTCGCTCGGCACGTTTCACTGGGCGCTGCGCTTGGACGACTGTGTCTGACCTCGTCGTAGAGGCAGAGGTGGCGTACGAGCACAGCGGCGCCGAGGACCGCGGTGGCGCCGCAGGCGCCGGGCCATGGCCTGGGAGCCACGCGGCTTGCCCTCGCAGCAGCCAGCCCTGCAGCAACAGCAACAGCAGTCGTCCAACCAAGAAGCAGACCAGCACCGGCATCGGCACCAGCAGGACGGCAAGCCCGCCGCGCTCGCCAGCCGTCAAGACGAGCCCCTCCAGCAGCAGCAGCAGAGGTTAACCTCGGAGCATAAGCTGGACGGAGACGCAGATGCTCCGTACGGCGGGTACGCGCCGCGAGATGACGGCGCACAGGCCCAAGAACCGTATTACTCGTCCTCGAGTTCAGGGCCACCAGTTTCAACACTGCCGCCGCCACCGTCACAAGTGCCGCCCTTTCTGCCCCCGCCGCAGCATCAACCCACGCTGTACTCCACAATATACGCGTCGCGACACCTGGACGAGCAGCAGTACCAGGAGGCCATGAGTCAGCAGCAGCTCTTCCAGCAACACGTGCAGGCGCAGCAGCACATGCAGCACGTGCAGCACGTGCAGGAAATGGAGCTGCAGCAGCGAATGCAGCAGCGCGGGCACCATATGGGCGCAGCGCACATGCACGCGATGCAGCAGGGGCTCGCTGGCTACCAGACGGGCGAGGTGCAAGCGCTGGAGGAGTCTGATATCGACATGCTTGAGGCTGCCTTCAGCGAGAGCGGCTATTACAGTGGCGCCGGCAGCGCAGGTCGCGCGCCAGCACCTCCAGTCCGTGTGCCGCCACCGCCGCCGGTGGTGGGTAAGGGCATGCCATCCGCCGCCCCGAGCTCCGGTGTGTCTGCGGCGCCGGTGCCGCTGGTGTCGCACGCATCGTCTTCGTCATCGTCATCGTCATCTTCTTCCTCGTCCTCGTCCTCGTCGTCCTCGTTGTCGGCTTCGTCGTCTTCTGCGCCACCCGTTGCACTGCCTGCAGCACCTACCTCGCCGTCAGCACCGCCCCGGGACGCTACGGAGACAGAGGCTGCCGGGCCTGAGATCGAGCCGCACATGTGGGAGCGCGTCCCGAACAAGTACTGCCCAAGCGGCGAGAACAGCTCGCTGGATATCTTCATGAAACACTGCGTGTCATTTCAGCATCGCCTCACGCAGGAGGTGCGCGTGGACGCGCACGATGTCCTGAGTCGCGCGTGCTTTGAGGAGTGGCTGCACACGCGGCAGGGGCAGCTCAAGAAGCCGGAAGAGTCCTTTCGCAAGACTGTGACTGCGCATTGCACCGGGACGGACGGGCGCAAACCTTTCTCGCGCGTCGTGGAGGCGGCGGTGCTCCGTGAGCTGCGCAAGCAGCAGGTCTGGAACTGCTTCGAGGGCCGCCTTACATCGCGCGGCGACCCGGTGAACATCGGGCGCCAAGGCTTTCGCGGCAACGGCTTCCACGAAGACCTGGCGCTCCCACCACAGGAGCGCAAAAACAAGCGTGGCAGCGCAAGTCATAGTGGCCCGGGCAGTGACAAGGGGGGCGCACGGGCCAAGGCTTCACGCTCGGGCATCAAGGCGGAACCCCTCGCCCGCGCCGCATCCTCCTCGCCAACGCTGGCGGGGGGCGCAACCGGCGCGGATGGCCGCAAGCGCGGCGTCAAGTCCAAGAGCAGCTCCTCGCTGTCGCTGGCGTCGTCCGCGTCGCCGCCGGCTTCGCCGCCTCCGCCGTCGCCGCGTCTGGTCACGTCTGGCTCGCAGCCGAGCGTGTCGGACCTGCTGAGACCCGTGTCCCGCGGCGCGTCCGAATCCGGGTCAGGGGCTGGCGCGAGGCCCGCGTCCGCCTTGCATGCAAAGGCGCAGGCGCGTGGCGCCGACAGCCCGGCTGCGTCCTCTTTCTCCTCGGTGGATGAGCCGCGGCGCAAGCGCGCGCAACCGGAGCCGGCGTCCGCTCGGGATGGCGCGCACTCGGACCCGGAGCGCATCAGGGAAATGACGCGCGCGAACCGGGCCGAGTGGGGTCGCAACCCGGCACTGATTGCCATGGCCATGCAGAGAATGGGCATGACGCTGGGCGAGCTCTTCCGTGACCCACTCGAGGACGAGGAGCCCACCATCGACAATGCGCTGGCCATCTTGCAGCCGAACACGGAGCCGCGCACACTGCGCGCCGCGGGTCTCACCGTGCTCACCAAGTACTTTCGCCCGCACCACTTCCTCAGCCTGCTCAGCGTCACTAGCGTTGCCAACATCGATTCGCGCGTCTTCGATGAGAGGGTGATCTCCATCCCGGCCACGTTGCAGGACCCGCGCTTCCACCCCGACTTCCTCTTGCCCCGTGACGGCCTCGTGCCGGGCATCCCGTGCGGTTGCAACGTCTTTTGCCTCAACACCTTCATTTACATCAGCTCTGACGAGGTCGCGCAGTCCATCCTCGGCGGTACGGTCTGCGGCACGCTGCCCTTCCACTATCTGCACCCCTTGCAGTTTTGGCAGGTCGTCATTCACGTCATCCCGCGCGTCATGGAGCGCGGCGAGCTGGTCTGGCAGTCCTTCGGCCATGACTTTGACGGGAAGGTCCTCGTCACCCGCAACAAGTATGTGGTCGTTGGCGACACCATCGAGACGCGCTTCCAGAATGTCACGCACCTCTATCCTGACATCATGCAGCTGCCCAGCCTCGATGAGGTCGTCGATGCCCATCATCAGGAACGCCTGCTCGAAGAAGCCTAAGGTAGCAGCGCTGTTCGTCTCGAGCGGTGCGAGACCCTTACCTCAGCTCAAGTGAAGAGAGCAGAAGCGGCGGCGCTGACTGTTTGTCGGTCAGCCGGCTGTGAGCGAAAGGGGCTCTCTTTGAGCGAAAGGGGTGCTGAGTGAAATGGGGGGCTGGAGAGAGAAAGGTCAAGTTTAGAAAGAGCTTGATGTGAGGGGGTCGAGTCAAGGGAGAATCCAAATGCACCCTGCCTCGATTTCCAAGCTCAAGATAGACCCGGTTTAGTTAGCCAGCTCGTAGGCGTGGTCCGAACAACTTCTTGCTGGTTTTTTTCGAAGAGAGGCCTTGCCAGTGCGATGCCGGCGCTTGGTGCGAACAACGCTGTGCAAAGCGGCGCTCTGGTGCAAAAGACGACAAGAGAGCGCTGTGCAAAGGAGCTGAGGAGGGGAAAACTTTATTTATCTTAGTAAATGGGTGAGAAAGGAGCAGAGCGGAACGCGCAAACGTGTCAGCGAGCGTTCATGGTGCAGGTGCTCCCATCCGTGTGTGTCATCATCAATCGTCAAAGGTTCAGCATCGCCAGCCATGTGGCTGGCGGTGGTAAGAAAGCGAATCATGTGGTGCGCCCTCGCGCTCCTCGCGCTCAAAAGGAAAAGAGCGACATGAAGAACTGGTTGGTGCGCGCCTGAGTATCGGCCAGCACGGTGATGGGCATGCCCTCCTCGAGGCCAAAGTCCTTAATGTACTCGTCGGCGATGGAGTAGCACTTGGAGCGCTCGTCGCGGCTGGCGCCGCTGCCGATCCAGAGCCAGAGGCCGACGCTGGCGTGGACGAGAAAGACGTCGTTGGAGTCGAGCAGACGGTAGCTCACGCGCGTGCCCTCGGCCTCCTTGGTGAAGATGACGCCCTTGCCGCCGGCATCGGAGATGCGGAAGAGCTTGATGTTGTGGGCCTCGAAGCGGTGCGCGCGGCCATCGCCGCGAGCATCGTGCTCGGCGCCCTTGGGCTCGTACGGGTTCGCGGCGTCGCGCACGTCGTCGATGGTGCCACCGAGGATCTCCCAGAACTCGTCGTCCGGCTCGGCCTTGCGCGAGCGGCCGTTGCGCGCGCTGACGATGTTGGACTGGAGCATGCCAGACTTGTTGCGCTCAAAGGCGTTGGCGGTCTCGCCGAGCCAGCGGTAGACCTTGGGGCCGGCGTCGAGCACGAAGGCGTCGCCGTGGTTCATGAGGTCGGCGCGGCACTCAATCTGGAAGGCGCGCAGCGTGCGCGAGGTGGAGCGCACCATGAAGAGGCGCGGCTTGTACTTCTCCGGGGCGACGTGGCGGAAGCCGCTCTCGATGCCGCCCTCGAGGTACTTGACCTCCTTGAAGAGGCTCTGGAAGAGCTTGCTCTCGTTGTACTGCGTCTCGCGGTGCTGGATGGGGCCGTCATCGAGAAGGTTGTCAATCTCGACGGTCTTGCGCGCTGCCACGCCCCTCTCGTCCTGCGTGCTCTCGGCGCCGAGCCAGAAGAAGAGGTCCCAAGCATACTTGGGCAGCGGCTTGCCCGTGACGGGGTCCTTTTGCTTGTAGGTGTTGAGCACGATGTACGAGTCGCCCGTGTAGAAGCTGCCGTAGTCCTCCTTGGCGACGCGCTTAACGCCGAAGACGGGCGTGTCGTTCGCCGACCGCCTGTTCTCCACGCGCCACACCTCGAGGCCGATCTTCTTGCCGGCGCCGCGAAGCTCCGGGTCCGACTCCGCCGCGCTCTTCTCCGCCGCGCGGTGCTCCTTGCTGCCCATGCCGTCGATGTTCGACTCGCCCAGCTTGGCCTGCTTGGCCTCCACCAGCCGCCGCATCCACGACATGCGCGGCGCGGGGTTCTTCGGCGCGCCGCCGCGCACCGGCACGTTCCCGTTCGTCAGCCAGCTCATCCTGCCGCCTGCCGCCGCCTGCCGCCGCCGCTGCCGCCGCTCCTCGCCTCGCGCGCGTCCCGCTCCTCGCGTTCGGGCTCTGCCGCGCGATCGCCGCCGCCGGCGCGTGCCGCCCTCCCCTCCTCCGGCAGCCGCCGCCCAGCACTCCCCGCCGGCCGCCGCCCGGCGACGCGCGGCGCGGGCGGGGCGCGGGCGGCGCGGCGCGGCGCGGGGGCGCGGGCGCGGGCACCGGGCAGCGCGCCCGGCGGCGCAGCGCGCGGCGCGCCCGCGGCGCAGGCGGGCGCGAGGCGCGAGGCGCGAGGCGCGAGGCGCGAGCCGCGGGCGCGAGCCGCGGCCCGACCCCACCCGACCCTCGGGTTGCTGCTCTGCGCGGAAGGCGGGGCACGCGCGGCGGCGCGCGGCGAGCCGATCGACCCCAGCCCGAGCGTGGCGCGCGAGGCCGAGGCCGAGCCCGCGGCGGCGCGCTCGACTTGCCAGACTTGAGAACGGGCGAGGGCCGGGAGAGCGGCGGAGAGCGCGCGGCCAGGCGCGGCCAGTCAGCCCAGATCGCCCTGCACGGAAGGCTGCACGCGGCTTGAGCGGGCCGGCGCCGCGCCGCGACGGCGCAGGGCGCGGCCGCGGCTGCTCAGCTGCGCTCAGCCGCTGGCGCTGGCGGGCCGAGCAGAGCAGTACCAGTGGCGCGCGGTGGCGGGGGCCGCGCCCGGCCCCGGCGCGGCGCACCGGCAGAGCCGGAGAGGAAGAAGAGGGGGAGCCCAGTCTTCGGGCTCGTGGCCAGTGGCCACGGGCGGCGAGCTAGCGCAGCCTAGCGAGCGAGCACGTGACGCGACCGGGGCAAGCCCGGCCGCACCTGGGCGCTGGACACGGCCGCCTCGGAGAGCGGGAGCGCGCTGCATCAGATCAGCGGATCATGATCATGATGAGCCTGAGCTTGAGCATCTTGAGCATGATCTCGCGTCGACGACTGCCCGGGCCTGGCGCTGGCCGCGCAGCCTGCTGGCCGCGCAGCCTGCCAGCGCTGGCCGGGGCTCGCTCGCTTCCCGGCGCTTCGTGGCGCGCTTCACGGCAGCTGGCAGGCGCGTGCGGTGGCCACAGAGCCACGAGCTCGGGCGCCGCGGCGGCAGCGCCGGCCGGCAGCCAGGCCAGGCCCTGCACGGGCGAGCAGCCTGCCGGGCCACCGCAGGCTGCGTGCCCTGCGCAGGCGCCTCCCTGCCGCACCCGAACCAATGGCTGCCGAAGAGAGCGCCTGCAGGCTGCCGGGTCCCGCGCATCTGCGCGAGCGCCCGAGCCACTGGCAGGCCGCGCGTGCCGGCCTGGCGGGCGGGTCTCGACTGAAGCGAGCCTTGGGCTTGATGGAGTCCAAGTTGTCCAACCGTCTGGCCAAGATCAGCCTCGGCCTCGGCCTCGCGACGCCTGGCGACCTTGGCGCTGTGATCGGCTCCGCCGCCGCGCGCTGCGCGTGGCAGACCTCTGCAACGTCGCTGGCGACGGCCGGGCCGCGGCTCGCCAACGAAGACTCGGAGCAGCAGCTCGAAATCTCTACTGGGGGCGACGCACACGGCACGCAAGTCGGCCGTGGTTGGCAACTTGACAGACAGCCCGTTCTCCTAGCCGCAGCGCCGCGAGCGCCGCGAGCTTGGACCTGGATGATGCTCCGTGATGAGGGCCAGGAGGTGGAGAGCTCCCGTGGCTCTCAGGTGGAGAGCTCTCGTGGATCTCGGGGAGAGTCTCGGCTTGACAGTGGAAGCCTGCTCTCAGGTGCAGGTGCAGGAGAACTTGACCGCGTGCTGGTGGAGCCGCGCCGTCGGTCGAGCGGCTCGAGTCTGCCAGTGGGCGAGCTCGTCACACTGCAGCCAAAGAGGAAGTTGTCCAGCCTCCTGCCTCGGGCCTTTCTTGCACTGCTGCCACTGCACTGGTGGCACGGAGGCTGACGGAGCAGCGGCGTTTAGCAACGTTAGGCCTTAGGTTTTATCATCAGTTAATCAAGGGGGCTCTTTCATCAGGCTGCCAACGCCGCCTGGCTTGCTCCCACGATGTGAGTGAGCATCTCTCTCGCTCTCGAGCATCTCTCTCTCTCTCTCTCGCTCGCATCGCTCTGAGCTCTCGCATCGCTCTCATCAGCTGCACAAACAGCACAGGCTGCACAGCGGTGCACAGGCTCTGCCCAGCGCCACGGCGCGCCACGTGTGGTTCGCATTCGCAGCTTCGCATTCGCAGCTTCGCATTCGCATTCGCATTCGCTTTCAGCGCGTTGGGGCGGATCACAAGTCGATGGCCGTGGCGAGCTCGCGCAAGGACCAGACTCGAGCGGAGGCGGAATTGGCACCGAGCGAGATGACCTGGTCGTCCTCGGGCGTGACGAGCAGACGGCAGATGCGCGAGTCCAGCGCACGGTGAATGACCTCGACGGGCTCGGGCGGGGTGTCGTCGCCGGTGAGTTGGTAGTAGTGGAGGTCGCCCCCGCGGGCGGCGAGCACGAGATTCGCGTGCTCCGAGACGGCGACGGCGGAAAAGCGCGGGCCGGAGCCGTCAAAGGAGGCGAGGCGGACGAGGCGGCCGTGGTGCACCTTGAGCAGCTTCCAGCTGGCGCCCTGCAGCACGACAATGGTGGAGGAGCGCTGACTGAAGTCGACCGCCGTGACGCCGGCGAGGTCGTCGAGCGAGACTCTGGCCTCCTCGATGCGGTGCACGGTCCACACCTTGTGTACGCGGCCGAGGTTGGCGAAGCGCACCATGAAAAAGACGACGCCACCAGGGCTGTCCTCGGCGCTCGTCTCGCGACCCACCACCGCCAGAAGCTTGCCCGAGGCGGAAAAGGCGACCTGGTCCACCTCGGCGAAGTGGTCGTCCAAGTCGTGCTTGCACAGCAGCTTCGGCTTGCGCGCGAAGCTCCAGAACTTGAGCGTAGTGTCGCCCTCCGATGCGGCCGTCGCTATGAAGTGCGCGTCTGACCCGGGCGCCGTCGCCATGTGCAGGTGCCGGATCGGCCCGCTGTGCATGCTGCTGAACGAGCACTCCAGCGTCGGCCGCGTCGTGAACCGCCGGTACACGCGGTACACCACCACGTGCGCCAGCGTGCCCGTGCCCACCACCAGAAAGAAGCTGTCGCGCGAGAACGCCAGGGCGCCAACCCAGTCGTCCACCGGCAGCTTGATCGTGTGCGCGCGCATGAGGGCCTCGTCCGTCGTCAGCGTTGCGCGCAGCGCCACGCGTACCTCGCTGTCGTGCTCGCCACCAGCCGTCGCCAAGTACTGCCCGCTCGGCGATACCGCCACGGCCGTCGTCAGCTCCTCGTGCCCTTGAATCGTCGCCACCAGCAGGGGATGCGTCGCCAACGCGCCCTCCGGGAACCGCGCGCCCACCTGCGGCTGCGACGCCTGCCGCACCATTTGCTGCCGCCTCCGCAGTAGAAAGGCGGCGCGCGACAGGCCCGCGCCGTCCTCCCCGTGCTCCCCGCCGGCCAGCTCGCGCAGCGCGGCCGACGCCAGCACCGGCGCGCCTACCAGCGCGCCCACGCCGCCGCGCATCACGCTGGCCACGCCGCGCCCCGCTGCCGCCCAGGAAACCCCGCTCGTGCTGCCGGCGTCGTCGCCGCTGCTGATGCCGCCGCCGACGCTGGTGCTGCCGCGCCGACGCCGCCGGAAGCTGCCGCTCTGGCCGCTGCGCGCCACGCCGGCCAAGGCGCCCTGCACCCGCGCCGCGAAGCCGTCCACGAGTTCTTGCGCGAACCCGCCCTCCCGGCTCCTCTCCTCGCTGCTCTCCTCGCTTTCCTTATCCTCGTTTTCCTCCTCCTCGTACTCGCCCGAGTCCGTCAGCACCAGGCTGCCAGTCTCGTCGTCCTCGTCCCCGTCCACCTCGCCCAGCTCGTCCGGGTCCCTGTGCCGCGGCTTGGCCCGCGCTCGTACCTGCCGTTCCTTGCGCGCCCACTTGCGCCGCCTGCGCGCCTTCTTGCCGCTCTGCAGCCGCGCCACCTGCCTCTGCAGCTCCTCCAGCAGCTCCGGCGTCGTCGCCACGGCGTACAGCACGCCGGCGACCGCCACGCCCAGGACCAGCACGGCGAGCACCGCCAGCGCCGCCATACTGTCGCTGCCGCTGTCGCTGTCGCTGCCGCTGCCGCTGCCGCTGCCGCGCTCGCCTCCGCTATCGCCGCCGCTGCCGCCGCCGCTGCCGCCGCCGCCGGGGCTCCCGCGCGCGCGCGCGCGCGAGCGAGCGAGCGAGCGAGAAGCTCTTCTGCCGCCGGCCGTGTGCGAGTGCCGCCGCGCGCCACGCGCCGCGCGCCGCGCCGCGCCGCCGCCCGAGGCGCCGCGCCCCGAGGCGCCGCGCGGCCGCTGCGCCCGCGCGCCGCAGGGTCTGCCGCGCCGCGAGCGCCCCCGGCACCGCCGCCGAGCGCCGCGCCACGCGCGCCCCGCACGCGCCGCGCAGCCGCTCTGCACTGCCAGACTCCGCGAGCCACGCCTCCGCGCAGCGCGTGCCGCGCCTCCTGGAATTGCGTTGCGCAGGTCTGGGCTCGCAGTGCGGCGAGGCCGGGCGAGCACGGTAGCGCGCGGCGGAGGCCGGCCTCCTTGCGTTGCGTCGGAGCTGAGGCCCTTGGGCAGACGAGGCCTCGCTGCCCCGCGCAGGATCTGACCGTGCAAGGGCCCGGCCTTGTGCGCTTCGCGTTGACCTTGTGCAGCGAGACGCACGGTGGGGACAAACTGCAAGGACGCAGCCAGCACGCGCTCGGCGGCGTCCTCGGCGCCGTGCAGCCGCCTGGTGCCGATGCCACGTTTGCCACCGCCACGACCACCTGATTTGCGCCTCTTGGCACTTGCGCTCGTACCAGCGCGTGCATTCATGGTCCAGCCTGATCTCGCTCGCTCGGCATCGCTCTCGCGTCCGCGCGGACCAGCTTCGATTTTGCTGGTGTTGAAGCGGCCACTACCGACACCACGCTCCTTGCGGTGATGAAGCGGCACCATCTGCGTGTCGGACCGTGACCCAACAGCAGGAGTCGCAGCAGAACCAGCAGAACCAGCTGCTGAGCACCTGCAGCACCTGCAGCACCTGCAGCATAAGCAGCACAAGAAGCAGCACAAGCAGCACAAGCAGCATAAGCAGCAGCACCACCACCACCGACGGGATGCCTTCGCGCCTCTTGAAGCGCCAAGACCTGCGCGGCAAGGCGATGTTGGCGGCTTGTCTGACTCACAGTCAGCTTGGTCAGTCGTGCTTACGTCATGAATGAGAACTTCGGCGTCCCCTTCGTTTCTTTCAAGTTTTCTGTTGGGCGGCGTTGGGCGCTGTTGGGCGTCGTTGACGGACTTCCTGTCGTCATCCTCGTCGTTGTCCACAAGCAAGGTCCGAGGCGGCCCTGGCCAAGCTTGGAACGAGAACGACAACGCGCCGCCGCGCGCGCCCGCGCGCCCGGCCATGCGGCGCAGCCGGGCGGCGACGGCGGCGGGCGCGGGCGCAGACACGGAGAGCAGGTCCGCGGGCGCGGAGGATGGCGCCGTCATGAGCGTGGAGCTGCGGTCGCGCAGCAGAGACCAGGAGCTGGAGCTGGGGCGGCGCGGCGCGGCGAGCGAGCTCTCGACACCACAACACGCGCGGCGCAGACGGCTGGCAGGCGCGCGCGTCGGGCGCAGAGTGCCCAGGTGCAGCCTGCGGCCCTCGGACTGGCGCGCCAGGGGCGTGCGCCTGTACCGGCGGCTGCGGACCAAGGTGCTCTTCGAGGTGCAGCAGCTGGGTGCCGTGGGGCGCGCGCTCTTGTTCCTGCTGCCCTGCGCCGTGGACCTGGTCTGGGTGGCGCTCTACTTTGTGGAGCGCCAGCGCGACGTGCACCGCGCCAACGGGCCGTGCTTCGATTCGTACGCGCCGCCCTCGGCGGCCCTGCTCACGCCTCGCTCGCTCGGCCTGGTCATCCCGCAATGCTTGCTGGCGGTGCCCACGCTGTTTGTCTGGCTTCCATTCCACGTCTTCTACGCCGGCTCCTACAAGTTCCGCCATGTGCTCTTCCTCGCCATCCTGGGCGATCTCGTCACGGCCGGTCCCTTCTTCGTCGCCATCTTCTACGCGCCGGCTCGGGATGCCTACATCCCGGCCTTTCTGCGCATCTGGATGTTCCGATTCGAGCTGGGCTTCCTCTACGACAAGACCTCGATCCGCGGCGAGATGCTGCTTTTCGCGTCCTCGGCCGTCGCGGTCGGCATCACCATGGTGGCGTGCTTCGAGTGGTCGCAGAACAACTTCCCGGTCTCCGAGCCCGAGTTCCCCAGCGGCTCCACCGCTATCGCCTACTACACCTGCACCGACTTTCTCAACTCGCTCTACTTTGTCGTTGTCATGCTCTCCACGGTCGGCTTCGGCGATGTCAGTAAGTTTTGCGCACCCTCCGTTCATCTGGACAGAGCAAGCTGGCCGGCCGAAAGGGGAGAAAAGCAAAGAGAAACCCCACTTACACGTGCGACTCCGGCCCCGCAGCGCCGGCCAACCAGTACTCGCGCGCCGTCGTGGCCATCTCCATCGCCGTCTTCATCGTGCTGCTGCCGTACTCGGTCAACCGCATCCGCGAGCTCGCACAAAAGACGCACGACCGCCGCAACCTGCGCTACGTGGCGCGCGAGCACAACGAGCACGTCGTGGTGCACGGCCACCTCGATGACGCTGTGCTCAGCCACCTGCTCTTCTACTTCAACCCGGTGCGCCGCGCGCGCCGCGTCATCCGCGGCCAGGCCATCCTCGGCAACGACGAGCCCGGGACCGAGGAGCTTCACTCGATGCTGCTTTCGGAGCGCACCAGCGTCGTGGGCGGAGCCAACTACGTCGTCGCCATGAGCGAGCATGGCGTCTCCGAGGCCATGCTCTCCCGCCTCGTGCTCGGCTACCAGCGCTCCTACGTCTCGCTGTTTGAAGGCTCGCTGCTCAAGGCGCGCGACCTGAGTCGCTGCGAGATTCTGCGTGCACAGGCCGTCTTCGTGCTGCCCACGCTCCACGTCTACGCCGACAGCTTCTACGCCTCCTCCGGCGCCGCCGTCGAGGGCCGCTCTCAGGCCGACGCCATGGGCATGTCCACCGCCACGGCCATGGCATCCGTGGTGCACCGTGCTGATTCGCGCCAGAGCCTGGCGTCCAACCACACAGAGCCGTCTGCTGCCTCGCATGTCGCTGGAGATGACGATTTTATAAACTGCATGGAGAGCGGCGTGCGCAGGGTCCAGCACGCGGCGCGCGCGCGCAATCGCCTCTACTCGCGCGACTACCGTACGCTGCTGCGCGCCTGGTCTGCACACCAGAACCTCCACACCGACCAGCTGCTCGTTGTCGTGCTCTTTCACGAGTTCAACAGGCAATTTCTCTTTGACCGCGGCTCTTCCCCGCTCCACGAGACGCGCCCGCACGCGGCCTCCATCGCAAGCTCCAGCGCCGCCAGCACCGCCCCAGGCCCGGGCCACGCGCGCCTTATGGAACGCAACCTCATGACCATCTCGCTCGACGCCTTCCAGCAGGAGGTCTTGGCGGCCTCCTGCCTCGTGCCGGGGCTCAGCACGGTCATCACCAACTTCTTCGTCGGCGAGGACCGCAGCGCGTCCGCTGGCTCTGGGGCGCCGCCTGCCGCCTTGCACGCGCAGGCCAATACCAGCTACGACTTTGATCTCGACCTTGAGGGCATCGACCTCGAGCGTTACCTTCGCTATAACTATGACGACGATGACAGCTCCTCCTCGTCCTCCTCCTCGTCCTCCTCCTCCTCCTCTGGCGGCAGCGGCGTTGACAGCGACGCCGGTGAGGAAGCCGAAGCGGAGGACATCGAGGCTAGTTCGCACCAAAGCAGGTCACAACACGACGGCCCTCGCTTGGACGCAGGCGAGACGGACCTGGATGCCCTCCACACCGCACAAAGCGCCTCCAGTGGCGGCGCGAACGAGGAGACCAAGTTGCGACCCCCAGCAGCCGCCGCGCTGTCTACCGCCACAGCCATGCTTTCTGCCACCGCTGCGGGCGCGTCCCAAGTCGCGGCAGCCGCTCCGGGATCCCCGCGCGCCAGGCGCATGCGCATGATGCGCCACTTCAACCTCGACGCAGGCTTCCTCTTCCAGAGCAATCGCAATCTGCTCACGAGTCAAAGCAAGAAGCACAAGAGCAAGAAGAAGAAGAGGAGGAAGCAGCAGCAGCAGCAGCGCAGGCCATGGAGGGATCAGGCCACGTCGAGCCGTTCGCGCGGGACCTCTGGCTCCCGCGAGGAGGGAAGCGGTGCCGGCGCCGCGGCCACCGCCGAGAGCTGCTCTTGTGCAGAGCTCGCCACTCGCCCCATGCAGGCGCTCCACGACTACACACGTGGCCTGCAGAACGAGCTGGAAGTCATGGTCGTGCGTCCCGACAATCCCTTCATCGGCTGGACGCGCCTCGAGCTCGCCATTACCGTGCATAAGGACTTTGACGTTATTGTGCTCGCCGTCATCAACGAGCATTCCGCGCACGGCCAGGCCATGCGGTCCGAGAACGCCGACAGTGTCCCGAGCGACATCGACTTCTTGCGCAGGCCCTCTGACCCGATTCGCCACGGCGACCACATCGTCTTCTTGGCGAAAGGCCACCATCTCGACAAGCTCTTCCACACGCGCAAGGACGATTATCAGCCGCCGCCCGCGCCGGGCTCCGTCGACACGAGTCTCGATGGCGTCGCCGCCATGTTCCAGCACCAGCGCATCCGGCGAGACACGGTAAACTCGCGCCCGCCACCGCATCGCCCCTCCATCCTGCGCCGCTTTGGCTCGAGCCCGGCCATTCACACGCCGGACACGAGCAACCATGGCACCGCTGCCACCGGCAGATCCGTGGGCTCCGGCGCCGGCGCCGCCGGTGCCTCGCCGAGCAGCGCCGATGCAGACGTGGACCCAAGCGCCGCGGACTTTTTCAACGAGGAGAGCCGCGCCGATTCGCACCGCGGCGTACCCGCGGACATCGACCAAGTCTCCGACGGCGGCGATGGCCTCGGCCCGCACGTGCGGCGCTCGCTCCGAGAGGCCTTCATCCCCTCTTGGACACAGCTTGCCGAGAACGAGGCCGGGCCCAATCACATGCACCGCCACATCATCCTCTGCTGCCCGTCGCAGTCGCCCATCGAGATGTTCGTCCGGACGCTCAGTGGCACGCGCCGCGAGGACGGAGCGCCACGAAACTGGGTGCTCTGGCTTGTATCGGAGCCGCCCAATGAGATGATCTGGGAGCGCGTGGCGCGCCTTCCCAACATCGTCTGGATGCTCGGCGAGTCCTGCGTCGCGGACGACCTCCTTCGCGCTGGCATCCGCGAGGCCTCCGATATTGTCATCTTTTCCGACGTCTTTGAGAGCTACATTCCCAACATCTTCACGCCACAGGAGGCCGTTGAGCCCGCCGACGTCGACCGCTACACGATTTCCTCGCACCGGGTGGTCGCCAGCCTCGTGGAGACCTATCACCTCAAGTACCTCCGTGTCCACACGCACATCAACAATGCCCGCAACGGCCACTACCTGCACGAGTCGTCTTGGCGCCGCCTCGTGCTGGACCGCGCTTTTGACGAGCAGCAGCGTCAGCAGGACCGCGCCCCACGTAGCGACCCGAACGCTGAGAGTGACCGCTCGCACTTCGTCAATCGTGTCTGGAAGCGCCTCTTCGCGCCGCTGTCCGCCGTCGCCACCGAGGACCGCGCGCAGGCACTCCACATGCTGGCACGACTCAACTCTAGCGTCTGGCCGCTGGTACTCGACGAGACCTACGCCGCGGGCGAGAGCTGGAGCGCCTCGTGCGTGTACTTCATGCTCTTCTCCTCATACCTGGGCGGCGGCTGTGGCCTCATCTTTCTCTTGCTGCAAAAGCTCATCAAGCTCGCTGGCAAGCAGCCGCGTGGTCGTGGCGACACATACGGTGTGCGCCTCGTCCGTGTTCCCGAGGCCTTTCATGGCAAGCCATTTAAGATCCTCTTCTCCGCCACACTCGAGTCCACGCACGCGCTATGCATCGGCATCTTCCGCGGCTACGGCCACGGCCTGAATCATCCAGACTTTGGCAAACCTGTCGTCCTCATCAACCCTGCCGAGCTGCGCATTGCGCCCTGCGACTACATGTATGTCATTGGCGGTGTCGTCCACCGCCACGCTCCCGCCTGATGGTGCGCAGTTTTTGTCAAGCAACTCCATCAGGCCTCACACCTCGTCTTCGCTGTTTCAGCTCCTGTCACGGTGGCTGCCTCTTTCAAGACAATCGCCAATCGCATCAGAAGTTTGCTCATCAAATTTTGGTCAAGAAGGCTACCTTGCGCTTCCTCATCGTCGTCCTCGTCGTCGTCGTCGTCGACGACGCCCGGATCACGGCGGCGGTGTCCTCCCCTCTATTTCCCGCTTCTCTTTCCTTGTTCTCGAGGCTAGCTACTAGCTAGAGCTACCTAGCTACTTAGGTCTTTGTGGGCGCTCGCTCGCCTCGCCTGCCTCCTCGCCAAGGCCATCATCCTCGTACCACCTGCACTGGCAGTGCTGTGCTCGGCTTCGGGTGGGACGTCGAAACGGTTATGCCCGAGCTCTCCGCGCTTCGTCCCGCCGGGATGCAGGCAAGCAGAAACCACTTGCCTCAGCCCAGCTCAGCTCGGCTCGGCTCGGCTCGGCTCGACTCGACTCGACTCGGCCCGGCTCGGCGCGGGCGGGGCGCGGCCGGCGACGGAGCGCCTCTTCGTCGCGACGCGGCGTCGTGTCGCGTCGCGACGTTGGGCAGTGCCGCATTGCATCCACCACCATTGGGTGCACTACGCTGCACCTGCACGAGGCCAACTACTGCGCCGCGCTACTGCACGGACGACGACAGCGACGACTCAACCAGCCTGGCCGACCAGGGAGAACCTCGCGATCGCGGTGAGGGAGGATGGAGGGCCTCATCATAGATGGCCTGCAGAGCTTGCCCGGGTTCAACCTCTTCTTTGGCGGCGCCGCGAGCGCCACCAAGGGGGACGAGGCAGCTAGTGCTGGGGCAAGCAAGGCAAAGACCCGCAGCGGCGCGCAACAGGCCGTCTCGGTGCGTCACCTGGATGTGGTGCGTATGCACCCGCGGCTCTTCGCCGTTGGCAAGCCGTGGGACCGGCGCACGGAGAAGGAGGCGCACCGTAACAACGTCACGGAGCTCGGCCGCGTCTTCGAGCGCAAGCACGGGCGCCACTACCTGATGATCAACCTTAGCGGAGCGGGAGCGGGCGCGGGCGCCAACCAAGCGGAGCCGTCTTCGGCCGGCGGCGCAGCTGGCGGCCAGGTCGACTACCACCGCCTGCGCTATCAGGTGCTTGAGAGCGACCTTGAAGCGCAGCCGAGCCTCGAGACGCTCTTCATGCTTTGCCACGCAGTCCAGCTTTGGCTGCACATGGACCCGCGCAACGTGGTGGCGGTCTTTTGCAAGAACGGCGTGCACACATGCCGCCTGTTCCTCTCGGCCTTTCTCACCTTCAACGGCCGCTTCGCCTCCACGGAAGATGCTCTCGAGTACTTTTACTTTAAGCGCGTGCGCGTCAACTACGAGGCAGCACACATCCTCAAGCGCGCACAGCCCTCGCTGCGTCATTTCCTCACGCAGTTCCAGGCCGTCTTGAGGAAGGACGGCCTGCCGCGCGCGGCTCCCATCCAGCTGCACGAGCTGCTGCTTGAGCACCTTCCCCGCATCACCGACAAGGGCCTCATGGAAACCAACCTCTTCTCCATCTTTGGGCCGTCCTCGGAGGAGCTGCAGCGCGCCGCTCAACCCATCATCCGCGTCTATCAGGTGCGCAACACGGGCCAGCAGCGCCAGCTGGTGTACTCGAGCATCTCGGACCCAGACTCCTGTGTGCAGTGGAGTCCGGTCGTCGGCACACTGAGTCTCCGCTGCAACTGCAGCCTGTTTGGCGACATTGAGATCGACTGCGTCTTCCCCGGCAACACAAACAAGCACCTCTTCCGCTACTTTTTCCACTCCGGCTTCATGGCGGACACCGGCGTGGCCACTGTCTCGCGCAGCGAACTCCATAGCGCCAACCGGCACGTGTTTCACGAAGATTTTCGCATGCGCCTCGTCCTGCGGGCGACCGACGCCGGTGCCAAGGCCGCGGGTGCGGCCGAGGCGAACCTGCTGCATGCGGCACGGGACCAGGACGAGGACGCGGATACGGAGGCGAGTCACCAGGCGTTCCCCTGCCTGCGCCGTGAGGTCGATCGCGCGCGGGCCATCGCCGTCCTCAGCGACTTGCACTTTCTCAACGCCGACCCGGACCTCTGCAAGACGCTCATCGCGGAGGGCCACGCCGAGCTGGATGCCAAGTTTGCGCTCCAGCGCACCAACAACACGCTCCCAGCGGCCCGGGCGCTGCTCAAGGCCAAATTCCGGCCTTCTGCGATAGGCGGCAGCGGAGGCAATGGCGCCGGCGGCGGTGGCGGCTCTTCGCGCTCTCTTTTGGACGCGCCTGTGGCGAATGTCAGCGAGGAAGGCACCACGGCAACGCCCATGCCGTTTATTCGCGACGAGGAAATGACCAGCGAGCTGGACGATATGCTCGACCGTCTGCACAGCGCAGATCACGTCACCAAGAATCAGACGGAAGCCACGCAGCGGCGCCGGCGCGCGCCTCAATCCAAGGAGAATGCCGCGGGTCCCGCCAATGCGGCGGCGGCTTCCTCCAAGGAGAACGCCACCGGGCACGCCAACGGTGTTGCACTCGGGCTACGCACTAGCGCGCGGCCCGCCGCCGACAGCCAGCATCAGCAGGCGCGGCAAGATCCGCAGCGGACGATCTTGGGCGCTGCGCAAGGCGACGTAGGCCAGGTCAGGGACCTCTATGCCGTCGAGGAGGAGAAGAGCGGCGTCCTGGCCCCTTTGGCGACTCGGCAGCACGAGGCGGATCCGCGAAAGGCACTCATGGGCAGAGTCGCCACACGCGCGGCGGCCACGACGACGAGCGTCGCTAGTGTCGAAGGCGAGCCACCTGATGCTCGCAAGTCACTCATGAGCATGATCGCGAAGCGAGCGGCGCCGCTCACGGCGAGCGAAACCCAGTCCTCGAGTCCCTTGACTGCTGTGGAAGCTGTCAAGCAGAAGTCGAGTACTGCGACGGAGCCTGAGACGAAGAAGGCATCGACCGAAGGCGCGCCCGCGCCGCGGCAGGCGCTGCTGGCCATGATCGCCAAGCGGTCGCAAGCGCCGCCGGCCGAGGCCAGCTCCAAATCGGACCTGGCTGCGACCCCGGCTTCAGCAGCACCGGTCAGCACGGGCGCCGAGGCCGCCGTGGGCAAGTTCAAGCGCATGTTATCGGTAGGCGTGCCGGAGGGCGCAGTGCGGGCCAAAATGGAGCAGGAGGGCGTGGACCCCGCTCTGCTCTTTGGGCCTGCACCTGGGTCAGGTCCACCTCCGCCCGAGTACGAGAAGTTCGCCAAGATGCTCAAGATGGGCGTACCGGAGGGCGCGGTGATGGCGAAGATGGCGCTGGAAAATCTGGACCCCGCGCGGATCGGTCTCGGTGCAGGGGCGCAGAGTACGCCGCCGCCGCCAACACAGCAGCAGCAGCAGCGGCGGAAGGCGGATGGGGTTCGGCGCAAGAAGTTTCACTGGGAGGCAATCCCAGAGAGCAGGCTGAACAAGCAGCAGGATAGTATCTGGAGTGTGAGCCGTGCGGTGGCGCGCTTCAAGCGCGGGGCGTCCGCGCAAAAGCCGCGGCGGGCCTCCGTGAGCTCTGTAGAGAGCGACGGTGTACTGCTTTCGCCCAAGGGCGTCATCGACGACGAGCTGGACCCGGACATGAAAGAGCTGGAGTCTCTTTTTACCATCAAGCCTGGAGCCGCGGCTGCAGCGCCCGCAGCGCCAGCGCAGGTCTCCGTGCTAAAGAAGGTCCCGTCGCGCGTGGCGCTTCTGGACGGCAAGCGCGGGCAGAACGTCTCCATTGGACTCAAGAAGATCAAGGCAAGCGGCGCCGACATCTGTCGCGCCCTGAACGAGTTTGACGGCGACCTGCTGACGCTGGAGAACCTGCAGGTCATTCAGTCCGCGCAGATGCTTCCGACGGCCGAGGAGGAGAAGCTCATCGCCGGCTTTCGCGGGGACAAGGCCATGCTGGGCGACGCAGAGCAGTTCTTCGCCGCGCTGGTGGGTTCTGTGCGACAGCCGCAAGTTCGCGTGGACGCAATGCTCTTCCGTGCTGAGTTTGAGGAGCGCCTCGCGGAGCTCAGGGGCAAGATGGAGCTCGTAGGCCGCGCCTCGGAGGAGGTGCGGCGCTCCGAGTCACTGCAAAAGGTGTTTCAGGTGGTGCTCCTGGTGGGCAACAAGATCAACGCGCAGGGACCGACGTCTATTCAGGGCTTTACGGTGGCTTCGCTGCTCAAGCTCTCGCAGACGAAGAGCTTCAACCGCAAGACCACCATCCTGGACTTCATCGCGCAGTTCGCCGCCAAGCGCATCCCGGAGGTCATCAATGTCGACAAGGAGCTTGAGATCCTGGCAGACGCCAAACGGATGCAGTTCGCGGTTTTCGACGCGGAGGAGTCCAATCTACACCTTGGCTACCAGGCGGTGCTGCGCGCCGTCAAGCAGGCTGAGCGCGATGACGCCGAGATGGGCGGCGAGCAGGGCCGGTCTGGGGGGCTCGAGCGGCTGTGCGCCTTCTCGCGGCATGTCCAGGCCTCGCTGGCGGAGCTGGAGGCCGGGCTGGAAGACATGCGCACCAAGTACGCAGCCTTGCTGGAGTTCTTCTGCGAGGACCCGGACCTGCCGGTGCAGGACTTCTTCTCGACGCTAGACACGTTTTTGCGCAGCTTTAGCATGGCGGCGCGCACCTTCGAGGAGAAGCAACGGCGCCAGCGCAACCGCGAGCGCGCCGAGCGCCAGCGCACGCTCAAGCGGAGCGAGTCTGTGCGTGCGCTTCCGTCGACGCCCTTGGCGGCGCGTCTGACGCCGCTGGCGCCCAAGTCGGCCTCCTTCAAGATCACGTCCACCACGCCGGCCTCCCCGGTGGCCTCGCCGTTTGCGGCGGCAGGCAGCGTCGTCACGCCCTTGCGCGGCCTCGCGACGGACGACGACGGTCTGGATGATGATGCTGTCAGTGTGCAGAGCGAGATGAGCTTGTCTTCGCACGCGCCCCGCTCGCGGCCGCTCTCCGAGACGCCATCCCTCGCGCGCTTTTTGAAGAAGCTTTGATGAAATGAGAGCCAAAGACTGATCTCAAAGGAGAAAAAAAAAAGCCTTGCTTGCAATTGACATGTCCCGGCTGGTCCGCCTCTTTTTACCTCAGACGAATCTTGTCAGCTACCTATCCGATTCGACGGCACGCTCAATGGGACGCGTGGCGGCCTTCAGCCAGGCGTGCGCCTTCTCAAGCTTGCGCTCGAGCAGGATGGGGCCGATCTTGTCCATGACCTCTGCATGGTAAGCGTTGAGCCATTCCAAAGTGTCCTCGGAAATGAGCTCTGTGTCGACGAGCTTTCGGTCGATGGGCACAAAAGTAAGGTTCTCGAAACCGAGCCAGGTTCCGGCGTCGCGCTTTAGGCCAAGGTCGGGGAGCTTTGCGGTGACGTCCTCACACACCACCACATTCTCGATGCGAATGCCGAAATCGCCGGCCTCGTAGTAGCCAGGCTCATTGGAGAGGACCATTCCGGCCGCCATGGCCGTGGGCGAGGGCCCTGAATCCGCGCGCGCGGCCGGCAGCGCGTTGCCCATGAATGGCGGAAACTCGTGGACGCCCAGGTAGGCGCCGACGCCGTGGCTGGTCCCGTGCTTGTAGTTGAGTCCATAGCGCCAGAGCGTGTCGCGCGCGAGAACGTCCAGCTTGGCTGGCTCTGTGCCGTCCGGGAAGCGCGCCTTGGTTAGGCGCACGTGGCCCTCGAGTACGCACGTGAAGGCGGCCTTGTGCGCAGGCGTCGGCTCGCCATAGCAAATGGTGCGTGTCATGTCCGTGGTTCCCATGGTATACTGGCCTCCGGTGTCGCACAAAAAGAGCGAGTCAAAGCCAAGCGGCCTGTTGGAGTCCTCATCCACCTCGTAGTGCACGATTGCGCCGTTGGATGCGTAGGAGCTGATCGTGGTGAAGGAGGGCCCGCGGTAAAACTCGCTGTACTGCTCGCGGACCTCCTCAAGGCGGTTGAGCGCGTAGAGTTCGTCGATCTGTTTGGATGGCGCCCCCTCCCCGGTGGCGCCCTTCAGCTTGTCCATATCGGCTTCGAGCTCTGCAAAGAACTCGCAAAGCGCCGCGGACTCCAGCAGATGCGCCTGGCGCATCCCGTCCAGTTCGACTTGGTTTTTGAGCGCCTTTGCGCGGCGCACGGGGCTCGCCTTGGAGACCACCTTGTGGCCGGCCGCGATGCAGCAACGCTGGATGCTCAGCGCACTGAAGCTCGGATCGAGCCAGACGCTAAGCCCGCTCTCCGCCGGCCGCGCAGCGCTGGCATCCACCTTGGCTCGCTTCGCTGCGGGGGGCGCACCACTGGCGTCGCCAGCGCTGCCGACGTCGCCGGCGCCGCTGCCCGCGAGGCGGCCGAGGTGCTCGAAGAGTTCCTCGTACGGGTGCACGGCGTCGCAGCCGAGCTCGGAGCGCAGCTGATCGCGGGCCGAGGCCGTCAAGGCGTCGGCGTTGGCGAAGAGCAGCACCTGATCGAGCGTGACGATGAGGTAGGCGAAGAAGACCGGCGTGTAGAGAATGTCGGAGCCGCGCAGGTTGAGGAGCCAGGCGATCTCGTCCAGCGCATTAAGCACGATGGCCTGCGCGCCCTCCTCGCGCAGGCTCTTCCGCAGCTGCTCGACCTTGTCGGCGGACGACTGACCAGCGTAGCGCAGCGGGTGCACATCAACCTTGTTGAAGACACGCGGCGGCTGCGCGGCGGCCCAGGCCTCGTCCACGAGGTCGCGCGTGAGCGGTGTGAGCAGCACGCCCTCGTCGGGCGGGTCCACGTCAGCCGCACGACGCGTGATCCCGGCGAGCCCTTCGACGGACTTGGGCAGCATGAGGCCATCCCACTTGATTGCCGCGGACACGGCGATGAGGTCCGGGTTGATGCCGACGCGCGCGCCGGCGCCCAGCGCCTTGCGCAGGTACTCGGGCACCGAATCGACGCCCGGGTCAGCGCCGCGCACGAGCTCCCAATCCGCAGTGAGCTGCTGCGCCGCCTGCTCGTAGTACCTGCCGTCCGTCCAGAGCAGCGCCTTGTCCTGCGTCACCACTGCGGTCCCGGCCGACCCGGTGAACCCGCTCAGCCACGCGCGCCGCTTGTCCACCTCCGCCACGTACTCGGACAGGTGCGCGTCTTGCGACGGCACCACGTATGCGCTCAGCCGCTCGCGCTCCATGAGCGACCGCAGCGACCGCAGCCGCTCGGCGGCCGGCTTGCTCATGCTGGCGCGCCGCATCCCGCCTCGCCCTCTGTCCCGTCCCGCCCCGCCGCCTCGAGCACTGCCGCGAGATCTCTCTCCCTCTTGGATTCTGATCTGCAACTTCGAGTCCGTGGACATCATCATGATGCAGGCTCTCAGCCTGATGACGACAGTGAGTCGGATGAGAGGCGATGAGAGGAGGAGAGCTGAGCACTGCCGATGCCAGTGGCGCCTCATGTCGTAAGTGATCTCATGAGACCCGTTTTGCTATGCAACGCTTTCCACTGCACTGTTTTGCACCGCCCTCTGCCCTGACATTGCACAACCTGCACGGTGTCGAGCTCGGAGAGCTCAGTTAGGATGATTTGCAACCAGCCAGCTGCAAGAACGCCCCCCCCCCAAATGCAGAGCGAGCACCAGGCCACGGCGGAGCCTGCCAGTGCCAGTAGTGGCTCGCGCGCCTCCGACGGAACGGAACGTGGCGAAGACGTGAATCAGAGGCCCTGGGGTTGGTCAGGAGCATTGATCTGCCTTGGCTGCGCGTCGACTTCAAGTTGCATTTGTACTGCCTAACTCTGTGGCCGTAAAATCAACAGGCATCTCGTGTCAGGGCCCTCAATGAAGTTGGGGTGCTATCCACACTCACGGTCAGGTCCTTCAGAATCGCCGCCACCGGAGTGGGCTCGAGTGTTTCGATGCCTTGAGATGGCGGGCTCTGAAAAAAGAGCTTTGCTACTCGTCGTTGCCTGGTGCCCGTGGTCAAGAGGTGGTCGACTCGACCTGGCCTCGCCTTTGGCCAGCACGACGTCGGCGATGCCATCCTTGGCGGGAGAGCCCTGCTTGAGGCCACCTTCGCCATCAGTCGTGTCATGATATCGTCTGCCAGAGCGAGCGGGGACCACGCGCGCAGAAGGGCGAGAGAGCAGGGTTGCGCGAAGAAGGATCTGCTGAGGTACGCTGAGCCCCCCCTTGAAGGTGTTAATGGAGGCGCGGCGCGAATCTCTCGTGCGCGTGCGCAGCTCGGCGACGGTCATCTCGTAGATGCAGAGGCGCGCCTTGAGAATGACGCGATACTCGGGATGCACAAGCTTCATCACGAGATTCTTGATCATGAAGCTCGAGAGCGAGACCATGCGCAGGTCCGCAAATAGAAGGTTGTTGAAGCCACCTAGAATGGGCATGTCCTCGGAAAGGAAATCGTGCAGAAGGCCGGTCAGATGCATGAACGGGAAGAGCAGCGCAAAGATGTTGATAAGCACGAGCCCTGGGACAACAAGGACTTGTGAAGCGGGGTGCGCACAGTCCAGCAGGATAACCACGGTCATCATGAAGTTTGTCACGTAGAGAAACATGACGCGCTCATCGCCGAGCGCGGTCCGCATGGCTACGGTCCACAGCGTCAATAGGAGGAGCAGGTAGAGCGTCTCAAACATGGTGAACAGCTCGAGCAGGATATTCAGGTTGCTCATGAGCAGCGAGAAGGTGCCGAGCGGGAGGGTGAAGATGCAAAGAGGCGTCCAGTGCTTTGGAAGCACGCCCGCCATCAGGAGAATACCGCTCGTGGAGCCGAAGAAGAAGCTCACCATGAGCATGATGGCGACCCAGGGGTGGCGCATGACCTTCCAACAGACATTCGCCACACGCTGTCCAAGGAGCGAGCGCAATATTGTGTCCGAGCCGAAAATCTCGCGCGGCGTGAAGTTCGCTTTGTTCGGCATGAGGACAAAGAGTCTGGTTTCCGGCGGAAGTTGATCGATATCCGCGGCGATCCAGAACCCGGGCGAGTCCGGTTGAGGGGTGGGTGCAGGGCCCGTAGGCTTCCCGCTGCCCAGGGAGCGGCTGCGATAAGACCTCTTGGGCGCCTCTGCCGTACGAAGCCACGAGACGCGAATGTCCCGGGGAAGATACTCATCCATCTCATCATTGCCGATCTTGATGCTGCGTAAACGTGCTTTGAGGAGGAGGAGGCCAGCCGGTTGAAAGAAGCTCGCGACCGTGCCACGCAGCCCGAAGAAGGCTAAGAGCAGGAGTGACGACACTGTGATGCTCAGCGTCTCTGCCTCGAAAACCGCGTGGCCCAAGTCGAAGTGCCAGGTTCTGTGCTCAATGTTGGGCGCATACTCCGTAGCGAGCACTCCAACTATGATGGCATGCTTCACGAAGAAGACGCGAATCATGCTCTGCTTCCTATACGGGCAGAGCAAGATGGCGTCCATGGAGAGCATAAGGTGCACGTTGATGGAGAAGTTGAAAACCGCTGGCACGCGATGGTCGAAGGAGACGGAGATGAGCAAACCGATCGTTGAGAGAAGAAGTGAGCAGTAGAGGAAGATTGACTCGAACGACGCTTTCAGCGATCGAGCTAGCTCGATGAGCTGCGATAGAAGACAGATGAAAGTGTAGGGCAGACCGACGAACATGAAGATGTAAAGCGTGCGTGAAGCATCATGACCGGAGAGCACAAGCAGCTCGATCACCTGCGCAAAGATCCACGCAACAAAGAGCGCAGTGACCCAGCGCGACCTCAGCTTCTGAGGCGTTGTATAGCAGCCAACGCGGTCACCAAAGAGGAATTCACCAAACGTCGCGCTCTCGAGCAGCGCGATTGGATCGCGGAAACGCGGCTCAATGAGAATTATGCGTCGCTTAAGCGGCTCGGTGTCTGCCTTCACGTCTAGAATAGACCCGAGCTCTTGCAGGGACGACCGCCTCTTGGCGATCGAAGTCGTGCTCGACATCGCCATGAATGAGGTAGTTCCAAGCTTCTCCTCAAAAGTTGGCTCTCCATGCTCCACATCGTCATTTTCAACATTTTCCGGCGCAAGCTGTAGGTGGGGGTTTTCTACTGGCGCCTGTTCACAGCCTGGCCTTGCTGGCCTCTGAGGCGTCGAGGTCATGCTTAGCTCCACGTCGCTCACGCGGTACGACGCGGCGTGGCGACAGCGTACGCCCCGCCTCGCGCGCAGCACCGGCGTCGGCGCCAGCGCCACGCGGCCGAGTGAGTGACCGACGCGAGTTTTGCTGGTTCAGCCTGGGCGATCAGACCAGACTGCATTTTCACCCCGTCTCCTACTAATGAAAGTAGTTCCCTTTGATCCGGTGCGCTGTAGAGCGCCCCTTGCAAAAGCAAACTTGCTGCTTAGGGCTCGATCTCATCGTGTTCCGCCTCTGCACTTTGCTCGGCCTGCGTCCCCAATTTGGCCGGTGCTTCGCCAGTAGCATAATGGTGGGCCTTGCAAAGTCAAAGAAGCGTTGACAAGGGCCACGAGCGGATTCCCCGCCATGCATGCTGCCGGCTGGAACTGCCCTGGGGTTGACGATTTCCAACCTGTGGCACTCCTCTCGATCACGCTGGGGTGCTGCGACGTGCTGCGGTATGCTGCGCCACCGCGTGCTGCATGTCATGTCTCTGCTAGCTCGCGGGCGGCCTCGCACTCGACCTTCGCTCCAACTTCATGCGCAGCACTGCGCGGGGTCGCACGGCCCATTAGTGCTCGTCTAGGCAGTTCGATGAGGCCGGCCAGTGCCACTGGAACGCCAGAAAAAAAAACGCCCACGCAATTGGCCGCCGGCGCCCGGACGGCCGACGTCGATGCACTCGCCAACCGCGACGTACGTGGGCCCAGGCCGCCCGTAGGGCCCTCGTTGGCCCTCACACTGCTACAGACTGGTCGCAGACTGGCACAGGACACTGCCAGGAACTCGGCGGAACTCGAACTCGAACTCGCTCGAACTCGCGAACTCGCGCGAACTCCTCGAACTCGCTCGAACGAACTCGCACGAACTCGCACGAACTCTCAACGGAAAAGGTTCTACCTGGTATGGTGTGTAGTTTGCGGAACGAAGTCGTCCTCGCGCACCCTGCGCAACCCGCGTTGGCGGCGATGGGCGCACATGCTAGCTAGTGGGCGCTCCGCCTCCGCAGAGATGGTGCTCGTCGCGCCACGTCGCACGGTCGACAGCTCAGGCTCGGCCGACCGTGACGGCCGGGCTTCCTTTGGTCGTGGCTGCCCTCCGCCCGCGTCGAGCGTGCACGATTCTCTCGTCTCAGGCTGTGCGACGCAAGCAAGTCTTGAGCGTGTGGCGCGGCCTTCGGATGCAAGGCCTTGCACGCGCCGCCGCCCCCTTGCCGCCTTTGTAAGCGCGCGCGCGCAGACTTGGAGCAGTGCCGTGAGGGGAGGTGAGGTACGTACGCGCCGCCACCGAGCCACCGAAGTTCGTGCTCGAGCTCATGGACCGGTGGAGAGGTTTGGTCCTCCTGGCTGCTCTTCTGATTCGGCACGGCTGGTGCAAGTGCACGGTTCCAGCCGCCAGGCCGTGGCCGATGGCGGCGGCCGATGGTAAGTAAGCTAAGCACGTGAAGGTTGTGAGATCGATCAGACCAGCCAGCAGACTGACGCCCGGTGGCGCCGCCGCGCGCGCCGTGTGCCAGGCAGAGCCGTAAATCAGCAAGAGCCGCCGGAGGAGGACAAGACAATGGTGGCGAGCAGCATGAGCAGCTCGTCGTCGGCGTGGCGCAGCCGCGTGGCGGGAAAAATCGCGGGCACGGCGCCGCGTCGCGGCAAGCTGGCCGGGTCCCTGGCGCTGCTGCTGCTGCTGCTGTCCGTGCTCTGCTTCACGGAGGTGATTTACGGATATGGCGCGGCGGTCTGGGGTCTCTACGCGAGCGTGGCGAGCGGCTATGTGGCCGTGGCGCAGCGCGATGGCGCGCCCAAGCGACGCGTGGTGTCAGCGATCTTGGCCGTGGCAGCCCTCTTGGCGGTGGCAGCCTTTGTGGCGACCGCCAGCACGTCCTTGCATCCGCTAGCGGAGGAGGGCGCCTCGCTCAAGACCTTCTTCGTCTTCTTGACCGCTAGCCTCATGGGCAAGATGGTGCTGCTGCAGGCGCGCCCAGAGGGCCTGGGCTCGGAGGGTGTGGTGACAGAGCTGGTGGTCCCTGACGTGGAGAAGGCCGAGGCGCGGCCCCGGCTGAAGCGCGCCGGGAACTGCTGCGTGCTGTTCTGGCTGGTCTTCTTCGCCGTGCTGGTGATGGTGGCGTCCGTGCACACCATCCTGTTGACATCTGAGATGGCCGAGTTCAAGAAGCCAGCCGAGGCGCTCTTTAACGTGCAGGGCCACACCATGTACGCGCGGTGCGAGGGCGAGGGCCTCCCGGGTTCTCCGGCCATTTTCTTTGGTCACGGGCTGCGCGGTAACTCCCTGGACTTCTCATGGATTCAGGGCAACCTGTCCGCCGCGGGCTACCGCACGTGCAGCTACGATCGTGCTGGCTACGGTCGGAGCGTGCCGTTTGGGCCGATGCCGCGCACGTCGATGCAGATTGCCTCGGAGGAGTACGACCTGCTCGACCAACTGGGCATTGAAGACTTCCTCTACGTCGGTCACTCTTTCTTTGGGTTCAACTCGCGCATCCTGCACCGCGACTTGGTGCGCAAGGGCGAAGCAGACCGCATCAAGGGTATCGTCTACATCGATCAGGTGAATCCGAACACGACCACGGCATGCGACCCCGACGTCGATTACGCTGCGCCGTTCGCGTACAGAGTCGGGCTCAAGCTGTCCGAGACCGGCCTCACGCGAATCCTGGAGGGCTTCTTCGGCCTGCTGACGACAATCGGCGACCTGGACAAGCTCCCCGAGGCCGTGCAGGCGGAGTATCTGTCAAATCTGCACAAGGCACACTATTACCGCACGGGCATTGACGAGTACAGAGTATGGGGCAAGAGCTGCTCCACGGTGGGCGCGCTAGCAGGTGAGGAGAAGAATTTCGACTTTCCCCTGCGCATTGTGCTGCCCAAACATGGGATCTACGAAGATGACCTCAGCAAGGGCGCGGAGCTGGCCGCACTGTCCTCGGATAGCGAGGTTATCGTGGTTGACGACCCCGATGCAACGCACACGCGCATCGTTTTCGAAGAACGTTTTGCTGTGTACGCAACTGAGGCCGTTTATGGGCTTTTGGCGGAGCTCGAGGGTTTGCTGTAGATAGGTAAAGACGAAAGGCGCCCGGCGCACAGAGCAAAAAGTCGCGATGCGAGCCTCCACCTCGCAAGAAGGTGGCGACGTTGTCATCACGGATGTTGGGATACAGAAAGCGAGGGGTGTTGCAGAAAGCAAGGGACGTTGCGAGCTTTAAAATGTTCCAAAAAGGCTTGTGACGTCGTCATGACCGCTTGGCGCGCAACAGACAAAAGTCCGCGTAGACGTTGCGCTTCTCGGAAAAGTAGGGTACGTAAAAGGAGCGAATGTAGACCGGCGAGCGCGTGGCGTCCATAAAGGGCGCGCAAAAGACCCGTTCCCAGCGCTGATTGCTGGCAGCCTGTGTCCAGTCACCGAGCGCGCCAAAGTCGCTCCCAGAAGCCAGGTCGACGGCAAAGTCGCACTCGGACACATCTACATAGGCTGACGGCTCGTCCGCGTTGCGGTCGTTGAAGTGCGTCGGCACGACGCTCGTCGCGTTGGGCCCGTCAGCAAAGTGCTGGGGCATGACGCCGTTGAAAGCATTGCGCACCCAAGCAACGCGCGCGTTGCGCGGCAAGAAGAAGGTGGACGGGTACCGATACCACTCCTTGCCCACGCAGACGGTGCTGGCGCCTTGATTGGGGTCCACGACGTCGCCGACGGCGCCAAAGACGCGGAGAGGCGCCGCAAAGTTCTTGTGCAGGCCAGCGCTCCTTGAGACGGAGAGGAGGCACATGGCGATAACGAGCGCGAACCAGGCAAGGCGAAGCGGGTACTGAAGTGCCGAGGCGCGGCGCGGCACGAAGTACAGCACAAACTGCAAGCCGAGATGACCCGTCAGTGCGGCGCTCAGGCAGAGGACCGGGTACGTCATGGACAGAAAACGTTCCTCCTTGTGCGCCATGGAGGTGAAAAGCGCCAGCGAGAGAAAGGCCGGGCTCAGGTAGATGAGCGCAAGGCGGCTCGTCGTGGCAGGGCGGCCTAGAAGGGGGTTCGGCTCGGTCTTGCTGTTCTCCGGCGCGGTCGGCGCCGCGGCATGCGAGGCCTGGAAACCCCAGAACGCGACGATGGCCGCCGGGCCGCCAAAGGCCAGCAGCGCAACCAAGTTCATGTTGAGCACGAGGTTGCGTACGTAAAAGTCCCAGGGTTCCGTCCCGTAGAGGTCGGCGCCGTGGCCGCCTCCGCCGTGGCCTAGCGCGTTGTACAGCACGAGGTTGCCGATGGCAAAGGTGGGCGTGCCGTAGAGCTGCGTGTCGAGCCACACCGGCCCGCCGACAAAGACCACGACTGCCGCGCAGGCCGTTGCTGCCACCACCAGAACGCCGCGAGCATGAAGCGCGTCAAGGCCCATGGGCACGAACATGAGCGCCGAAAAGGGCCAGCACACGAGGACGGCAAAGGCGCCGCAGAACATGGCGGCCACGTGGCGGCCCGACATCCAGGCCGCGAAGCCATAGAGGACCATGAGCATGCATGTGGAGCTCGGCAGGAGCGCCACGCTGGCATGGAACATGCCCGCGTTGGTCGCCATGAGCGTGAAGGTGAGCCAGCCGACGCGTGGCCCGAAGCGGCTGTGCGCCGCAGCGCAAAAGAGCATTTCACCCAGCGCTGACGCCAGACCCAGCGCCGCACGCATCGAGAAGAAGATGGCCTGCTTCTCAACCTCCTGCCCGCCCTGAGCCGCGTACGCCGGCATGCCCAACACTCCATTGGCCCCGAGGTACGCGTAAGTACGCAGCGCGTACGCGGGGCTGTACCTGTGCGTCGCGAACAAAGGTTCTCAGCTCAACTGTGAGCTTGGGCAGCGAGGCGAGAGCGCGAGCGGCAGCGACAGCGACAACTGCCCACGAACGTACTCCCAGGTCTGCAGACCTCGGCCGAACATGAGGTAGTGTAGCGGCTCCCAGTAATTGAAGGTCTCATCGCAGTCCATGATGGGGCTGAGCTGCGCCGCCGCCGTGCGCACGGCCACCAGCACGCTCAGCTGCACCGCCATGGTCCACGCCGCGGGCGTCGCCATGTTACCTAGCCTAGCCCAGCGCAAGCCAAAGCCTCCAAGTCCCCCGCTTTGGGCTGCCGCGCGGGTATCGACCGGCCTGCCCTGCACGGCGGCCGCCCGCTCTGCGTGCTTGGGCTCCGCGCTTCTCAGCCTCCGAGTCGGCCCCGGATTGCAACAACGTCCGAGTTGAGACGATCGTCGAGTTGCGGTGTTTATCCCGGCCAGGCCGTATTGTTCTTGTTCTTGTTCTTTGCAGCCTGAGCCCGGCCTCAGGCTGAGATGATCGCCGGCGGCGGCCCCTGGCCGGCCTGGCGGGCACGCTCAGACTACGTCTCTGGCTAGTAGGCTAGGTCACAGCCCCGGCCGCCGCGGTACTGGTGCGAGATGCTTTGAGAAGCATCACCATCATGAGCAAGCCTTGCATCATCAAGAAGTCGGTCACTCACGCCAAGAAGCGCACTCGCTTCCAATTCTAGCTTACTAAGGAGAGCTAGCCGGGGCCCTATGTCCATTTGAAGCAAGTCTTGCAACGCCGTGCGGATTCTTGGCAAAGCGCCACCGAGCGGGGCGCTGTGTCAATGACCTTCTTGAGGATTGCACTCATCAAGGTACGGTCAGGACCTTGGGGAATCCGTTGATTCGTTGATGCAGACAAATTGAAGCCTCACTGTCGGAAACGCCGGTCGTGTGCATTCACTTCGCCCTGCTCGCGAACATCGTGCCGAGCGCGACGAGCCCCGAGGCATCGCAATACAACCGTTGCAAGCTGTGTCGCGCTGTGAGGTCACGGCGACGGCGCGGCGGCGCAGGTCTTTCGCCTTTTTGCACAACGTGACAGCAGGTGCGATGGACATCGAACATGCTGCTTGCTGTTCAGGCACGCCCCACTCTGATCACTCCGTGTTCAAGCTTCATCTACAGCCAAGGCCCGATGAAACGGATCTCTTCTTCCTCATTGCTCACAAAATCAGAAATCCGGAGAGCCTCGAGACGATTCGCGATGTATCGCCATTTGAGCAGCACACCGGTGTGGGTCACAGGGGGGAACTAAAGCTTCGCCGAGCCAAGACGAGCCAACGTGAAAGGTTTTTGTTCGGAGTCCACTGAGAGTGGCACGATCACTCTCCGAGCTAGCCTGCCGTATACCATGCGCTCAAAGCTCGATCAGCCGGCGGCCACTGCGGAGTAGAAGCCGTCGAGCGGGCCGGCGCGACAAGGCGCTGGAAGGCGTGTGGCAAGGCGCGGCAAGGCGCGGCGAGGCAAGGCAGGGTTTTGCGCGCGTCTTGTCGCGTTTTGTCGCGTCTTGTCGCGTCTTGTCGCGTCTTGTCGCGTCGCGAGGCGAGGCGAGGCGAGGCGAGGCGAGGCGTGACCACGGAAGGCACGCGAGGCCAACCACACCATGCTGCGGTACCCGGCGCTCGAGGAGTCGAGTTGGCTATCGCAGGCCGGCTCGGACTGGATAGGCCATGCCGTACAGCTGCCGCTCATGCTCCAGCTTCGGCCGTGGGCCCGGAAGATCAACTTCAGCGCGAAGGGCAAGTCCAGCCGCGAGACAGGGCGTGGGTCTCGCGTGGCGTCTCGCGCAAGCCTCACGCACCAGACGAGCGAGATGTCCATGACGAGGACAAATTCGCACCTGCTTGCGAGGCCCTCCAGCTCCCGGTCAGGTGTTTACGTGCCCGTGTTTGGGCATGGTGCCACGAGGGACCCTGCCAAGACCGCGGCCAGCATAAGCATCCAGCGGTGGTGGCTGCAGCGGGCCCGTCGGCTCGCCTTCTGGCGCCGGCGCGAGACGGTGGCACGTATAGTTTCCGACGTGAAGATGGTCGTGCGCCAGGCCGGCTCAGAGCGGGCAGATGAGCTGGCCTTCCAGCTCGCGCGGCTTACGCCGGGGTGCGTTCCGTGCGCAATCAAGTCGCACGGGGCACGCGCGCTGAATGCTGGTTCGAGCATCCGCATGGAAGGCGCCGCGGTAGCCGTGCGCTTCGGTGGTCTCATCTCGTTCATAGATGTGATTGCGGCGCAGGACGCGCAGACGCAGAACACGACACGGATCAGAGCACAATCCAGGACTGCAAGCACTAGCTCTGGCCTCATGTACCAAGCACCAATGTCTGGCGAGGTGCCAAAGGGCCCTTCCGCAGCGCACGTCGCCGGGCGCACCTGGGACGCCGTGATGACCTGCGTAGATCGGTACGACGGCGACGTGATCCAGGTCAACGGCGATGAGCTGCTCATTTTGGTCGTGCATCGGAAATGCTTCTCTGCTACCAAGGCAGGGTCTCGGCTCCAGTCGCGCCCAGCATCTAGGGCGCCACACGACGAGCGTGCCGACTGCGAACGCCGCGCTGTGCGGCTGGTGGTGGATTTGGCACGTATCTTTCGGACGCTGGAACTCGAGGCCGGGCTGGACTTCCAGGCGCACGTGCATCCGACATTTGGCGTCGCCTATGGTGATGTGAGCTCGTGTGTGGTGTCAGGCCGCCATACGCGCAAATTCCTAGTCCCGACGGGCACGGCTTGGGGCATTGCTTCGGAGCACCTGAGTCTCGCGCGAGATGCGGATCTCATCCTCGACATCACGCTTGATGCAAGCAAGCCGTTCCTGCTGCTCTCCTCAACTTATGCGAGGCTCGAGCTCGGCCCAGGTGTTTGTGCCGAGCTGTGGAGGTTGACAGATCCGCAAAGGGCATCTCCGGGGTCCGCTGCGCAAGCCTACACGATCAATGGCGCACCGGTGAGCGGATTCGGCCAGCATGGCCGCCACGCGTCAAGCGACATGTGGCACGACTTGAGCACGTCGAGTTTCCAGCATCGCGTCATGTACGGCTCGATGAGCAGCATGCAAGAGCCGGTGTCTTCGTTCCGCGCGCAGGGAAGCTTCAGAGCCAGGAACTACTCGTCCACGCTGCAGGAATCATCCTCCAAGCGCAACTTGTTGGAGTCGCTCTATGCGAACGGGTTTGCGTCCTCGCTTCGCGCGCAAGGGAGCTACGGAGCCATGGATAGCTCGTCTATGCATCTTCAGGAATCCTCCTCAAAGCGCAATCTGCTGGAGTCGCTCTCTGAGAAAAAGGCTGAGTCGGAGGGTGGTGCAAGTGCCGGTGCCCGGGGGGAATCCACCACTTCCACCTCGCGCACATGGAACCACGCAGACATGCTCGCTGAAATGAGCCGCTTTGCGCCGATGCACACTGTGACGAGCATTCTGAACGGCTCGCTCACTGCTCAGGCTCGCAGGCAAGTCGTGAGCATCGTTCACGTGCATGTCGCCAAGCCACTCGGCGGGACACCATTTGGATCTGGACAGGGTGCGGGAGGTGAGGAGGCAGAAGATGCTGGACCGCATACGTTGCAACGCGTCACCTCGCTGCTGGAGACGCTTCTCTGCGAGATGGATGGCGACCTCCTCAGCGCGTACCGGGACGGTGTCGGCGACTACCACCTCGCCGTGAGCATTGGCCTCGGCTCCGCGCATTCGGAACGCGCAGCGTGCTGCTTTGCCATCCGGGCGAGTGAATGGCTCGCGGACGACGGTCTTCGTGCCTGCCTTGGCGTGTCCACGGGGTCATGCAAGGTGGGGCTTCTCGGGTGTGAACGGCGAGGCAGCTTTGTGATCATGGGCGCAGCTGTCCACCTCGCGCGAGCCCTGGCGAAGAAGGCTATGAAAGGAGCCAGGGAGGCGCAGCACTGGCCGGTCGTGCTCGTGGACAATGTGACCTTCATCGGGCTCCCCCTTTGGAGTCCGCAGTCCTTCGTAGTGGGCGAGCTCTTCATCGAAGGCTTTGACGAGAACATGCAAGCCTTCCTTCCGGTTACCGCACGCACGGGTGACCTCAAACAGTTCGAGGACACCGGGATCATTCTTGCGCTCTCCGTCATCGGGAGCGCTCAGCAGGTGAGTGTCACGGACGCCGCGGAGGACGTCAAGGCCCATCGCATGGCGCAGCGGCAGCACCGCGACCAGCTGCAAGAGGTCTCGCGGCTCGGGATGAAGCTTGGCAGCGAGCGTGCCGAGGCCGCGGAGCAGTGCCTCCAGGTCGTTGCGGTGATGGGAGTGGTGAACACGGAGATCGACAGCGGGATCCTCGTGCTGGCGGTGCAAGACAGGATGCCAGCTTCGTTTGCGTACGATGCACTCGAGGTACTGGAGAAGTCGCTGCAACTGCTGCGAAAGCTGGGCAAGCAAAACTACGTCATCAACGACCTGGAGAACTGCATCATGCCTATCTATCGCGATCTGCTGCCAAGCTATCGGGCGGAGATGCACCATACGCTTGCATCCCTCTACGAGATGCGCCTACTCCAGGGCAACGTGTCGGCGTGGTCGGTGGAGGCTGCACATATCGCAATTGGGACGCACTTGGCTCACGCGGGCCACAGCCGGGGGCTGGACGCAGCCACGCACCTGAACCAGGCGCTCAGCGGCCTGGCTAGGAGCAACCCACCTCGAGCCGCAATCTTTTCGCGCCAGGCGTACGCTCAAACCCTGGCCTGGGCCAAGGTGCAGGATGCCGCTGGGGAGCGAGCCGTGGCAGAGTCGCTCATGTTGACTTCTCGCATCGCGAACCGCGCCGCGAAGCGGGATGTGGCAGCCGCTGCCTGCATCGCGTGCCTGCGAAGCTTCTCTGCACTGGCACCGCTGCTCGAACCTACGTGCGGACTGCAGCAGAGCGGCGAGAGCTGCGAGGTGCCCGAAGCAAAGGAGAGACCATTGTGCCGCTGCTTTGCCGTGCGCCGCAGCTTGCGCGCTCGCCTATTTGTCTTGGAGTCGCCCGACGCGGTGTCACGTACCAAGTTCCGCTGCATTGAGATCACCCTCGACGAGGACAACCGGCTCAACATATGCCCGATCAAAACTGCATCCGATGCGCACAGCATTCTCTCCGCGAAGCTTGCGGAGGGCCCGCACGATTTGGAGTGCAGCATGGTGCGCCTAGAGTCCGCAGACGTCTTTGATGTTCTTGCTGCGAGCGAGCCTGTACATATCGACAACTACCTTCTGGTGCTCCGTCAGCGGCAGGTCTGCAAACTGGTTCTTGGCGGTCTCATCCAGCTCAAGGGGCTGTCGCCGCTCCCGATGATCCATGGGGCAGATGAGGAATTCGTGACCGATCATGCACACTCTGTCACTAACCTGAGCGTATCTATGACGCATGGGGCTGAGAGTGGCTACACGAGTCTGAATAACGGCAACGTGCCGTCTTCAAAGCTCTGCATGATTCAGTAGTGTTTGAATGCAAGACCAAGGAAAATCAGCGTGACCTCCACGAAGGAACCAAAGAAGGAGAGAGAGAAACTTGCACGTGGCGTCCACGCCGCTACATGGCGTACACGCGGCTGCTCGAGTGAGGCGAGGAGAGAAAGAACTACGAAGCAGATTTCGAGCGCTTGCCGAAAAGTAAGAGCTGGTGATTTTGATTCAAGTCTGTGAAACGAGAATGAAGTTTGGCATCGAACTTGAATTTGGAGAGAAGAATTACTTGCTCACTGTCAGTCGGCGCGCATGCTGTGCGCGCGACTGGCAGTAGCCGCGAGAATGGCGAGGAGGCTGGAGGAAAGCGCAACGAGCGCCATGCCTTGCGGCGAGGAGGCGAAACGCCAGGACGCCGTGAACGGACACGTGGAAGCGGCAACCTGCGAGGCGGCAACCTGCGAGGCGGCAATCTGCGCCGCCTCGGGCTCGGAGGAATGCGCGACGAGACCGAACTTTGCATCCAGCTCGCGGAAGAGGCCAATGTTGAGTCTGAACGCCAGGACGGCCTCCTCTGACACGGCGCGCCGCTCCTCCGACGAGAGCTGCATGCCGTCCAGCGCCGAGCGGTACATGTTCTTGAAGGCCTTGGCGCTTGCGATCTCCGGAAACACGTAGAACGCCGTGCCAGCGTCGCCCTCCAGCGCCATGGCCTTGCGCGCCGCACGCTTGAGCGTCTGGCCACCGCTCAGGTCGCCCAGGTAGCGTGTGTAGGCGTGTGCGAGCAGCAGCAGCGGGCTCTGGGCCGCAATCTGCTTGAGACGGCCCACGTAGCAGTGCGTGGCGCGGGACGGCGTCAGCATGTCAGGGTGCGAGCGCCAGTCGGGCCCGAGGAAGAACGCGAGGTCCTCCTCGATGCGCGGCACGCGCTGCAGCTCGCGCGGGAACCAGACGGCACGCAGCGCGGCAGCCTGCGGGCCCTTGCACGCCGTCTCGAAGGCGTCCTCGAGCGCGACGTAGACATGGTAGAGACGCACGAGGAAGGCGGCGTACTGGTCAGCGTTGATCCTGGCCTTGGCAAAGGTGCGGATGAAGGCGACATTCTCCGCCTCGCGATGCACTTGCATGGTCTCCTGCTTGAGCAGCGCCGAGAGCGAGAGCGAGAGATCGGCACCCGGCGCTGGAGCCGGAAGCGGCGTCGAGGCGGACTTGGGCCCGTCAACGAAAGGGCAGGCCTTTGCCGGAGCGGCGCGCGGCTCGGGCGTCGAGGCCTTGGTCGGCACGCGGAATGGGCAGGTCTTGCCGGCCTGCGGCCCTGGTGCAGCCCTGCTCGAGACCGGGCGCCCCGCCACGAGACCGAACTTTGCATCAAGTTCGCGGAAGAGGCCAATGTTGAGTCTGAACGCCAGGACGGCCTCCTCTGACACGGCGCGCCGCTCCTCCGACGAGAGCTGCATGCCGTCCAGCGCCGAGCGGTACATGTTCTTGAAGGCCTTGGCGCTTGCGATCTCCGGAAACACGTAGAACGCCGTGCCAGCGTCGCCCTCCAGCGCCATGGCCTTGCGCGCCGCACGCTTGAGCGTCTGGCCACCGCTCAGGTCGCCCAGGTAGCGCGTGTAGGCGTGTGCGAGCAGCAGCAGCGGGCTCTGGGCCGCAATCTGCCTGAGACGGCCCACGTAGCAGTGCGTAGCGCGGGACGGCGTCAGCACGTCAGGGTGCGAGCGCCAGTCGGGCCCGAGGAAGAACGCGAGGTCCTCCTCGATGCGCGGCACGCGCTGCAGCTCGCGCGGGAACCAGACGGCACGCAGCGCGGCAGCCTGCGGGTCCTTGCACGCCGTCTCGAAGGCGTCCTCGAGCGCGACGTAGACATGGTAGAGGCGCACGAGGAAGGCGGCGTACTGGTCAGCGTTGATCCTGGCCTTGGCAAAGGTGCGGATGAAGGCGACATTCTCCGCCTCGCGGTGCACTTGCTTGGTCTCCTGCTTGAGCAGCGCCGACAGCGGGACCGCCTCCGCGGCCGTCTGCGCCGCGCCTCCGACGCGTCGGTTGCCAATGGCCTCGAGCACGGCGTCGAGTGCGCTGCGCGCCGCCGCTGGGTTCCCCGCGCGCTCGTGCTCCTGCAGCGCCCTACGCACGAGTTCGTCCACGTCGAGCGCGGCGCGCTCGTCACGCATCCCCGCAAACGGGCAGCGCTTCTTCTCCGCGACCACGATCGCCTCCGCCGGCGCCTTGAACGCCGGGCACCTGGCCAGCGCCTCGCTGCGCACGCGCACTAGCGCCTCGTCCTTGCTCATCATCACCGGGCACTGCATCGCGCCCGCGCGCGCGTCCTCTGCGCCTCCTCCGCGGTCCAAGGCCGCGTCCTGCTCGCCGGGAGCGGGTCGCGCCGCCGCCGCCGCCTCCACGCCAGGCCAGGCCAGGCCAGGCCCGCCCGCCGCCAGCACCTCGCCGCGCGGGGCCGCCGCCGCCGCTGCCTGCCTGCCTGCCTGCTGCCCGCTGCCGCCGCGCGCGCGCCGCCGCCGCCGAGTGCAGGCCGAAGCGGGTCTGCCCGCGCGCGCCGCGCCGCCGCCTCGCCGCCGCCGCCGCCGTGGCGCGAACTTTCTTTTTGAACCTCTCTCTTGCTTGCTTGGCTGCTCAGCTCAGAGCAGGCTCAGGCTGCGCGCGCCACAGTGGAGCCCGCAGCCCGCCAGGTGCACGGCGCCGCGGCACTTGCTCAGGAGACTCGTCTGACTTGAACTCGCACGGGCCAAGTTGGCCAACCGGAGGGCGTTGCGCCCCCCGCCGCCTGCGGGCGGCCGCAGCTGCGGGGCGCTGCGGTGCGCGGCGTGGGGGCGCCGCAGCCGCCCGCGGCGGGGCATCCCGGAGCGCTGTGGAGGCCGGCGCTGCTGCGCGGGAGGCGGCGGCTCAGCTCGCACGCGCTGGAGCGTGCGCGGAGCGTGCCGGCGCGAGCAGGCGTGGGCTGGCGCGCGGCGCGAAGCGAAGCGAAGCGCGAGGAGGGGGAGAGCAGCGTGGCCGCCGGCAGGCAGGAGGTTGAATAACTTACCGTGCAGCAGCAGTGCCGCCTTTCTGACCGCCGGGCCTGGAACTTCAAGTTTTATAACTGGCGAGGGCCTTTTGCCGACGCGCCGTGGTCTCAGGTCCGGGGACTCGCGCAGCGACAGCGAAACGCTGGCGAGAAAGGGGACAGAAAAGCGCGCGCTGCAGGGAGCGCCGGCCACGTGCGGTCTTATCTTTTAGCTAGTCTGTCCTGAACAAGTCTCATTCAACGCGAGGCAGGCAGGCACGTCAGGCCTCGTCCATGGAGGGAAGGTTGGCGGCAACAGCAAAGTCGCAGCCAGTGGCGGCGCGGATGTCGTCGAGGGAATGCTCCGGGGAGATCTCGACGAGCGTGAGGGTGCCGGTGACCTTGTCGACATCGAAGACGCCCATCTCGGTGATGATGCGGTCGACGACGGCGCGGCCAGTGAGCGGGAGCGAGCAGGAGTCGAGGATCTTGTGGGCGCCGCCCTTGGCGGTGTGCTCCATGGTGACGACGACGCGCGTGCCGGACGAGACGAGGTCCATCGCGCCGCCCATGCCCTTGACCATCTTGCCGGGGATGATCCAGTTGGCGAGGTCGCCGTTCTTGGCGACCTGGAGCGCGCCGAGCACGGTGAGGTCGACGTGGGCGCCGCGGATCATGGCGAAGCTCTCGGAGCTGCTAAAGGTGGCGGAGGAGGGCACCATGGTGACGGTCTCCTTGCCGGCGTTGATGAGGTCCGGGTCGACCTCGTCCTCGGTCGGATAAGGGCCGAAGCCGAGCAGGCCGTTCTCGGACTGCATCTCAATGTTGATGCCGGGCGGCAGGTAGTTGCTGGCCATGGTGGGCAGGCCGATGCCGAGGTTGACGTACATGCCGTCCTTGAACTCGCAGGCGGCGCGACGGATGATGCGCTCGCGGGCCGGGTTGAGCCCCTTGCTGGCAGCCTCGGGCGGGCGGTAGGTGGTGCGCTTCTCGATGCGCTTCTCGTAGCTCTCGCCCAGGATCAGGCGGTCCACGTAGATGCCCGGCACATGGATCTGGTCCGGGTCGAGCGAGCCGGTGGGCACGATCTCTTCGACCTCGACGATGGTGACGCGCGCCGCCTTGGCGCACTCCGGGTTGAAGTTGCGCGCGGTCTTGCGGAAGACCAGGTTGCCGCGCTCGTCCGCCTTCCACGCCTTGACCAGCGCGAAGTCGCCGGTGATGGCCTCCTCCAGAATGTAGGGCCGGCCGTTGAAGACGCGCGGCTCGCGCGGCGCGGCGCGGATCACCTCCGGCCCGTCCATGGCGCCGCCCGGGCCGAACTTGATGGGGAAGCCGCCCTCCTCAATGAGCGTGCCGGCCGCCGTCGGCGTGTAAAAGGCCGGGATGCCGGCGCCGCCGGCGCGCAGGCGCTCCGCCAGGGTGCCCTGCGGCGTGAGCTCCACCTCGAGCTGTCCGCTCAGGTATAGCTCCTCGAACTTCTTGTTCTCGCCCACGTATGAGGAGATCATGCGCTTGATCTGGCCCGACTGCAGCAGCAGCCCCAGCCCGAAGTTGTCCACGCCCGCGTTGTTGGACACGGCCGTCAGCCCGGACGAGCCCTTGCGCTCCAGCGCCGCGATCAGCTTCTCCGGGATGCCGCACAGCCCGAAGCCGCCCACCAGCAGCTTCGCGCCGTCCTGCACGTCCTCCACCGCCTCGTCCGCGCTCCCGTAAATCTTGTCGCTCCTCGCCCGCGTCGCCAACGCTCGCCGCCACGCCGGCAGCCGCGCCGCCGCGCGTGCACTCCGCGTCGCGCTCTGCATCATGGCCGCTCGCTACGCTCTCGCTCTCGCTCTCGCTCTCGCTCTCGCTGCGCTGCCTGCGCTGCCGTGGCCTGCGCTGCTGCTGCTCTCGCCCGCCGCTCGCGCCGCGCCGCCCCGCCCCGCCCCTGCGCGCCGCGCCTGAGCTTTGATCGAGGTTTGCGTCGTCGTCCCGCCGGATCCTGCTGGGGCAAAAGCAGAGCGAGCTAATTTCCGCCTCTGCCAGACCTCTGCGGCAGCGCGTATGAGATCAAAGCGCCCCGATTTGGGTCCCGGCCCGGCCGGCGGCCACGCCTGGCCCAACCAGGTTCGAGGAGCTGCTCAACTAAAGCGAAAAGCTCTAGTAGCTAGCTGCAGTCTAGTCCACGACAAGAGCAAGCACATGGTGGGTGGCACGGCCGGCCGACCTGGGGCGCTCAGAGGCGGGCTTGACTTGACTTGACTCTGCGTGCCATTCTCTACTACGTGCGCGGACGCGAGATCTAAGAAGTCTGCGTCAAACTGAGAGAGGCAGGTAGGCAGGCAGGCAACAAAGGGCGAGGAGCGGCCGCGAAACACCACCGCGAAGGGAGGGGAGACACAGACACGCGTCTGAGTCTGAACCGTGAAGCGCCCAGCTTGCATGTTCGCGCTTGTAAGGCTCGTGGCGCTCTCGTGGCGCTCTCCGTGCCGCAGTATCCGAGACCCAAACAGACAACGCACGACGTGACGTCTTGACGAGCGTTACAATGACGATGTTGTCGAGAACCTGGGACGAGGAGGCGGCAGGTTCGCAGCGTTCAGGCGCGACAACCTGAGGATCACAGTCATGCCGCGTCTTGCCTGGCGGCAGTTTGGGCTCGATCACGGAGTGCTACATTCTAAAGGTGCCTGCCACACGTACGGCGGCTGTCAGCCTGAGTGTGAGTGCGCGTTCGGTCAGTGGGGGTGTCAGTGATTAGTGAAGAGCATGTAGTACTGCTGGCAGTGGCAGGAAGCGAGTGAACTGGCGCACACCCTTACCTACCAGTGAGACCTCAGGCTCTGAGCTCACTGGCAGAAGAGACAGAAGAGCCGCAAAGAAGAGTCCCCGCAATAGCTTAGGTCTCTAGACTAGGCCTAAGAGAGGGCGACTCGACAGCGGCAACAGTCCAAGTCGTCGATTCCCTCTTTCGTCAGAGAGGGTGCGTGCGCCCGCCGGTTGGCGCGTGCGAAAGCTTGCGCAAGGGCAGCAGACTCCAAGGCCGCTTCGGACGGGCGCGACGAGGTGCGCTGCGCCGCAGGTCCGGTCGCGAGCGAGCGAGCGAGCGAGCGAGCGAGCAAGAGGCCGCAGGCAGCGCGGCGCCGGGGGCTCCAAGGGCATCAACCATGGAGAACCTGGAGCGGCTGCTGGCGGAGTTTCTGACGGAGTTCAACACGGTGAGCACGGCGCGGCGCGAGTACCGCGAGATGCTGGACGACGTGATCCACACGGGTACGGCCGAGTACGTGACGCAGGCGACGTCGGGCTTCTTCCCGGACAACACGCAGCCGGCGTATGTGTACTTGCGCGCGGCGTTGCGGCTGGCGCGAGCCACCAAGGAAGACGCGCCCGCCGACCGCCTGACGCATTTCGAGGCGGCGCTGGCGGATGCCGAGAAGGGTCGCTGGGATGGCGTGGATCAGAACACGCGCCACGTGCACGACGACGTGCCGTCGCTGCGCCATGACGCGGACGCGCGCGGCGCGGACGAGTACAACCACAAGCTAGCTGAGCTGTACAACCAGGCCGGCGACCTCTTCGGCCAGGTGCGCGGGCATGGCTTCCCCGAGGTGGAGAATGCCTTCACGGCCATTGCGCAGATTGCCATGATCGTCAGCGTCAAGGGAGCTGCGCCGTACCACTTCACCGACGACGACCGCAGCTCGGCGGTGCGCAAGACCGAGGACATGATCAAGTACTCCATCCGCGTGACGCGCAACAAGGTCCCGCGCGGCTGAAGCCGCTGATGGCGGCAGAACCAGGGTAGGCCAGGCACGGCTGGCCCAGCATCATCGCATGGAGCGAGTGAGCGAGCGAGCGAGCGAGCGAGCGAGCGAGGCAGGCAGGGTCTGGCGTCCAACAGGTCGTCCTCTCTTTCTTCAAGGTCGCCGACCTTGCTATCGTATCGTATCTTCGTGATTGGTAAAACATGATGGCGGCGAAGCCTAATTTTGGTCCCCAAGTGCAGTGCACGCCACTGCTTCCCTGTCTGTGAGTGCCGGGCCGCCACGGGCACTGCATAGCCAACAGAACAGAACCGCCATGGCCAGCTTCTCGTTCGGCTTCTTCGACGAGAGCAGCGCGGCGGACAGTGGCGGCGGCGGCCCGGGTGGCACCGGCCACCAACCCGCCGGCGCCTATGCGGGCGGCGGCGAGCCAGCGGCCGGCGGCGGGCATGGCGGCGCTTTGCCCGACGCGCTGCATGGCGCCGGCGACTGGCTGCCGGCCGAGGAGGTGACGCAGCGCGCGCTGGAGGCGGCGCAGGGCGGCGTGGCGCAGGGCCGGTGGCACGCCTTCGACGTGAGCCAGACGCTGCGGCTGGAGGCGCTGCAGGATGCCGGCGAGGCGCAAGCGCGAGCCAGGGACGTGGACCCTGGCAAGTACGAGGGCGGCCTCAAGCTCTGGGAGTGCACGCTGGACCTGCTACGCTACTTGGAGCACGGGCAGCAGGAACAGCAGCAGCAGCAGCAGCAGCAGCAGCAGCAGCAGCAGCAGCCGGGTTGCGAGCAGGCGCCACTAACGCTAGCGCCGGGGCGGCGCGTCCTTGATCTCGGGTGCGGACAGGGCCTGCTGGGGTGCTACGCGCTGCGACAGGGCTGCGAGGTGGACTTCCAAGACCTTAACTGGGAGGTCCTCGTCAAGCAGACGCTGCCCAACGCAGCTCGCAACACAGAGCGCAACCCGCAGGACCTGTGTGCGAGCGGATCGGTGCGGCTCTTAGCAGGCGACTGGCGCGCCCTGTTGCGTGAGCAGAGCCTCCTGCGGCCTGCGGACCTGGTCCTGAGCTCTGAGACGCTGTACGCGGATGCGCTGTACCCTGCGATGCACGACCTGCTTGTGCGCGTACTGGGGCCGCGGTCAGGTACGGCGCTGCTGGCGGCCAAGCGCTTCTACTTTGGCGTGGGCGGCGGATCCGATTCCTTCGCGCGCTACTGCGAGACCCGTGGCGAGCTCCGCTGCACGCGTGTCCACGCCGTGTCCGACGGGGCCTCTAACGTGCGCGACATCCTCAAGGTGGACCTTAACGTTGCGTCGGCACCGTAGAGCTGAGGTTGGCGCTCTTCTTGCGAGCGCGACACTGCTGCACAGCTACGACTACTTCTACTGCTGCTACAATGCGGCTGCGCGCTGATTGGCGACCGTGGAGAGGAATCAAGACAGACAAGCTAAAGCTGCTCTCAGTAGTAGTAGCCGGGCCTGTCGCTTTTCCGAGGCCTAGCTGGTTGCTGCGAGCGCCAGCACGTGCACTGCAAGCAGCGCCAGCACGTGCCGACGCGCCGGCCGGTTTATTCGCTGCTACTGACTGGCCAGTGGATTGCGAGCGCAGCTGCGCGGAGCGCTCGACGTTGTGGCAGCCGCCGACGTGGAGCGACCAAGCAACGAGGCCTGACAGAGGGGGCAAGAGAGGGCAAGGCATTCATTGGCAACGCTGGCCGGCACGCTGGCTGGCCGGGCTGGCCGCTGGCCGGGCTGGCCGCTGGCCGGCACGACGGAGAAGTTCTCGGACCCATTCCACTGCTGCTGTCCGCAGAGAAGAAGCAACTAGCCCTTGTGCGACCGGCCGTGAGACTTTCGCGGCCCGCGTCGACAGCGCGGCGCTCGCGCCGTGCAGCCTGCAGTGCCGCTGGCGTGCAGTGCCTTCGGCCCGCACAGCGACCACCGTGACCCGGACGTCGGTGGCGGGCCGCGCTGCCCAGGGGCAGGCCTCAGGCAGGCAGGCTGCAGGCGCTGCAAATTCTGATCAACCAAGCCACGAAGTAATGAACTTGAAATGCAGTGTGGGTAAAGCTCCAGCAACTTGGCAAAGCCGCCTGGCTCCGGCCGAATTACGTCCTCGCTGCGCTGCCCGATCTTGACGAAGATCGCCCAGCGGCCACGGATGGGTGGCTGCGGACGGCTCGCCGCGGCCGCGCTCTTCCGATTCCCCCGCGGCGCGAGGGGACAGCGCGCGCCCGCTCGTCCGTGGTGATGGTCGCTGCGCTGCTGGCTCCAGCGGCTCCGATCACATTGCAGTGTGCGGCCGGGACGGCCACGGCTCGAGCGAGCGAGCGAGCGAGACGCTCCCTCGCAGAGCCTGGCAGGCACTGACAGAGCGCGTGCGCCGTGCTCTGCGCTAGGATCCGAGTCCGGGTCCGAGTCCGAGTCCAAGGCCCGAGTCGAGTCTCTCCGGCCGCTGCTGGCCCGCCGCCTGCACGCGCCACCTCCGGTTTCGCGGCCACCAGCCTGACCGGCAGGTACCAGTACTACTACTACCAGTCCTGACGGCGCACACATTTCCGCGAGTTGGCACGGATTGCACTGCAGTGCACTACACCGTCCGAGTCCGAGTCCGAGTCGCAGCCTGCCTCTGGTGCGATGATGCATTGCGGCGCGCGGCGAGCGATTTCATCGAGGCAGCTGTCATGTCGTGGTGCAGCGGCGAGCGACCGCCAGCCGCCAGCCGAGGCTCGCCCGCGAGCGGCCAGCCGGCAGCCAGGCGGCAGGAAAGCACGGCCAGGCCAAAGGCCGCTAGCTCGCGAGCTGAATCGGCATGGAGAAAGCTCAAGAAGCCGCAGCCTTTCTCTGCAGTTGGAGCCATGATTCGATGTATTTCGATCCACGGCTGCTAGCTAGCTAGCTAAGCAATCAATCAACTGTCTGTAGTCAGAGCTGCGTTCCGAGCGCGAGCTCCTCTGGCCGACGTCTGGCGCAACGTCGTCGTGATGCCTCCAAGGCCCTGCCATTCGCTTGGCTGACTGGCTGGCCAGCGGCGCTGAGTCCGCCGTGGCGACTCCTGCCATGCCGTGCAGTGGTTAGCGAGGTTCGTTCGTGAGGTTAGGTTAGCGGCGGAGTGGAGGAGTAACTGCAGCGACCTGACTCGGCCTGCAGTGGCTGCGATGCGACGCCCGCGAGCCGCGAGGCCGCCGGCCGAGCAGCCAGGAGCTCCGCCTCGGTCGATGGGTCTTCTTCTCAGAGGGCCGCGCGACCAAGCGCTTGCTGCCGGAAGGCTTGCTCGCCTTGCCCTCAAGGGGGGCAGGAAGGTGGCCGCGGTGAGCCTGCCAGGGGACGCCCGCGCTCGGCCACACATTCCGCCGCCCCACTGCGCTGCCCCGCGCTGGACTGCCCCCGCGCCTCTGGGGCCCGTGCACCAGCTCCCACCCACGCCGCGCGCGCGCGCTTTTCCTGCTCGTGAGGGCGCCACTGGAGCGTGCGCTCCCCCGGGTGCACTGGGACCCTGCCAAGGGGGGGAGGCACAGAGGAGCCAGGGGGGTGCAGGGGGGGAGGCGGCCTGCCAGAGTGCGCAGGAGGTGCGGCACGGGCTAGAGGGGAGCGCGGCGCGGAGCGCGACAAGCTTTTCAAACTTCAAACTCAGGTACGTGAATGCCGCTTCTGCAAGATGGACGGAGAGCGAGGGCTTTGGCTCGCGCGGGCGGTGCCGCCCAGCCGGCCTCGCGCGGCGGCGGCGAGCTCGCGATCGCGAGCTGGCCGCCGCCCGCCAGCTCGTCGCTCTTCCCCCGCCTAGTTTCAGCCGCGAGGTCTCGTCCCGAAGAGGCCTGCCCCATGAGGGGACGGAGCGTGTGCTCGTGCTCCTCCTCGCTCCCTGCAGCCAGGCGAGCACGCGCGGCGCCGCGTCGCGCCGCGCCGCGCCGCGCTGTGGCCGTCGAGTTGGGCGGAGAGGCGATCCTGCGTTCTCGGCCCCGGCAGGCTGGCAGGCTGGGTGGTTAGCCTGGCGACCAGGCTTGTCCGCGGCGGCGCGCCTTGTTTCGCCAGGTCGAAGGGGATTTCCCCAGCACCACCCCCCAGCTTCCTTCCAGTCGCGGCGGGGCGGGGTGGGGAGGGGACGCGACGCAAGGGAGGGGAAGAGAGGACCGAGGAGGGGACGGAGGAGAGGCGCACAGCACCGGGCACGCGAGGAGCAGCAGACTGACATTTGACACTGGCGGGTCCCACGCGCGCGAAGTCTCCCTGGCAGCCAGGTAGACGGCCAGCAAGGCAACAGGCAGGATGACGATCCCTGCGGCGGATGTGACGAACAACGCGGGCGCGGAGGCGGCGGCCATCGCCGTGGTGGTGGTGTCGTCGGTGATCGGCCTGCTGTTCGCGTTCTACAACTACTACAAGATCAAGACGGTGGACATGACGCTGGCGAAGACCAAGAGCGGCGAGGAGGACAGCGCCATGGTGGGCTACGACGACCAGGGGCCGTCGTCGTCGGAGAGCGAGAACCCGGAGGAGAAGCTCATGAACATTGCCACGGCCATCCAGGTTGGCGCGCGCTCGTTCCTGCGCGCCGAGTACACCATCTGCGCGGTCTTCCTGGTCGTCTTCGGCATTGTGCTGCTGGCGCTCCTCGGCTCGGCCAACAACTGCGGCCCGGTGCCCGTGTCGACCGGCGTGCCCACCGAGGGCGACTGCTGGGTGGACGCCGCCCTCACGCTCGTGGCCTTCCTCATCGGCGGCTTCACCTCGATGCTGTGCGGTCTCATTGGCATGCTCATTGCTGTGTACACCAACGTGCGCTGCACCACGGAGGCCACGCGCGGCTGGAAGGGCGCCTTCAACGCCGCCTTCCGCGGCGGCGCCGTCATGGGCTTTTGCCTCTCGTCGCTCGGCCTGCTCGTGCTCTACATCCTCATTGAGCTCTACCGCATCTACTTCATCAACAACCACGGCGAGGAGGAGTTCGAGGGCGAGCCCACCTTCCTGTACCTCGTCTTCTTCGAGGTGATTGCCGGCTACGGTCTCGGCGGCTCTTCGATCGCGCTCTTCGGTCGCGTTGGCGGTGGCATCTACACCAAGGCCGCTGACGTCGGTGCCGATCTCGTCGGCAAGGTCGAGAAGAACATCCCGGAGGACGACCCCCGCAACCCGGCCACCATTGCGGACAACGTCGGTGACAACGTCGGTGACATTGCCGGTATGGGCGCTGATCTTTTCGGCTCCTTCGCCGAGTCCACCTCGGCCGCCCTTGTGCTCGGCGCCACCTCGCAGCAGCTCCAGGAGAGCTTCGCCACCATGCTCTTCCCGCTCGTCGTCTCGGCCCTCGGCATCCTCGCCTGCATCCTCACCTCCTTTGTCGCCACCGACCTCAAGCCCATCAAGAAGGGCAGCGATGTCGAGATGGCCCTTAAGCTGCAGCTCGTCATCTCCACCGTCATCCTCACCCCGCTCCTCCTCGTGGCCTCGTACCTCTTCCTTCCCGCCGACTTTACCTTTGGCGCGAGCCTTGACGCCAACATCATCCGTGGCACTGCCGAGGTCTCCCACTGGTGGGGTGCCTTCATCTGCCTCTTCTGCGGCCTCTGGGCCGGCCTCTTCACTGGCCTCATCACCGAGTACTACACCTCTTACTCGTACAACCCGGTCAAGGAGGTCTCCGCCTCCTCGGAGACTGGCGCGGCCACTGTCATCATCTACGGTCTCGCCCTCGGCTACAAGTCCGCCATTATCCCGGTCTTCCTCTTTGCCCTCACCATCTTCGCCAGCTTCTACCTCTGCGGCCTCTACGGTGTCTCCCTTGCCGCCCTCGGCATGCTCTCGTCCTTCTCCATCGGTCTCACCATCGACGGCTACGGCCCCATCACCGACAACGCCGGTGGTCTCGCCGAGATGGCCGAGCTCGGCAAGGAGGTGCGCCACATCACCGATACCCTCGACGCTGCCGGCAACACCACCGCCGCCATCGGCAAGGGCTTTGCCATTGGCTCGGCCTGCCTTGTGTCGCTCGCGCTCTTCGGCGCCTACGTCTCGCGCATTGGCGCCCTCGCGGAGGGCATCAACATTCTCTCGCCCATCACCTTCGCCTTCCTCCTCATCGGCGCCATGATCCCGTACTGGTTCTCCGCCATGACCATGAAGTCCGTCGGTATCGCCGCCAAGGCCATGGTCGAGGAGGTCCGCCACCAGTTCAACACCATGGAGGGCATCATGGAGGGCACCACCAAGCCGGACTACGCCCGCTGCGTCGAGATCTCCACGCGTGCCTCGCTCCGCGAGATGATCGCCCCGGCCGCCCTCGTCATCCTCGCCCCCATCCTCACCGGCTACCTCTTCGGCGTCTACGCGCTTGCCGGCTACCTTGCCGGCTCCATCGTCTCCGCCGTCCAGCTCGCCATCTCCGCCTCCAACACCGGTGGCGCCTGGGATAACTCCAAGAAGTACATCGAGCAGGGCAACTTTGGCGGCAAGGGCTCCGAGAACCACAAGGCCGCCGTCGTCGGTGACACCGTCGGTGATCCCCTCAAGGATACCTCCGGCCCGGCCCTCAACATCGTGCTCAAGCTCCAGTGCATTCTCGCCCTCGTCTTCGCTGCCTCCATGTCCGCCAAGGCGGCCCCGCGCGGTGATGCCTGGGCTGGCTACCCGCAGTACTAAGCTGCCCGGCCTGGCCTTTCTGGTTGACTGATACGATAAGCACCTTCGTTCATTTATCAGATCAGCACGGCGCACAGCTTCGCGACGCAACGCAACGCAACGCAACGCAACGAAAGACCGGATCAAACTTCTTGAACACACACAAAACAAACAACTTCTTCCAGTCCAACGAGACCCCGGGCTCGCTCCTCACGATTGTTTTCCTTGCTTCCCGGCACAAGAAACCTCCGACTGAAACGTCGAAGACATCAAGAGCCCGCACTGTCCGCAGCGCCGAATCCGACGCGTGCCATCGCATCCCCGCACTTTGAAGCCAGCTGCAGTTGCACCTACCGTCTGCGCAGTTGCACCTGCGCGCGCCATGGATGACGTCACGGTGAGTTGATGCATCATGCACTGCACTGCACTGCACACAAGATAAAAGGAAAGAGGCGGCCGAGAGACGAAGTGAGGTGAGAGGGAGAATCAGAGATGGGGAGGGAGTAATTTTAGGCCTGCGAGATCAGAGAAATGAGATCTTAGAAATCTTAGAAACAGAGGCAGAGACAGACGCAGAGACAGACGGACGCAGACGCAGACGCAGACTCAGCATTCCGCCAGAACCAGGTCCTGGTACCCCGTACCAGCAACAAGAAAAGCAAGTGCGATTGACAATCTGTGTCGCAGCACGCTGCCGTCATCTGGCGCAGAGTTGCCTCTGAGTTGCTTGGCCACTTGTTCGCCACAGCAGCGATGAGCGTGGGCCTTCCCGGTGCTCTGAGTACCACGCAATTTGCAGTCACAGATCTTGAAAGCTCAGTCGTCACGAAAGCCTCGAACGCAAGCCTGCAACATGCCACGCACAATCTCAAAATCATCGCAGAGGTCCACAGCACAACCACGTTGCACACAGCACTACGTCGCTCTCGTCCTGCTCTGCTCCACGCGCCGAGACGTCTGCTGCCAGTGCATCCCTTTCCATCGTCACGGCCGCGAGGTCTCGCACCGCTTGCATCTGCACAAGCAGCCAGAGCAGTCGGCTGCTCAGCTCCCGGAAGGAAAGAACTCAGACTCGCCGCCACGTTCGCTGCAGACGTGCCTGCTCGCTTGCCGTCGCGCAAGCCCAGGCTGCAGGGGCTGGACGCCGCGGCCTGGGCCAGCCTGCGCAGCCTCGCCTGCTGGTCGCTGCGACAGTCTCTCTCCTGGCTCACTCACTGTCAGCCAGCCTGCGCTGCGAGCAACCGTCGCGCAGCAGACCTCTTTCAACCCAACAAGCGAGCTCGCGCGCCTTCTCGGACTCCTCGCGGCGGCAGCATGGTGCGTGGCGGCGGCGCGGCGGCGGCGCGGCGCGGCGCGGCGCGGAGCCCAGCCCGCGGCGGCGCTGCGCGGCGGCGCGCGTGGCGGAGGCGCGGCAGGCAGGCGCGCCTGGGCCTGGGGTTGGGGTTGGGGCTGGGGCCGCGGACGACGGCGTGGCCAGCGCGCCGAGGAGCGGGCGAGAACTGACGAGCGGCGCGCGCGCGCGGGACGCAGGCGGACACGGGCGCGAACTCGGGCATGGACATGGCGGTCAACGATGGCTCCATGGAGGCCGCCGCCGCCGACGTGCAGGCGCCGCAGGACGAGCAGGACCTCTCCGTCTTTGTAAGCAGAACAAACACTTCGCCCTGACAGGGAGAACCTGTGCGCGAGCAGAAGGACTTACGATGCCCGACCTTGGCACTCGCAAACCCCTCACAGGTCCAGAATCTTCTTACGCAGATGGTACGTTCCCTGGAGAAGGAGAAGAGACCGAGGCTCGCTGCAGCGGTGACTCACAAACGAGCCTCTCCCGTATGGCACGCAGTCTTCCCGCTTTCAGCAAATGAGCGAGGCCATTGTCACGCGCATCGACGAGATGGGCGACAGGATAGACGGTCTGGAGAAGTCCATCTCGGAGCTCATGGCACAGGCCGGCGTGGACGAGACCGGCGACGCCTCGGGCCCGGTCGGCAGCTCGGCCGGCGAGCTCCCCGCCGCAGATGATGCCAACGCGCCGTCCGACGACAACTGATTGTGAGAGCACGCACGCACGCATGCACGCACGCTCTGCAGCGGCGCGGATGACGGTGCGCGGCAAGGCCCATATGGACAAAATAACAATTGGAAAACGGTTTTCAAAACATCATGAATCATTACCCTGAAGTAGGGCGTCCAGGTCGCTTGTGAAAGCGTCGAGCTGCGCCTGCAGATCTAATACGCTGGCCAGCTCGCCCTCTGCCTGCTGCTCAATCTCTGCCTGCTGCCGCTGCAGCGCCTCGGCTCGGTCGCTGCCCAGCGCCAGCGCGTCGATGCGCCGCCGCATCGACGCGAAGTCCCGCGACCGGCACGTTACGCCCTGCGCCACGCGCGCCGAGACTGCATCCACCTCACGTGACGGAGCAGCGCACAAAATGGCCGCCAGCCGCTCCCGGTGCAGCGCCTCGGCCGACTGCGCCTCTGGCAGCGCGGCGGAGCTCCACGCCTCCTGGGCCGCGCGCCGCGAGCGCTCCAGCTCCGGTTCATCGCGCGCCAGGCCCTCGGCAAGCGCTGACTCCAGCGCAGTCACCTCGCGCTGCCGCTGCTCTTGCCACGCACCTAGCCCGCTCAGTGTGGCCTGCATCGACGACAGAAGCGCGCTCGTGTCCTCTCCCTCCTCGTCATCGTCCTCCCGCTGCTGCTGCTGCTGCTGCTGCTGCTGCTGCTGCGGGTCCTGCTGCGGTTGCATGCTTTTCACGGTTGACCGCTGCGCGTCCTGCAGTTCCGCCTGCGCCTGGTTCTGCGCGCGCGGCGACTGCCGCCCTTGCCTCTGTTGCGTCGCCGCACACGACCGCAGCGCCTCCAGCGCCGCCCATACGGCTTCATCCTCCGCAGGGCTCACGAGTCCTGCCTCCGCCTCCGCCTCTTCACCTCTGCGGTTCTCCTCGTCCTTGTCGTGCACCTGCCGCTGCATGTGCTGCAGCTGCAGCTGCTTCTCACGCGCCGTGCGCGCCTCCACGGGCCCCAGAATAGCGCCTGCCACCGCCTCGCGCGGCCGCCGCCGCCCGCGCAGCGCCAGCACATCTGGCTTCCGCGCCCTCATCGCGGCCGCGTCTCCTTCTCCTTCTCCTTCTCCAACTCCAACCCCAGCAGCTGCTTCGACCGCTTCGCCTGCTTTGTCTGCTTCGACTTGGCGGCCTCTTTCTGCTCGCATTGGTTAGGCGTCCTCGCGCGGACCCAGGAGCGTGTGCGTTGGCTCGCTTTTTTAGCTGCCGATTGCGCTTCAAAACCTTTTTCCCCGCTGCTGCTCGTCGCTGCGCGCGCGCACGGGAACCGGGCGAGAAGTATGCCGCTCTCCATCTCTGCGGCCGGGTCCGGTGTATCCTGGCCATTTCTCTAGAGTTGCAGGACACCCCCACGGAAGCGCTCCGCAGCAGGTAGAGGTTTCTCCGATCCCTTCCTTACGCGCTTCGTGGGAAAGCCCGAGGGGGGCGCGGTGGGAGTGTAGTGGCCGTTGCACGGAAGCGGCCCAAAGAGTGGCCCAAAAGGCCTTGGAGCGAAAAAACAAATCACGAAGCAATCACGCTCGCCTCGCCTCGCGCGCGCGCTCGGCGGCGGCGGCGGCGGCGGCGGCGGCGGCGCGGCGGCAGCGCGCGCGCTCGGCCGCTCCCCCTGCCCGGCGCTGCGCGCGGGCGGCCCCGCCCGGGGCGGCGTGTCTCATCATTCGTTGATTCGTTCATTCATCCGGCCTGGGCTGGCAGCACCTGCTGTCCTGTCGGGCTAAGCTAGCCTCCACCTCGCGCGGCCGCCATGGCGCGCGGCGGCGCCGCGGCGGAGAGGAAGGCCGCGGAGGAGGCGCAGGAGCAGATGCAGGAGCAGATGCAGGAGCAGATGCAGGAGCAGCAGGAGGCCGGGACGCAGGCGCAGGCCGAGACGCAGGCGCAGGCGCAGGCGCAGACGCGCAAGGCCGAGCGCAGCGCACCCCGGCGTGCCAACTCGCTGCCCGCTCCGCTGGACGTGGCGCCGGGCGAGGGCGCCAGGGAGGAGGAGGAGGAGGAGGAGGAGGAGGAGGAGGAGGAGGAGGAAGTGGGCTCCGACGAAGACCGGGACGAGGACATGCTCGAGGCGAGCACACCGAGCCGTATCGATGCAGAAGAGGGCGTGCGCCGCGCGTGCGCGGACCTGGGCCTGGGAAATGAGGCCGGCGAGCGCGCAGCGGGCCTGTTGCGCAAGGTGGGCGAGGAGGAGGGCCTGGGCGGCGCTGCCTTGCACGCCTGGCGCGCAAGTATAGTCTTCGTAGTGGCGGCTCAGCAGCAGCAGGAGCAGTTGAGGCAGCAGCAGCAGCAGCAGCAGCAGCAGCAGCAGCAGCAGCAGCAGCAGCAGCAGCAACAGCACGAACAGCAGCAGCACGAACAGCAGCAGCAAGAACAGCAGCAACAAACTGCGGCCCGCAAGCGACCGCGCACCCGCGAGCAGGTGCAGGCGTCGAGCATGCCGCCGCCGGCCGTGCCGGTTCGAAAGTTGCTCGTGGCGCGACAGGTGGGTCTGGGCGACGTGCTGGCCGCGCACCGCGACGCAGACTTCGACGAAACCTTCGTGGAGCAGGTGCACAAGGCCGCGCGCATGGAAACGAGCGGTATCGAGGATGGGACGCTCAAGGCGTTGGAGGACTCGCTCAAGGCGCAGAAACAGCTGGACCTTTTGCACCGCAAGTTTGTGGCACTCGCCAAGGAACGCGAGCCACTCACCAAGACGCAGCGCACGCTGGCGTGGTACCTCTTTTTGGTGGGTCGCCGCATGCTGGCGCATGAGCGAGACATGGCCTGGTCCTACGAGCTTCTGGTCGAGGTGGTCGCCTTTGTGCGCGCTGCGCAGGACAGTGACCGCCTGCGCGGGCTCGTGCGTGACCTGGAGAACCTCGGCGTAAACGCGGCCGACGTGATCGAAGTTGGCCGCCACTACGAAGACGCTTATCTGCAGGACGTGACGAGCCTGGACGAGCGCTCCTTTCTGGCGCGCGCCGACGACCCGGCGGCGCTCACGCCCACGCAGACGCCGCTCAAGGAACGGCGACACTCAGCGCCGGCCGTGGGCTCGGGCGTGGCCGCGGCCAGCGCCGCGGCCAGCGCCGCGCACATGCCGCCGCCCGTGCAACCGCCGTCGCGCTTCAAGCGCAAGGCCGAGGAGATGGCGGCTGTGCGCACGCTGCCGCGGTCCAAGGCGCTCTTTAGCGGACTCGAGGAGGCGGATGCCAACCTGGAGCCCGGCAGCGCGGCGGACGCGCTTCCCGCGGCCGTAAGCCCGCGCAACAGGAGCAACAGCGGCTTTGGCCCGATGAGCGCCAAGCGCGTGCCACCGCGGCGGCCTGCCGAGACGCCCGTCTCGCTCGCCGTGGAGACGAGCAACTGGCTCACGCGCGAGCTCGAAGGCGCCCCCGAGGGCCCGAGTCAGGCGCTCCTCCGCGTCTTCGCCGAGTGCGAAGAGGCGCACGCGCAGGCGCAGGAGGCCTCGCGCCTGCGCGGCCCGCAAGACGAGGCCCAGGATGAGCAGCCGGCTGCGGACGGCGCCGGCGCCGGCGTCGGCTGCCTCGCCTCGGACATCGAGGCGCGCCTGCGCGAGATGCGCGCCGTCCTCCTTCGCGATGGCGCCGAGGACGGCCCGCAGGCCCACATCAGCCGTGAGCTTGCGCACGAAGCGCACGCCGGCGCAGCCTGCGCATCGTCCTCCTCGGTCGCCGCCATCCGGAAGCACACCTCGGCCGGCACCAAGCTTTACTACCGCGTGCTCGAGTCTATTCTGCGCGGCGAGGCCACGCGCTTGCGCTCCTCCAACGGCGACTTTTGGGGCCTCCTCACCAGCGACATGTTCCATCGCGGCCTCTTCGCCTGCTGCATGGAAGTCATCTTCCGCGCCAAGGAGCTCTTCCGCCTCATGCACCCCACGCTCACCGACCGCTTGCGTGTGCCCGGGCTCGAGCTGCTCAAGGTGCTAGAGAGCTTCATGCGCTATGTGCCCATGCTGCCCAAGATGCTTGTGCAGCGCATGCACATGCTGGAGACCGACATCCTAGAGGAGCACGTCTGGCGCAAGGGCTCGCCCATCTTTGCGCTGCTGCAGGAGCGCAAGCGCGTCGTCGACGTGGAGCACCTTGACGCGCGCGAGGTGCCCAAGCTGCGAGCGCTCGACGACTTCTTCACGCAAAAACTCCTCGCGCACGCCCACGCCAAGGCCAAGAAGATTTACACGCGCCTTGGCTACCCAACCACCGAGACCGGCTTCTACCGTGACATTTGGCGCGTCTTTCGCGAGGCAATCAAGCACCACCCGGAGCTCTGCGAGGACCGCCACCTCGACACGGTCATTCTCTGCTCCTTCTTTGGCGTCTCCAAGCTGCGTGGAGTCGAGCCGGTGCTCACCTTTAAGCGCCTCGTTTCCGTGTACAAGGAGTCCCGCGTCGAGTCCGCCGACGCCTACGCCGCACTTCTCAGCAACATGAGCCGCTACCGCTCCGACAACCTTGCGCGCACCGACAAGGTCGTTGACCGCATCTACATGCCCGACAACGCCAACAAGCGCACAACGCGCAGCGGCGCCTACAACAACACCGGCACCATTGTCGACTTTTACAACCAGCTCTTCCTTCCGCGCATGAAGCCCACCCTCCTCAACTTGCGTGCCTCTACCAAGCAGCAGCATCAGCAACAACAACAACAACAACAACAGCAACAACAACAACCGAAGCAGCAAGCGCAGTCCTCCGCGCCCGCTGACGCTGTGGGCGCCACGTCTCTCCCTGGCCCTGCGCCAATCTCGCCCACCAACCGGCGTACAACTTCAACGGCCGCAGCTGCCTTTCGTCGCTTCGAATCGCCCAGCCACCTGCCAGCCATCTATGCCTCGCCGGCGCCCAACATGCTGGACCTTGCCCGGGCCCCCGTCGCACCGCACGAGATGACGCCGCAGATGCGCCGCCTCTACGCGCAGGCTGAGCCCGAGGGTCGCGATGTCCAGGTCATTAACGCGCAGACCACGCGCCGCTCCCGGCTGCACCGCAACCCCATGCTCGACGACGACGACGACGCGCAAGATGACGACGCCAGCGCCTCGCGCCCCACGCGTCGCCAGCGCCTGCTTGTCACGCGCCGTCAGCGCCATGCTGCGCAGGGCCGTCCTTCTGCCTGAAATACAAACAGTTCTGTACCACTTTTTCGCATTCTCGGAGTTCTTCGAGCTCTTCTTCGAAGACTTTGTGTGTTCTTCAAGTTGCCGGGTTCCCAAACTTAACCTTTTTTACTAACCTTACAACATCAGCGCATCCCGGCCGCCACGCTTGGTAGCTTGAGTGCCCTCACGCAGCCTGATTCGTATCCCACGACAACGACGCCTTGCATCCAATCCAGGCTCACGGGCGCGCGAGGGGCCAGCGCATCGCGCGGCAGTGCCAGCTCTTGGACGCGCTGTTGCGTGAAAAGCTTCACCGTGCACCCGAACGCAGGCGAGCACGCGGCGCACCCAAGCGAGGCCTCCGAGGCGAAAACCAGGTCACCCTGCGGCCGCCAGCTGCTCGACCACCGTGGCGCGCCCGGGGCGCCCGGAGTGCCATTGGCGCCCTGGACCCGTGCAAGGGGTGCCGACACCCGGTGCAGGCTCCACTGCGAGATCGTGCCGTCCACGGTAAGCACAACGACGGCCGTCTCGTCTGAGGTGAGCGCGAGCTTGGCTACTGCGTACGAGGCCACCTCGAACTCCATAATGCTCATCATCTTTTGCACGTCGAACACGCGCACACGCCCATCGCTAGCGCCAGTCACGAGCAGCGACCCGTTGTGGTTGAAGCAAATCGAGGTCATGCAAAAGTCCTCGTGCTCCGGGAGACTCCCGGTCAATTGACCCGTCGACACGCTCCACAGCTGCACGGCGGCACGCCGCTTCACCGTGTGCGAGTACAGCGGGCCCGCCGCGGCGCCTGCCCCCGCGGGCGCCGGTGCGAAGAGACCGGCGGTCCCGCCGCCGACGTCCGACGGCCGCCGCCAGGCCGTGCTGCCCTGACCGGTGCTCAGGCTTGCCATGACCTGCCTGCGCGCGCTCAGATGAACCTCTGCCACAAATGGCAGCGCCGGGTCTTCCGCCACGACTACCTCGCTCACCTGCGCACGGTTCTGGACGTCCCAGAGCCGGATCGTACTATTGGCGTGTCCAACCGCGAACAGCTCGGGCCGCTCTGGGTGCCACCCAATGGAGAGCGCCTCGCTCGCGCAAAAGATCAGTTGGTCCTCAATCAGCTCCTGCGTCGCTGGCCGCCACGTCCACGTTCGCACCGTGCCGTCCTGCGACGCCGTCACGAGGACGCGGCTCTCCGAGGTTCCCCCGGCCGGAGCGAACCGGCATGCATTCACGCGCGCCGTGTGCTGGCCTTGGGCCAGGCACTCTAGTGGCTGGTCCGGCGAATCGTCGGGCGCGGTCTGCGCAATGTCCTCGTCCTCGTCCTCCTGGTCCGCAAAGACGGGGCTGTTGGTTGTGTTGCGAGCCTTGCCGTTCGTCTCCGTGCTCTCCGCGTTCAGCTGACGGTTCTCTAGCATGGTGCGGAGGCGCTTCGTCTCCTGCGCCAGTCGCTTGCCTGTGGATGGAGAGAAAGGGCGAGTTTGTTCGTTTGGGGAGTTAGTCAGTCGTGCGGTCACCCATTGAGCGGGACGCCTTTATCTCTGCTCAGGATACGTACACTCGAGCTCCTTCGCCTGGACCTCCGCTTCGGCTGCGCGTAGCTTGCGCGCGTGCAGGGGAAAGGAAAGAAGGCGTGGCGCAGGCTGCACGCGAAAGACGTCCGCGAGGAAGTTGTGCAGCGAGACGGCAAGCAGGTTGGGCCAGGACGGGTCAAAGTACGGCGCGAAGCTCGGGTGGCGCGCCGGATCCTTGCAGTACGGCAGCGCATACCACTCCTGCCAGGCCGCCGCGGCGTCGTTGCCGCTCCCGGCGGTCGGGTCGCCGCGATTGCGCTCGAGCAAGTCGCTGTCGAAGATCTGCAGCACCTTGTCCATCTGGCCCTGCCGCTTGGCGCTCACCATATAGTACTTGAGCAAGCTTGCCTTGAGCCGCTGCGCGGTCTCTGCCAGATCCGCGTCCAGGTCGGCGAAGCATCGGCGGTCCAGGAACTCCCAGAGCTCCACGAGCGCCGCCAGCCTGAAGTCCGCGGCCAGGGCCAGCAGCTGCCGCGCCACGCGCTCCGCGTTCAGGCTCTGCAGCCGGTCCTCCGCGCGCTCCGCCACTAGCGCGCGAAACGCCTCCGTGAAGCCCCTGAACACCAGGTACTCCAGCACCAGCTCGTCCGCCTCCGCCAGGTACTCCATGGTGGCCGCGCCGACCTCGGCAAGCGAGCTAGCGAGCGAGCCGCAGCGAGCAGCGCGCGCCGAGCCGAGCCGAGCGAAGCGGAGCGCCGCAGAGCAGCGTGCCGCGGCCGCCTGTGTGTCTGCCTGCCTGGCCTGCCTGGCGCCGGGCGCCGCCGTGGTCCGAAGCGCGAGCCCGCCGCGCGACCTAAATGGGTTTGGAGCGCGCAACAGGACAAGGACGAGGACGAGGACGAGGACGAGGACAAGATCAACGACAGGATCAACAACTGTGGCTTCGTAAATTGCCGGGGAAGGACGAAAAGGGGCTCTCCCGATGCGATCATCGGCCGGCTGTGATGACGATGATACGCTCGGGCTGTCGCTCGAGTGACGGCCGGGCAGCAAGATCACGCGCTCGCTTGGGGGATGGTCGGCCACGGTCAAGAGGAAGGAGGAAGGCGTGGCGTGGCCTGCCTGCCTGCGTGCGTGCGTGCGTGGATTGGAAAACAGGTGCCTTTGCGAGTTATGATGCTGGGTCAGTGCCAGGGCGTGTCGGCGCGGAGGCCGGTTCAAATGGTCTGGAACAAATCGTCGAACTGGTCCATCATGGACATGGAGGCGGCGCCCTCGGCGTCGTCCCTGTAGCGACGGCCGTCGCTGTAGTCGACGGTCATGTTGAGGAAGGAAAGGTCGTCGAGCAGGTTGGAGGCATCGTCGCCGTGGACGACGGTGGCACTTGGGTCGAGCGAGGACTGCGCGTCGCCGGCGGCGAAGAGGTCCTCGGGCTGTGCGAAGCCACCGACGTTGAACAGATCGAAGTCGATGTTGTTGGCGTTGGTCGAGGCGGGCGCCGCGGCGGCCTTCGGCTTGCGCGCGCCCTTCTTGAGGCCGGCGCCCGGCTTGGCAGCCTTGGTGGCCTTGGCGGCCTTCGCAGCGGGCTTCTTCTTGGACGATTTGGACTTGTCCTCCGCGAAGGGCGCAAGATTGCCGCTGCGCGTATTGGCGCCGCCCGGGTTCACGACGAGGGACGCATTGCTGCTCGGGCCGAAGGAGATGTCGAGCGTCTGTGAGAGATCGGGCCAGAAGGCATCGGCAGCGCTCATTTGCTGGGACGGCGTCTGCTGGCTCGCATCGTCGCTGGCCTGGCCGCCTAGGAATGGCTGGCCCATGTTGCTGCCAAAGCCCTCGAAGTGAAAGCCGGCGTGCAGGAAGCCGTCCGTGTCGTGGGCGGCGTCACCGCGCTTGCTGGCGTTCGCAGTTTCTTCAGCGTTCGTGTTCTTGACCTTGATCTTGACCTTTTTGATGGTCTTGGCGCTGCTGGCGGTTGATACGTTGTTGTTGCTGCTGCTGCTCTTGTTTGTTGCGGCCTCGGTCTGCGCGTTGCCGCCACGGTGAGGGACTGCCTGGCCCGCAACGTTTTGCTGCTGCTGCTGCTGCTGCTGCTGCTGCTGCTGCTGCGGTGCCTGCGTCTCGCTCATGTATGCCCGCGAGTGAGTATCGTGCATCCCGGCATATGCGTGGCCCTCGTGCGAGCCGCTCTGGTACGGGTGCGCGTTGAAGGCGCCATGGTTGTCCTGCGGCACCCCGTATTCTTCCGTGTACTGGTCGTGCGGGGCGAAGAAGGTGCCGCCAAGTGAGCTCTGCACAGCAGTGTGGTCATCTCCCTGCACGTGCATGTGCTGGGGCTGATGGTGCTGATGCTGGAAATGCTGGTCGTGCATGCCGTCATCATGCACATGCTGATGCTGATGCGTAGGATGACCGCCATAAGGGTGGTTGGCGGCATCCTGCGCCTGATGCTGGTGCTGGTGCTGGTGCTGGTGTTGGTGCTGGTGATGCTGGTGCTGGTGCTGGTGCTGGTGCTGGTGATGCTGGTGGCCGTAGTGCTGCTGGTGCGTATGAGCATGCGCGTGCGCCTGCGCATAGGCGTGCTGCGCGTGGTCGTGCACGACCGACTCGCTGTGCTGCTGCTGTTGCTGATGCTGATGCTGATGCTGATGCTGATGCTGATGCTGCTGTTGCTGATGCTGATGCTGTTGCTGTTGCTGTTGCTGTTGCTGTTGCTGCTGATGCGAATGCGAAGGAAGCTGTCCGAGCGAAGGCACGCCAAGGCCGGCAGCGCCGAGGAAAAAAGTGCCGTCCGGCATCACAACGGCCGGGCCGAAGCCAAGGTCGATGGGCGTGGGCATGACGACGGGCTTCTTTGTGTGCTGGCCCTTGACGGCGCCGGGTGCCCCGGTCGGGATTTTCTTGGTGGCGGCCTTGGTAGCCTTCTTTTCTGCCTGCAGACGCTTGCGCTCGGCAGCCTTTTGCTCGCGCATGAGCTTGGCGGCGGCCTGCTTTTCGCGCTTCTCGCGCTCCTTGAGCTCCTTCTTCTCGCGCTTCTTGGCGAGCGCCGCGGCCTTCTTGGCTGCCTTCTCCGCCTCCTTGGCCGGGTCGGGACCGCGCTCAGCGCGGTCCGACTGGAGCTTGCGCCGCATGGCGGAGTTCCAGCGGTTCTTGACAGCGTTCTCGCTGCGGCCCGGGATGAGGCTGGCGATTTGACACCACTTGTTGCCGAGCGTGGACTGCGCCTCCATGAGGATGCGGTCCTCCTCCGCAGTCCACGGGTCCTTGTTGAGCCCCGGGTCCAGGTGGTTGAACCAGCGTTCGCGGCACTGCTTGCCGAGGCGGCCGGGCAGCTGGTTGGCGATGACCGACCACTTGATGTTGCCCAGGCCATACTTCTCCACCATGCGCACCACAACGGCGTCCTCCTCCTTGGTCCACGAGCCCTTGACGAGGCCTGGCTTGAGGACCTTTTGCCACCGGTGCAGGCACTGGACGTCGGTGCGGCGCCCGCCGAAGGCGATCTGCGAGATCTTCTTCCAGTTCTTGGCGCCCATCTCCGCCACTGTCTGGCGCAGGATGTTGTCCTCCTCAGGTCCCCAGCGACCGCCTGACTTGATCGCCGAGTTGTTGAGCGGGTTGTGCAGTCCGAGCAGCGGCCCATCGCCGCTGAGGGTTGACCGCGGCGTATGCGCCGCGCCGCCGATGCTGGTGCTGGTGCTGCTGGTGGTGCTGCTGTTGTTGCTGCTGCTCGAGTTGGCCGTAGAGGCGACCTGGGGCGCCGCCATGCCGGCAAAGCTGGCTGCTGCGGCGGCCGCGATAGCCGCGGCGGCGGCGTTGCCTCCCGAGCGGTCAGCAGGCAGTCCAGCGGCCGCGCCGGCTCCGGAGCGGTCTGCTGCAGGCGCCAGCTGCGACACGGTCATGATGTGTGGCAGAGTGGAAATGAGCGTAGAGGGTAGCCCAAGGTGCTGGCCCTGCGCGGCCAATGTCGCAGGCGACGGATTGTGGTTGTGCTTCTTAAAGGAGGCATCCTCGGGCCCCGGCATGGCCGGTGATGGCGGCTCGCGCTTTTGCCGTGGTGGCGCCAGCGTGGTAGCCTGCTGCTGCGGCTGCTGCGGCTGCTGCGGCTGCTGCGATGTGACGGCAGCATCCAGCACAACCCGGTGCGCCTGCGTAGTGGATGCCACCATCACCTCGCTGTCGCCCTGCTTGTTGCTCTCGCGCTTGCCGGCGTCTTCCTCGGGGCCCTCGGCCCCCTCGTCCAGCCTGAGCCTCTCCATTTGCTGCACGTCGTCTCCCTCCGCCATGCTCGCAGCCGCGATTCCCTACGTGCTGCTCGCTTGCTCGCTCGCTCGCTCGCTCGCTCGCTCGCGCACGCGCCCTCGAAGCCCTGCGAGCGCAGGCGCCGCGTCGCGACCGCTCCGCTCAGCGGTCGCCGCAACGTCCTCGCGACTCGGCACTGCCGCCTCCGCCTTCCTTTCCTCTCCTCTCCTCTCCTTCCCCTGCTCGCTCCCGCGCTCCGCTGCCGCACACCTGCAAATCCTGCGCACGCGCCGCGCTCTCCAACGGACACAACCGCCCTCGGCCACCGGACATAACCGCCTCCAACCGCCGCTCCGGGTCCTAGGCTTCCGGCTACCCGCGTCCTACGCCGCCGTTACGCCTGCCCGCCTTACGCGCGCGCTTGGGCCTCTTTCCGGGGGGCCGGCCTCTGCTTCGGGCGCGGCGCCGGAACCGGCCTAAGCGCGGGCTAAGGCGCCGCCGCGCGCGGCCCGCCTTAACCGCGCCGCCGCGCCTAGGCGGGCCTAGGCGCCCGCTAGGCGCGCGGGCGGCGAGCGCGGGCGGCGTAAGGCGCCGGAATGAGCGGTCGCGGCGGCGGGCGCCACTCAATCAAAGCGGCGCGGCGGGGCAGACTAGCTAGCGCTCGAGCCCGCCGCCCCTCGCGCTTGCTTCGCCAGGTACGTCGCGCGCGCGCGCGGCCGGCCGCCGCGCCGCGGGCCGGCCGCGGAGGCCGGCGCCGCGGCCGCCGGAGAGGGAGAGGGAGGACGCGCGGCCGCGCACTGCGCGGCCGCGTTTGAAAATGGCGGGGCCGCCAGGGCCATGCCCGCCGCGGAGGACGCCGGCAGGGACCTGCACGACGGGGACGACGGGGAGGGCGAGCGGAGGGCCGAGAGGAGCCACCGCGAGAGAGCGAGAGAGCGCGCTGCGAAGACCGGAGGCGCCAAGAGCGGGCAGGGGCAGGCGCGCGAGGGGGAGGATGGCCTCGCGCGCCTGCGCTCATGATGCCCGCCGGCCGGCGCCCTAACCCTACGGGGCGCTCTCGCGCGCGGGAGAGGTGCGGCGCGGGTGGCCGAGCCGAGCCGCGCTGCGCTGCGCTACGCGCTCGTGCACGGCGCGCGCGGCCCGCCCGTGCTTGCCCTCGGCGGAGTCTCGCTCTCGCTCGCGCTTGGTTCCCTGACACCCTAACCCTGGTTGGCTGGTCCCCGCTTGCCCTCAGTCGAGGAGTGGTCCTTGGCCTTGGCGCGTCGTCGCGCTGGCAGGCCAGGGCACGGCAGTGCAGACGGGAGAAGGCGAGAGAGGCGGAGAGGCAGACCGAGAGAGAAGCAGACGAGACTGACGCGCGAGCGGAAACCACCACAGGTAGCACACGATGAAGTTCAACATCGCGTGCCCGGAGACGGGCAAGCAGAAGATGATCGAGATCGACGACGAGCGCCGCCTGCGCGCCGTCTACGACAAGCGCATCGCGCAGGAGGTCGATGGTGGCGAGCTCGGCGACGAGTTCAAGGGCTACATCTTCCGCATCTCGGGCGGCAACGACAAGCAGGGCTTCCCGATGAAGCAGGGTGTGCTGACCACCAAGCGCGTCCGCCTGCTCCTGAACAAGGACGTTAGCTGCTACCGCCCCCGCCGCAAGGGTGAGCGCAAGCGCAAGTCGGTCCGCGGCTGCATCGTGGCCGGTGATATTTCCATCCTCAACCTCGTCGTCGTCAAGATCGGCGACGAGGAGGTGGCTGGCCTCACGGACGGCGAGCCGGTGCCCAACCGCCTCGTGCCCAAGCGCGCCAACAACATCCGCAAGCTGTTCGGCCTCACCAAGGAGGACGACGTGACCAAGTACGTCATCCGCCGCGAGTTCACCACCAAGACCGGCAAGACCAAGTCCAAGGCGCCCAAGATCCAGCGCCTGATTACCCCCAAGCGTATCGCCCGCAAGAAGCGCGCCTTCCGCCAGAAGCTCGCCAAGATTGAGGAGCACAAGAAGCAGGAGCAGGAGTACCAGAAGATCTACCAGCAGCGCATGAAGGAGGCCAAGGAGCGCCGCGCCTCGGAGGCGTCCAAGCGCCGCTCCCGCCTGTCCAAGGAGGCCTAAGTCAAACTATTGCCTATTGCCTTCTACCAGCCTGAGAGCGCTGCTCTTTTCCGAGTCGGCTCAGTCTTGTCTTGTCTTGTCTTGTCTTGTTTTCTCGCCGCCACCCTGCCGTGGGCCCGTGACGTCGAGGAGGAAGCCCTTCCTTTTCCTCGCCAGGCGCAGTGCGCGGAGCCGCAAGGCGGGGTCCGGGTCCGGGACCTTGCAGTGCGCATCGCTCGACTGGTGCGGCGCCGCCGGTCCCTACCTCTTCTGAGACTGTCAGGACGGAGTCCGACGGGCCTTTAGAACGGACACAGACACAAGAGGCCCTGGCCGGGACCGGGACCTCGTCGACTCGGTGCGCCTCGCCATTGGTGCCTCTGCCAGCCAGGTGCAAGATCCGCACGCCTCCCCGGCATGCCATGGCGTCGCCGCCGTTGCAGTGCTCGCCTCGCGGCTCTCGCCTGGCTCGCCTGGCTCGCCGTCGCTGTTGGCGCCATTGCTCGCTCGCTTCTGCGGCGCTGCGAGCAGTGCGAGGCAGAGGTTGCGAGCGAGTCCTCGTCCTCGCGGACAAACAAAAAGCACGCCCAAGAAAGCCTCAGACACGCGCCGCAGCCCGCCGCTCCAAGCCTCCAACTCAGGCTCGCAGCGGCGAAGCCGAGTCGCAGACGCAGGCGCAGACGCAGCCCGCGACGAGCCCGGCGCCGCGCCGCGCCGCGCCGCGCCGCGCCGCCCGCCGCGACGGCGAGGCGAAGCCTGACCGTGGTGGCGACCGTGACTGGGGCCCTGGCCAACTCCAAGGTGGGGCTGGCCGCTCCGCAGGACGGCGCCGCCGCGGCCGCGCCCGCTCGGTCCGGCGCGCGGCGCAAAGCGGCGCAAAGCGGCGCGGCGCGGCAGAGCCGCAGCGGCGCGGCGGAGCCCAGCGGCGCCGCAGAGCCCAGCGGCGGCCGGCAAGGCCCGCGCGCGGGCGCGCGCTGGAGGACGAGGAGGAGGACGAGCAGGAGGGCATGGGCGCGCGGGAGGAGGCGCGCAAGAGGTGGGCGTGGGTGAGGAGAGCGCCGAGGTTCCGCGCGGCGCTGGCCGTGGTGTGGCTCGTGGACGCGCTGGTGAGGGTGGTGACCTTCGGGCTGGCGAGCAGGCCGTGGACGGTGGAGGAGGTGGAGCGGCAAGGGCGGGAGAGGCACCTGAGGTCGTGGTGCCAGACCGCGAGCGACGTGGCGACGTGCGGCGTGGCGCTGGCGCTGGAGGCGGAGGATGAAGACGAGGAGGCGCTGCACTTCCACCGCGTCGGCCTGGGCCACCTCCTCAAGGAGGTGCCGGGCTCGGAGCTGGCGCTGGCGGCCAAGTTCATGCCGCTGGCAGAGCACATGCAGATGAAACTGTGCGTCAACGCGGTGCACGCCGCGGACCGCCGCGTCTCGGGCCTGGAGCTGCCTCCGATCGTGTGGATCGTGAGCCTGCCTCGCACCGGGTCCACCTGGCTGCACGAGCTGTGCTCGCTGGACCCGCGCGCGCGCACCGTCAAGGCGTGGGAGCTGAAAAGCCCGGTGCCGTGCGGCGCGGGCGGCCCCACGCGCGCGGGCCGGCGCGAGCACGTGCGCCAGGCGCTGGAGACCATGTACAAGCTGGCGCCGCGCATACGGGCCATCCACAATGTGCGCGTGGACGGGCCGGACGAGTGCGTCGGGGGCTTCGTGGACGGCTGGAACCCGGAGCACTACCTGTGGGGCATGGTGGACGCACCGGTGACTCGCCGCGCCTATTCGGAGGGCTCCATGCGCGCGCAGTACGTCAACTACAAGCGCCTCTTGCAGGCTGTGCTTTCGGCGGATGGGCTCGCCGAGCGCGCGGCCTGCGAGCGCCTGGTGCTCAAGGCGCCGCACCACATCGTCAAGCTCGACGAGCTCGCCGAGGTCTTTCCCGGCTCGCGCGTGCTGTGGATTGAGCGCGACATGGGCTCGGTCGTCGGCTCCTGCTGCTCCATGAACCAGGCCGGCCTCGACGTCTTCTGTCCCTGGTACGTCGACCCCGATGTGCTGGGTGAGCGCACGCTGCAGGCGCTGGCCGAGGCGCACGCCAAGGGCCGTGCGGACCGGGACAGGCTGGCGGCGTCCGGCGCGCTACGCTTCGCCGACATTTCCTACGCGGACCTGCGTGCGGACCCGGCGGCCACGCTCGAGCGCGCGATGGGCGACCTCGGCTTTGCGGCCAGCGACGCTTGGCTGGACCGCGTGCGTGCCAATCACGGCGAGAGCGGCTCGGGCCGCAGCGCGGGCGCGCACGCGTATGCGCTCGCGGACTTTGGGTTGTCCCGAGATCGCGTCGAAACGGTCTTTCGCCAGGTCGCGGCTCGTCGAGCTTGACTAGGACTTGGGAAGCAAGCGGTACTAAGCGAGCGTCGCGACGTGGAGCGATCTCGGCCAGCCTGCCAGTCACTGTGAGGTTTATTGAAAACTAGCCAGCCAGCTAGCTAGAGCCGGCAATCCAATCTCCGAGAGAGAAGGATTGCTTTTCCGTGTAGTAAGTAAGTAGTAGTACAGACGTCAGCGAGGAATAAACTTCGATGCATGAGCGACGACGCCAACCACACAGCAGCCCCAACAACAAAAAAGCAAAGAAAAAGAGTACAAACAAGGACACCACGTTCGGGAGCCTAGCTAGCTAGGCGGGAGGCGGTGCACGCCCAATTAAAGGGGAGTCGAGGTAGGATTTGTGTGTGTGTGTGCGTTGAAGGGTTGGAAGGGTTGGGGTGAAATGAGGGTGAAAAGTGCGACGTAGGCGAAAAGTTCATCGGAGCCAGAAAAAAGCCCCTTCAGCTCTCACGAGCCCGCTCAGAATTCTTCGATCTCGTCGCGACCCTGCTTCTTGCGCGCCTTGTTGAGGCAACGCTTGACGTACTTTTGCAGCTTCTTGAGCGCCGGCGGGTCAAGCGCCTCAATGTCGAGCTCCACCTCATCGCCGTCCTCGCCGAGCGGCTGGCCAGACTCCTGGATGATCTTGATGACGCCCTGAATCATGTCACCCGGGAGCTTGTTGATATCCTGGCCGAGCTGGCGCATCTCCTGGTAGGAGAGGCGACGCACGTCGTTCGAGGAGCGATCGCGCTTGGGCTTGGGCGCGTCCATGTGCACGGGCGCCGGCGCGGGCGGGCCAGAGATGGCATGGCTGGCGTTGAGCGAGGCGGCCGGCATCATGGACATCTGGCCGTTGGCCTGAAAGTCGCGAAACTGCTTGAGCTGCTGCTCCATCTTCTGCACCTGCTCGCGCAGCTGCTGCACCTCGTCGCTGACAACCTCCTGCTGCGTGGACGAGCGGCGCGAGGCGCCGCCGAAGCTCTTCTGGCGCTTGGGCGCCGCGTGCACGGCAGCCGTGATGTCACCATCGTCGCTCTCGTCGTCGTTGGCACCGTCGTCCTCGTCGTCCGACGAGAAGAGGTCGCTCATGGTCCTCCGCGACGGCCCGGCGCCCCCGCCGGAGCCGGCCGCGGAGTCCTCGCTCTTGGACCGCTTGAGGCCGGAGCGGCCGCCGGCGCTGCTGCCGCCGACGCTGCCCGGGCCGCTGGCGCCTCCCACGGCGCTGTTCTTGCGCTTGCGGCCCTTGGACCGCGCGAGCTTCTTCATCTGCGACTCGAACATGTTGAGCAGCCGCTTGGCGCTCTGATGCACGCCGTTGGCGGGCGGGTTGAAGGTCATCGAGTTCGTGAAGGTCAGCCGCACGTGTCGCGCCGCTTCCAAGTGCGAGCTGTACTCGCGCGAGTCCAAGTTCTTCATGACGGTGCCGAGGTCCATGGGCTCCTTGATGATGTCGTGGTACGTGTGCAGGCCGAGCGCCTCGGCGTCCACGGGCGCATGGAACCAGCCCTCCTTGTCGCTGCGCATCAGGTCGCGGATGAAGCCCTTGACCTTGATGAGCTTGTTCTGCTCCTCGTCGTCCGTGTTTTCGACCAGGTGCGAGGGCGCCCGCCGCATGCGCGGCGGGTTCTTGGCCGCCAGGCTCACGGCGTCCGGGCCCAGCACGTCCAGCGAGTTGCGGGACGCCTTGCGTTGCACGGCCGGCTTGCGCGGCGGCGCCGAGGCCGCAGGCTTGGCGGCGGCAGCGGCAGCGGTGCTGCCGCGGCGCGCCGCCGGCGCGCGCCGGATCTCGGGCGTCTGCTCGTACTTGTACTCGCGGTACACGTTGAGGGCGCCCGTCGCCAAGACGAGCGTCCCCTCCAGGCTGTAGTTGCCGTACTGGTTTGTGCCGGCGCCCACCACCTTGACCGTGCCCGCCGGGAGCGCCTCGTCGCGCGTGAACTCAAAGTGCACTTGCTTCTCCTGCACCTTCTTGCGCTTCTGGTTCAGCATCATGAAGAAGAACCCCGAGTAGATGCCGTTGCGCACCAGGTCCGCGTCCTCGCCACTAGGCAGCGCGGCGGCCACGTCATTCGAGTCCTGGTTCTCGTGCACGCGGTCGCGCGTGTAGCAAAAGTCGCTCACGATGCCACCGTTGAACGCGTTGTCGTCCATGCCCCACTGACCCTCCCACGTCACCGTGTCCCCGGACCGCTTCAGCACGCCGCGCAGCGCTGGCCGCAGAATCGCCGGCTTGGGCGGCGTCGACGCCGACAGCGTGTCTGCCGCCGCCGTCACCGCGCCGCCGCCCTCGCCCGGCCCGGACACGGGCTCCACGGTCGCGCCGCCTTCCGCCATTTTCCCCCGCTCCGCGCGCACGGGCTGCGGCCCGAAGCCGGCCCCGCCCACCGCCCCGCTCTGGGCGACCACCTCGCGCGCCGTACCCTAGTACCGCTCCTCGCCGGCGGGTCCCGCCGCCCTGACTCGCCCTGGCCCGTAGGCGGGGCGCCCCTTCGCGCCGGCCAGCCTGCCTGCGCGCGCGGCCTGCCCTGGCGCGCGCGCGCGCGCGCGCGCTGGCGAGAGCTTCGCCGCCCGCGCGCCGCCGCGAGGCGGAGACCTCGCCGGCTCGTCGCCGGCGCCCGAGTCGGCCCGCCGCGCCGCCCCGCCCTGCCTGCCTGCCTGCGCGCGCTCGCCGCCGCGGCCTCCGCCGGCGCGCCTCTGCGGCTCGGCCGCTCCGCCGCGCGCTGCGGCCGCTGCTGCCTCGCCGCCGCGGCCTCGCTCCGCGCGCGCAAGAGCGCTCGCGGCGCCGCGCGGCGGTGGTTGGCCTCGCCTGGTCCTCGGCCTGCCTTGGCTCGCCTCGCCGGCCGGCCGGGTTGCGCACGCCGCGGCTGGCCTAGTGCCGGCGCGCGGCGCTAGTCGGCTATGCGCGGCGCGCGAGTCGGCTATGCGCGGAACTCCACTTGCCGCGGCGCTCTCTGCGGCGGCGCCTCGGCCCGCCTTCACAAACGGCGGAACACACACGAGCGGGCGGGCAGTTTCGGGTCTGCTGCGGCTTCTTTTCCGCCCGGGAAAAAAAGCCCTCTGGGGCGGCGCGCGGCTGTTTCGCCGCCTCTCGCGCCCCCGCCGCCTCTGGCCGCCGCGCCGCCGCGCGCGCCCGGGCGGCCCGAGCAGGGAGCCCCGCAGCCGCCCGCAGCCCGGGGGGCGGGCGCGGCGGAAGCCGCGCGCAGGGGGCAGTGGCGGGCGGCGGGGAAGGAGGGCGCCAGGAGGGGACAGCGAGCAGAAGGAACACTGCACGGCGGAAGCGGGGCCAGGGGGCAGTGGAGGGCGCCCGCCGATGGGTGGCGGAGCGGCAACGGTACGGGGGCAGCGCGGGCGCGGCGCGGGGCGCGCGTTGCGCCGGCACTGGCCGCCGCGCGCCTCCCGGGGAAACCAGCCCGGCGCCGGCCGATGCGGGAAAAGCAGGGCGCATGTTCGGCCCGAAATGGGCGCGGCGCAGTGGGCGGTTCCCCCGAGGGGGCGTCCCGGCGCTTTCGCGAAGACGGCGACGCGCCGCGCGCCCCCCGAGGCTGCCCCTCGCGCGCCAGCCATTGGCAAGTCCCGGATACTGGCCGCGGCGCTGGGACTAACCACCACCGCCGCCCGCGCGACGGTTACCCGCGCGCCGCGTTGCGCAGGCCGCGGCGCGGGCTCGCCGCGCGGGGGGCACGGACCGACTTCCGCCCGCCGGGAGATCCTCCCTCGCCCCAGCCGTAGCGCGCCCGGAGACGCCGGGAGAACGAGCAAGACGCGCGAAACGCGCGGGAGGACCCCACGGGGGCGGCGCCGGGAATTGCGCGCAGGAGCGCAGCGCGCGGGCGGGACCCAGCAGCGGCCGGGTCCCGGAGGACGGGACAGAGGAGGGCGGGACCGAGCGGCGCGGGACCGGGTCCTGGCGAGACAGAGGCGAGCTCGCGCTGGAAATCGGGCGCGCAGAGGCGGAAAGCGGCGGCGCGCAGGGCGGGCCCCGCGGGCGCGGCAGCATGGGCGTGCTGGAGAGCGCGGACGAGAATGGCGTGCGCACGCTGCGGTTCAACGTGCCGCAGAAGCTGAACGGCTGGAGCCCGGAGCTCATGAGCGCCATGCTGGAGGGCCTGGAGGCGGCCGGCCGCGACGAGGCCGTGCGCGCGTGCATCCTGACGGGTGAGTGAGGGCGGCGAGCGCGGCCAGGCGCCAGCGGGCGGGGAGGCTTACGTTTGCTTGCGACGCGCGTGGGCCAGGCAGCGGGCCGTACTACTGCGCCGGCGTGGACTTTGCAGGGTCCATCAAGCCCATGCACCCGCGGGCCCTGTACGAGATGATCCGCGAGCGGAACCAGGCGCTCTTTGACGCGTTTCTGGACTTTCCCAAGCCGCTCTTCGTGGCGGCCAACGGTCCGGCCATCGGCGCTGCCGTCACGTCCGCCTTCTTGGCCGACGCCATCATCGCCGCTGACACCGCCACCTTCCTCACGCCTTTCAAGTCGCTCGGCCTCGTGCCCGAGGGCTGCAGCTCCTACACCTACCCCAAGGCCTTTGGCGACGAGGTCGCCAAGCAGTTGCTGGAGGGCCGCAAGCTGTCCGCTGCCGAGGCCCAGGACCTGGGCTACTGCGAGTACGCCGTGCCCAAGGACGAGGTCCAGGCCAAGGCGCAGGAGGTCGCCGAGGCCTGGCTCGCCTCCGGTCGCGGCCGCGTCATCTTTGAAGACGGCTCCCGCGACAAGCTCAAGGAGGTCAACGCCCAGGAGTCCGCTGCGCTCGCCGCCGCCATCCTCGACTACCCCTTCCTCAACCACATGGTCAACTTCTCCTTCGCAAAGGAGAAGTATGCCCCTTTTCTCATCTTTTACCTTGCGCGCGCCACGCGCCCGCTCTGGAGCCGCCTCTGATGAGGAGAGATGTGAGTCAACAAGGGCCGTGGCCGTGGCTAGGGCTGTATGGCCGGCCTGTCAAGTCATGACGGCGATTGGTGCTTGTAGCGTAGGTAGAACTGTGCAAGCGTGTATCACAACTTCTAAAATCACTCATCAAAAACTTGCAGGACGACCGCTTCGAAGCCAGCGATCAACGGGCGCCCCTCCGCACCAACGCTGGAGGCTGGTCCGAGGACACCGTCGACCTCAAGTTCGACGTCAACACATACGGGTGTCCCACCTTTGTGCCCTACACCTATAGCTTCAAGCCCGGCCTGGAGATCTGGGACAACGATGTCAAGCTCAAGGACGTCGACGCCGACTTTGTCGTGCTCGAGGCCAACGCTGGCCGCATTACTGCAGCGGTCACGGCTGCCCTGTGCGGACGGTCATCTTTTTGGCCGCGGACGTATTTTATTCGCTCGCCGTGGTTGACCTCGCGGCGCGGCTACGCGGGCAGCAGACTCCGCGCGCGCGCGCGCGAGGCGGCGGCGCGGCGCGGCGGCAGCCGGTGGCAGGCGCGCGGGAGCAGGCGCGCGAAGCCGCTCGCGGCGGCGCAGGCTCGCCGGCGGCGACCCGCGCACGAAAGGCGGCGGCGAGGCATCCCGTTGGCGCGGCGCGCGGCGCGAGCCCGGTCCACGGCCCGCGCGCGAGCGCCTGGCCGCGCGGGCGCGCCAGCGCGGCCACCATGCGCAAGTCCTCGCGCGGCGCCAAGCCCTCGAGCAAGCTGCTCGAGAGCAAGGGCTTCGAGGTGGAGGGATACACGCCAACCGCAGTCCCGGACTTGCTCAAGGCTCGCGCGCGCGGCGACGACGAGGTCGTCATCGCCGCTGGCGCCAGCGCTGGCGCGGTGGCCGGCAGCGACGCCGCGGAGGCGCCGTCGCCAGGGGCGCAGCTGGCCACGCTCAGCCCTGTGGCGGGCTTGCCGCCGGCCGTTGCGGAGGAGCCGCGCGCCGCGCTGGCGCCTGTTGCTGTGGCGCCGCCGCCCATGCCCAAGCCGCGTGCCGACGCCTTGGCGGCGGCCGCTGCCGCGGTCGTGCCGCCCGTGCTTAGCGCCGGTCCGCCGAGCGTCGTTGCCGCCAGCGCGGACACCAGCGCCCGCGCCAGCCGCGCCCCGACCGGCACCGCCACAGCCAGTCTGGCCGACCTGGTGGGCGCTGGCCGCCAGAGTTCCAAGAGCAACAAGCGCGTGCCCAAGACCATCCTGGAGGACCCGCTCGCCAAGCGCTGTCGTCTGCTGGAGATCCAGCGCAACTTCTTCAAGCGCCTGCTCGACCGCACGCGCAAGCTTGACCGCTACGGCTTCATCCTCGGCAAGCAGCTCGGCGGCTCCGACACGCCGCGCGGCATGACCACCCTCTCGCAGATCATCGAGCGCGCCGACAAGGGCACCTACTTCCCGCGCCATGTCATTACCGACCAGGACTGGGCCAACTCGCGCAAGGTCGTCGAGATGCTGCGCACGCGCAACACCTACGAGGACGAGAAGCTGCTCGAGCGCTCCGAATTCCTAGACATCGACTGGGACCGCGCAGAGAAGGACTTGCGCGCCATCTGGACCTACGTCTACTCGCACGAGCCCGTCAACGATGACCCGCGCTCCTTTCACGCCACCGCCAAGCGCCTGGAAGAGTTCGTAAGCGAGCACTTTGCCACCACGCGCGCCAAGAACAAGGAGGACCTCAACAAGGTGCTCGACGAGGAGAAGCTCGAGCGTCTCGCCTTTGAAAACCGCGAGCCCGCAATGTCGTCCTGGCGCAAGAAGCCCCAGGAGCGGCGCCAGTATACACAGATCGATTACTATCGCATCGTCGACGGCATCACCGACGAGGAGCGCGCACAGCTCGCCTCGCTCCTCGACGCCGGCGACTCCGAGAACCGCTGGCTTCTCCCCGAGGACCTTGACGCGGACGGCGCTGGCGCCCCGCGTCCCGGGAACAACAAGAAGAAGCGTCGCCGTGCTGCCGCCTCCGCGACCGCAGCTGCCGCCCCGCCCCCCGCCGCGCTTGCCGGCAACCTGCCCTTTGTCAGCTGGCGCCTCAAGGAGCTCGGCAAAGATCTCAACGAGGTCGACAGCTGGGGCATCGACCCTTTCACGCGCCGCAACATCACCATCGCCCTGGAGTCTATCGAGAAGCCGGACCTGCGCATGACACAACCTCAGATGAACTGGTTCATCGAGGGCATCCTGCTCCGTGAGCTCAATCGTCAAGGCCCTGATCGCGGCTGGGATCTCACCTACGCTCTCCATGCCCTGCGCAAACGAGCGCATCCTGAAGGCTCTGCGGACGCCGCTGACGATCTCAAGGAGGAGAACAACAACTCTGTGGATGACACACTGGCCGACGACAAGTCCAAAGGCGGCAAGCCTGAGGCCGGCAAGAAGTCCGAGGGTGGAACGCCAATGGACACGACCGAGGACACCGCTGATGCGATCAAGGGCGCGATTGTGGAGGATGCCAAGGAAGCCCCCAAATTGGAGGACGAAGAGGTGAAATCGGAGGTCAAGATGGACACCGGCAACCTCGAGGCCACCGAGACCAAGCACGATGCTGAAAAGATGGCAGACGCCGACAAGGCATCTGAGACCAAGGCTGGAGCCGAGGCAACGGACCCCCCGGCCGAGGAGAGGAAAGCCAAGGACACTGACGGTGAGTCTGAGTCTCAAAAGGCTGACCAGAGTGTGGGTGCTCAGGCCGATATGAAGGCCGAGGATCAAACCGATGCCAAGACTGATGCTCAAGCCGATGCCAAGACGGATGCCAAGACGGATGCCAAGGCAGATATCGAGCCAAATGTCGAGGCCAAGGGTGAGGCCAACGGCAAGGTACACGACGAGGCCGACGACGAGGCCAACAAGATGGAGCATAACGCCACGCCGGACGCCAGCAGCATGGCTGAGCCTGCCACCAAGGACAAGGCTGAGCCTTCCACCAAGGACAAGGCCGAGTCTTCCACCGAGGACAAGGCTGAGCCTACCACCAAAGACAAGGCTGAGACTCTCACCAAGGACAAGGCCGAGCCGTCCACCGAGGACAAGGCTGAGCATACCACCAAGGGCAAAGCTGAGCCTTCCACCGAGGACAAGGCTGAGCCTTCCACCAGTTCGTCCATGGAGGTCGACGGCTCAGCAGACGCTGTGGAGAAGACGACAGTCGAAGACGAGGCTCGGTCAGCGCGGTCGACGCGGTCCGGCAAGTCTAGGCCGGCCAAGTCCAAGAAAAAGGGAAGGGCGGCTACTTTGGCGAGGAATGCTGCCAAGGGCGTGTCGTCGACAGCCTCGACGACGACGAGCAACGGTGACGCGGACTCGATCGCTGAGGTGGTGGCCAAGATTGACCAGGTTGAGAAGAAGCGGAAGCGGTCAAATCTGGTCGAGCATGAGAACATCATCTGGTCTTCTCGGCGCACGCGGCGCAAGCCGGAGTTCTTCGAGGCCGTGCCCAAGGAGCCGGCTCCTGAGCAGGCGCAAGCACAGGCGCAGGAGCGGGCGGTATCGACGCCGGCCAAGAAGCGCGGTCGCGGGGCGGCAGCAGGGAGCGCCGCGGCGCGGTCGCAGCGCAAGGGCGGTCGGGGAGGCAGCCGGAAGCGTGGGTCAACTGCCCAGCAGCAGCAGGAGGACGAGGAGGACGACGACGAGGACGACGAGGGTGACGAGGAGGAGCAGTTGGAGGACGAGAAGGTGGGGCGCAAGGTCTCGACCAGGGCGCCGGCGCGGGCTGCAAAGGGAAGCCGCACCGCCAAGGCGACGGCCGCGAGGTCCAGAGCTCGGGGCAGAGCCGCCAAGGGTAAGGGCAGGCGAGGTGGTGCCGCCGTGACGTCGGTAGCGGCCAACGGCAAGCGTAGGACGGGCAAGCGCAAGGCCGCCGCGGCGGGCACAGATGAGGATGATGAGGCCTTGCGACAGCGCATGGAAGAGGGCGAGCGCCTCGTAGGCAAGCGCATCAGCGTGTTCCGTCCGATCGAGTGCGCGTGGTTCTCGGGACGCATCAATGCGTTCGAGCCCTTCCCGGACGAGGACGGCAAGAACCACCTGGTGCTCTACGACGATGGGTCGTCGGACTGGGTGGACCTGCTCAAGGAGAGGTGCATCGTGGAGAACATGAGCACGACGACGTACGACCGCGCCGTGTCGGACGAGATGGTCGTGGCGGCCGTGGACGTGATCCTGAGGTCGATTCAGAATTGGGGCGAGCACAACTTCTGCGTGCACCCCAAGGGCGTGGGCGTGGTGTGCCTGAACGACGGCGGCATCGACAAGGGCGACATTCTCGGCACATACTTTGGCGAGCTGTACCCGCTGTGGCTGTGGGAGCAAAAGGAGGCGCGCGAGGACGCGTTGCGCAAGCAGACGCGCGCCGGCAAGGCGCAGCTGCCGGATTTTTGGAACATGCGCTTCGAGATCCCGAGCTCGGAGCCCAAGGGCTTCTCCATTTTGTATGTGGACTCGAAGCACTACGGAACGAGCATGAGTCGGCTCAGCCACAGTTGCCGACCCAACGCCTGCGTCATGATGGCCGTGGTCGACGGCAAGTACAGCATCTGCATGCGCGCCTTACGCGACATCGAGCCCGGCGAGGAGGTCACCATTGACTACAACTGCGTCACCGACAGCATGGACGAGTTTCGCGCGGCCATCTGCCTCTGCGGCTCTGAGGGCTGCCGCGGCTCCTTCCTCTACATCACTGGCGCGCAGCAGTTCATGCAGGTTGTGGAGCGCCGCCACCGCCCAGTGCATCGTGCCGCAATGCTGTTCGAGGCTTCTCTCGAGGACGCCATGGCTGACGGCACCTTTGATGCCGAGGCCGCCGCCACGCCGCAGGACGACGAGCAGCTTGTGACGCTCTCTTCGACGCGCACCAAGCCTGCCCGCCGCAAGCGCGCGCCGCCCAAACGCAAGAATGAGGTGCGCCTGCACGAGAGTGGCCTCGACATGGAGAGCGTCCAGCGCATGCAAAAGTACGGGCTCAAGCTCGAACTGCTCGACCGCCTACCGCTCTGGGCGCTGCGCTTCGTGGCGCACGCGCTGCGTTTCGTCGAGCAGGAGCAGGTCGAGCTGCCCTCGCGCCTCTTCCACGAGGAGATTGCGCGCCGTGAACGCGTCGCGAGCTCTGGCGTCAATGGCGTACAGGCCGTCACCAAGGTGACGACCTCTGCGCCGGCGGCAGTGGCTGCCTCGTCCTCGTCCACGACCTCTTCGACGACCGCCAACGGTAGCGGCGGGGGCGGCGGCAGTGGCAAGGGAGCCAGCGGCCAGAGTGGTAGCCAGGCCGGCGGTAAGCGAAATTCGCGCAAGCCCTCGGGGCGCCGCAGGGGCGCTAGCATGACGAGCAACTCCGCCGCCAGCACTGCAGGGGCTGGCGCTGGTGCAGGCGCTGCCGCTGGCGGCGACGGCGACGGCGCCACGGCGTCCGCCGAAGCGGCGCTGCCCAAGCTCGAGCTGGACCCCGAGTCTGCGCGAGAGCTATGGGAGTCCGCCCGGCGCGAGGCCAAGGGCATCGCGCGCCAGCGCGTCTGCAACCTCATCATCGCGCTCAGCAAGCTGCGGCACCGCATGGATACGCGCGTACGGCTGGGCTACGAGGGCGCCATGGAAGACGCGCGCCGCAAGATGCACGCGCTGCCGGCGCCCACGGCCACCCCGCCTGCCGGGGGGCAGGAGAGCCCGCTGCCAGGAGCGACGTCTGAGCCTGCTTCTTCGTCTTCCTCGTCTTCCTTCTCCACCACTTCGGCAGCAACCTCCAAGCGCGAGGGCTGGAACTTGATGTCACCCTCCAAGGGCGAAGAACGCATCTCACACCACAACCAAAAGGTTCGCGACCTGGTCAACGAGACAACGGGCAAGATTGTCGAACGCGTCTGGTGGGTCGGGGATCGTTGCGAGGCCCGCTGGTGCGGCGACGACGCTGCGGACTACCCTGGCTGGTACTCGGGCACCATCCTCCACGTGCACCCAAACCCACTCACAATCGCGTCGCCACGCGGCGCCCCGCCTGCCGCCGATGACAGGTTTCCGGCGTCGGCCGCTGCTGACACGGACACGCCCATGGCGGAGGCCACCGAGGCGACTTCTACTGCCGCCACGAGCACCACGAGCAGCGCCGCCGCGGCCAGCAGTATAGAGGCTGCGGCGAGCAAGGTCTTTCGCGACGCGATCCGCTCGGGGCCCAGCGTGCACATTCTGTACGATGACGGCAGCGTGATCAATCGCATCCCGATGCAGTCGAACGTGTTGCGGCGTCCCAAGCCGCCCGCGGACGACTTCCCCGCCCCGCACGTGGCGCTCTCGACCAAGACGCACCAGAGCCCGTTCCGGCCGCTGGCTGCCAAGGAGGTGGCGGACGCGCTGTGGAATGACCGCGCCAACAGCGTGCTGCAGCGCGTGGTGCGACTCCTGGAGCGGCGGTGCGTCTTCCACGTGAACGTGTGGCAGGTGGCGAGCGACCCGCGCATGAAGTCGCGGTACTGGTGGAACCTCAAGACGCGTGCGATTCACAAGGGCAAGCCGACGGCGCATGACCGCGCTGAGAAGATGCACTTCGTGCCCAAGGCCATGCACGAGATCCGCGAGCTGACCAAGTACTGCGTGGAGACCGTAACGGAGGCGCAGGAGGGCCTGTGCCGGCTGCGCGACCTGGTGCTCAAGCTGCCGGGCGTGGCGCAGTCAGGCGAGGGTCAAATCTGGAAGGACGGCGCGATGGAGGACGCGCACCAGAAGCTGGCAGACCTTCTGACCATGTACAGCCTGACCAAGCAGTGGTTCCGCGTCACCGAGGCGCCACCCGTGAGCTTTCCGGGCGACGAGCCGCGCGACGAGGCCCGCAGCTTCCACCACGAGAGCAGCGTTGTGGCGCCGCTGCTGGGCTGGCTGGACCAGAAGGAGGAGAACATGTTGGTGGAGCAGCTCGTCGGCACCACCGTCTTGCCTGAGGTTGAGAGTGCCTACGGCGCCGTGGAGGCGGCCAAGTATGCCTCGCATGTGCGCAACAAGCTGCTCAAGCAGCTCGGCGACCGCCAGAAGCGCTACCAGGAGTGGGATAAGGAGACGCAACGCATGTTCGCGCCAGACCCCTCCGACCTGCAGCTGCAGGAGCGCCAGGCCGAGGACGCCTGGCCGCCCCCGCTGCCGCCGCCGCGCCTCTTTGGCTCGCCCGTGCTGGACGCCGCTCTTTTGGACAACCGAATGTTCAATGCCGCCGCCTCGGGCTTCGAGGGCCGCCTCGACGACGTCTACCTCAAGCGGCAGGTGCTGCAGGAGGCGGACGAGCCGGCGAGCGCGGAGGGCGAGGACCTCTTCCAGCGCTTGCAGACCGCGCTCAAGGCGACGCGCCGCTCGTCGAGCCGGCTGCCCGGCCGCGAGGCCACCATGTTCTCGCCGCCGCCGCCGCCCACGGTCAACCAGCATGTGTGGATCCAGTGCGAGGCCAAGGACTGCGAGAAGTGGCGCAAGCTGCCGGCTGGGTACTCGGCCGCGGACTTCCCGGAAAATTTCACCTGCTCCATGCTCAAGCGCGTCGACCCGCAGTACGCATCCTGCTCCGTTCCGGAGGAGCCCAGCTCGGGCGAGGCCTCGCTCAAGTGGGGCTACGGCATCGGCAGCGTCGACGACCTGGCGCAGGGCCACCGCGTTGATGCCTACCACCGCCGCTCGCGCAAGTGGTACGCGGTCGACATCAACGACGCGCGCGCCGACGCCGTGCAGGTCATCTTCCCCAAGCAGGCGGGCAATGCGGTCGACTGGCTGCCGCGCCACCCGGCGCCCGGGCAGTTTGCCTCCGTCATGCCGCTCTACTCTTTCACGGCGCGCGCCGACGACCGCGCCAGCCACCGCGTCTACCGCTTCGTCGAGACCACGCGCAAAGAAATGAGCAAGTTCGGCCAAAAGGCGCTCATGAAGGACTATCAGGCCGTCGCCACGGCTGTGGCCGACCGCTACGCCGTGCCCAAGGCGACCATGTCCGCGCTTCTCGGTGCCGTTGTCGACCTCGTCAACCAGGTCTCGGCACAGGGCGGCGAGCCGCTGGGTCGCGTGGAGGTCAAGGCCGTGCGGAAGGTGCTCGTCGACGAGGGCCATTTGTCCCCCAGCAACGCAGGCGCTGCCTTGCCCGCGCAGCTGCGCCGCGCCAGCAGCGCGCAGAGCGGCCAGAGCGCCATCACCACCACGGTGCGCTCCAGCGAGGCACGGGACCGCGACCGCTTCCGTATGTTGCAGCGCGAGGCCAACTTCATGTTTTTCAAGGAGATGAAGCGCCTCTACGGCAGCCAAATCACGTTCGAGGACATCTCGCGCCAGTCGGACCTCCTCGACGACGCCCAGCTTACCTACTACAACCCGGCAACCTGGACCAACAACCCGTACGGCGCCTGGGTCGACGCCGCTTTCGAGGAAGATGTCGGCGCCGCCATCGAGGAGGACCTCGCGGAGCGCGATGAGGAGAACGTCGTGGTCGGTATGCACGTCCTCACGCCCGATGGCCCTGGCGTCGTGCTCGAGCGCACTGGCATCCGAAACTACCTTGTTGCTGTCCAGGCCGCCGTCGGAATGCGCGTCGAGACCGACGCGGGCTGGGGTCAGGTCGAGGAAGTGCGCCCTGCTGCGCCGCCCGACCAGCCACATCCTGTCGCCCACGTCAAGCTCGACACCGGTTCCGACTTCTTCGCGCCCGATCTCGCCGTCGAGATTGAGTACTTTCTCGCCATTCCCGTCGAGCCCATCGTGCACGCCAAGATGACCAAGGTTTCACTTCACGACATTGCCAACGCCAGCAAGGCCTATGCCTCGTCACGACCGGGGCCGAAGCCCAAGGTCAAGGCCGAGCTGCAGCCCTTCCCGCCCCCAGCTGCGCCTCTTGAGATTTCGCAAGGTGAAGTCAAATCGATCGGCGAGGTCAAGGCCAAGCCTGTCACTGTCATGACCAAACCCGTCGAGTCCAAGCCCGTGGAAGGCAAGGCAGCACGAGTCATGCCCACCGAGGCATTCACGCCTACTGAAACCAAGCCCACCGAAGTCAAACCCTCCGAAATCAAGCCCACCGAAGCCAAACTTACCGAAGCCAAGCCCACCGAAGTCAAGCCCATCGAAGCCAAGGCAGTGGATCCCAAGGAAGGCGGCGCGGGACCTCATGAGGACCAGCCAGTGGCCATGGCATCGACTACCCCAGCAGTGCTCCTCTCCTCCGTGGCGAAGTCCGCCCGTGTGCCGAGTGCTGCAGCAACGAGCGCTGCAACAAGAGATAGAACCGAGCCAAGTGCCCTGGGCGCAACGTCTCAGCCGAATGTACCTACAAAGGCGGCTCCTGAGACGTCCGAGATCAAGGCGGAGGCCCCAGCAAGTAGAGAGCCCCCAGTGGCTCAAACTGCAAACTTTGCGAATCCCGTGCCGGCGTCCGTGAGTACTCCGGTGGTGGAAGCTGCCAAGGAGGAAGCTGCCAAGGAGGATTCGGCACCTAGTGTCGCACCGGAGACCACTGGCTCCAGTGTCGAGTCAGCCGCACCTGCACCTGCACCTGTACCTGCACCTGCACCTGCCGCAGAGAGTGCAGAACCTCCTGCAGATGCGAAGCCTGCTGAATCGGCATTGCTGGAGTCAGCCACCACGGCAACAACGAAAGAGTCCTCAGCGACCACGCCACCAACTGCCGTGGCGATGGAGGCCTCCGCGCAGCAGGAGCCCTCGGCGGCAGGACGGAACCCCCCTGCGGTCCCGAATTCACCGGCCCAAGCGCAGACCCCTCAAGAAGATCAAGGTACCTCGGCGCCAGAACCGACACCTGCCGCGATCGCCGCGGCAGATTCTTCGGGGCCCGTTGACTCAAAGTAGAGTAGCAGAGCGGCAAAATATGCATAGTGTACTGGTCGATCGAGAAGGCGCTCGCGCAGAGCAGCGGCATGGTCAGATTATCGTCGAGACCAACGAGCGAGGCGCGCTCTGCAAAGGCGCCCACGAGGGCGGCCACAAAGGCAGCAGGCAAGGCATCGCGGGGTGCCACACCGCAAGCGACACCAAAGTAAACCGTCGCGGCGAGGCCGCAGGCCAGAGCAGCCGCAAGCGACCCAGCCATGCTCTTGCCCGTCCTTTGGGCGCTGCTCGGACTGCGCCGCTTCCAGGTCGTGCCAACGATGCCCGCGGCTGGGTCGCCGAGCGCCAGCATGAGGATGGCCAGGTGGAAGTCGCGCTGCGGAAAGAGGCTGCAGAGCGTGGCGCCAACCAAGAACCAAAAGGCCCCCGGTACGGCGCCAGCCGCCTCGTGCGGGCGTGCGATTGTGCCAAAGTGCCGCATGAGCGTCTCGTTGAGCGCAGGGTAGCGCAGCCGGAGCTTGTGCACGCCGAAGAACCACGCCGTGGACGCCGCCAGCACGGAGCTCATCTGCGCCGGCGTGAGCATGCCGCGCGCCGACACTGCGACCAGCGCACACCCGCTCGCTGCGTGCTGCAGGCGGCGCGCAGCCTCGAGCCCGCGTCCAGCATCACGCTCGCCATCTCCATCCTGACGCTTCGCTCCGGGGCCCTGCCAAGGCCACGCCGCAGCGACCACCTGAAGCACGAGCGCGCCCACGAATAGCGCCGCCGCGACGCCCAGCGTGCCCGCGTCCAACATGGCGGCGGCCGCCGAGCGTTGTTGCGTTCTGCCGCTCCTTTCTGTGAGACTGTGACGAAAGGAGGCACTCAACCGGCGCTTCCACAAAGAGAACAAGGGAGACGGAGAGAGGGAGCTTCAAGTTGGTCAGAGAGGGGCTGTAGCACATCAACCCGCAACGACCTTGCGAGCCTGCTTCCCCGCGTGGCTCACGTCGCCGCGAGCATTCAATGCAAAGTGCATGCAGCGTAACCCAACAGGGAAAAGATGCGGGGTTGTCCATTCGTCGACTGACAGTGAGCTGGCTACGTCTCGCGAAGGTTTTATCCTTTCTAGCTAGATGTACCGCGTGGACTGGGGACTTTCGATTGGTACCAATGAGGACGCCTTTGTCTGCATCGGCCAATAGTGGCCTGTGCTGGCCCGCACCAGCTTGCATCGGCATGCATCGGCCTGCCGCCAGCTTGCGTCTTACCGGCATCCTCCGCAGCGCACTTGCAAATGCCCTGCACCGGCCTTTACCGGGCCTCGCGCTCACCGCTTAGCCCATACATGCCAGCGGCCTCGTCGTCCGTCCTGAACCCAGTACGTTCGCCTTTCGTCCAGTCCACCAAGGTTCGCTCGTTCCGGCCAGACATCACCGCCCCGGCACTCGCAGCGCACTTCCAGCCAAAGACCGCTTGTCGTCCCTGCACCCAGCTCGCCACCTCTATTGACTTCAACCTTCGCCTCTGCCATGGCCCCGTGCCCAGCGGTCCTCCCGGACGCGGCGTTTCCAGGCCGAAGGGGTTCGCGCCGTCCCGCGCGCGTTCGGTCTCCAGGTCCGCGGTCTCGGCGGCCTCGGCCTGTGTGACTCTGGCTCTGACTCTGGCTCTGGCTCTGGCCCCGACCCTGACTCTGACTCTGACTCTGACCTTGACTCTGCCTCTGCCTCTGACTCCGTACTCTGATCATCTGATGAGCCTGCTGCGCGAGGTTCCCCGGGATCCTGGCCCGGCGAGGGAAAAAGAGAGTTGGTGGCGGAGGCGGCGGCGGCGGCGCAGAACCGGAGCGGCGGCGCGGGCGCGCGCGAGCGGCGGCGCGGGCGCGCGCGCGCGGCGGCGCGATGGCGCGCGGGGAGAAGCGGCGGCGCGGCGGCGGCGGCGCGGCGGCGGAGTCCGGGCACCGAGCGCGGCGGCGCGAGGCGCGGCGCGAGGAGATGCGCGAGCGGCGCGCGGGCAAGCGCGCGCGCAAGGAGCAGTCCAAGCGCGTGCTGGCCGGCAAGGAGGCGCTGAGCGAGGAGCAGATGGAGCGCATGGTGGAGGACGACGTGGCGCGAGGCAAGCAGCTCGAGGAGCGGCTGGCGCGGGACTCATCGGCGCGCCGGCTGGCGCACAAGCTGCAGCTCACGCTGCACAAGCTCGAGGCGGCCATCAAGGCGGACGAGGAGGAGCTCGTCTGCTGGTACCCGGGCAAGGCGGAGCACCTGCGCCAACGCGAGGCGGCCAAGCACAAGTGGGACCCGAACCGTCTGCCCAAGGCGGCGCTGCCGGCCGAGGAGGCCTACCCGGAGCTCTACCCGGAGTACCACGAGAAGAAGCAGCGCAAAGAGCGCGAGGAGGAGGAGCGCGAGCTCAACAAGGGCGACAATATCCTCAAAGACTTTGACCAGCACTGGGGCAAGCACGCGCGTACGCGCAGGCTGGCCGGCCACCACCTTCAGCTGGCTCTCTGTGTGCTGCAGGCCGGCGACCGGGCTGTGATTGACTCGAACAAGAGCGAGAAGTACTCGCCCGCCAAGAAGGCGGACCGCCTGCTCAAGCGCGCTGCGGACATGGACACGGACATGTCCACAGGCCGCTGGCTGCCGTGGATGCGCGTTGCGTTGCGCGTGGACGAGGGCGAGCTCGCGGAGGCGCGCGGCCTCGTGGAGGGCGTGCTGGGCAAGGAGCCGGCCCAGGCCAAAGGCGCGCTCGCCAACATGCTCATCTGGGACCTCGCGCTCATCGAGTTCATCTCTGCGCGCGTGCTCAAGGAAGAAGGCTCGGATGACGCCTCCTTGGCGGCTGCGCTTGACCGCGCCGTGGCGGCCAACGCGTGCATTGGGCGCTGCCTTGTGCTGCACGAGCCCTACGAGGCGGCCATCGAGGGTGCCACGGCCGATGCTGCCGTGGCAGACGCCCTAGGCGACGTGCTGACAACGTACTGTGCCTCAGAGGCTGCACTGCCTGTACTGCGCGACCCGTCCTGGTCCAAGGCCGAGCAAGCCGTCATTTACTTCACGCGGGCGGTGAGCTGGTGGCGCGACTCGGACCCGAGTTTTGAGGCTGCTATCGCTGAGGCCCTGCAGCGCGCAGAGACGGACGGCCTTGACGGCTCTGGCGCGGATGTTGAGAACGCCTCTGCCTTAGCTCGCATGTTTCTTGGCGTTGGCCAGGACGTTGTGGAGGACGACGAGGACGACGAGGACGAGAATGAAGAGGGTAGTGAGGGCAAGGACGACGACGATGAGGAGGCCGAGCCAACCCCGGAGCAGCTGCGCGCCTTGGCCAGGCGCGAGGCCGCGGCAGCCGCCGCTCGCACCGCGAGCGCGTCCGCCGGTCGTAGAAAGGCCAAGCGCAAGGAGCGCGCTCGCAAGCGCAACGGCCCAAAGCAGTCGTGGTAACGCCAACCACCCCTCGCGCTCATGCTTCGATGTCTCCACTCCTGTCGATACATACTTTTTCTCAATTTTCATGATGACGACCATCTTCGAGTTTTTGGAAGTGAAGCCTGCCCGGCCCTCTCCTGTGGAGCTCTTCTCGCGTCGCGTCGCGCTGCCCCTCGTCACGCCGCCAGCGCGCGCGTGCCGTCTTCGCCGGTGACCTCCTTGATGGTTTTGATGCCGACGCCGGGCCTACAAGGGTTTGGCCGACCGAACTCTCCAAGGTGACGTTTTTGAGGCGCGCGCAGGGCCAGCCAGCCTCGACGCCCACGGGCAATCCTTGATCAATCCAGGACGAGCAACGTTCTTTGTTGCGGCCCGCTCACTGACACCAGCCCGCGTCGCATACGCCTTGCTTGGCCTGAACGGAGATGGGCAGGTCATTCGTGGGTGGAAACTATCGTGCAGTGAGCATGGCGGTGGTCATCTACGTGAAAATCAGCACAGATGGTTCCTTAACGCGTGGCGCGGCGGCAAGCGTGGTCATGGTTTGCGTTTCGGTCAAGCCCTATCCTTTTGGCGCAGAACGGTGTATCCAAAGCTAACGTTTCTCGAAGTCCTCGACACGCGGCACGGCACGGCATGGTGAGCGCGAAGGCGGTGGTCGTGAAGGTGAACATCCAAGGTGAACGAACATCAAAGTTGATCTCGTCGGCGCAGGTTGCCACATACTTGCGCGAGCCCTGGCTGGTGGCGAACACCGTGCTTCGTCTCGTTGGCGCAATTGGCGGGTAGAATCGTCGTACGGGTCTCCTCCAGACTGGATCTGGTGCTGGACGCGCGACACGGCAAGGTCGCGTTATGAGCGAGGTGAACGAACGCCACGGTTGGCCTCGTTGCAGCAAATCAGTATCCTCGAAGTCCTCCGCGCGCGCGGCGCGGGTCGGCGGGCGAGCATGCCGTGGGGGCTGGGCGCGCTGGGCGCAGGGCCGGGCGCGAGCGCACGCGCGGCCGCGGCCGCGGAGGCGCGCGGCATTCCGGATGCGAGGGGCGCGAGCGCGAGCGCCAGGGCCGACGCCCTGGGCAAGGCGCGCAACGTGGGCGGCGTGGCGGAGCTGGTCCTGGAGAGCGGCGGCACGCTGGAGGATGGCGGCGGCGAGCTGGCGTCTGTCGTGGAGGAGGTCGTGACCGCGCTGCGCGGCACGGAGGCCGCGCACGTGCTGTGCCTGGCCACGGCATGCCAGCGCGCCTTCCACGGCGTCGGGGCGGCGCTCGTGCTGACCGCGGCGCTGCGCCACGGGATGGACGCCTTCGTGCTGGGCACGCTGCAGGCGCTCGTGCTGGCGAGACGGCCGTCGGTGCTGGCAGAGGTGGCCGTGCCGGTGGCCGAGGCGGTGCTCGCGAGCGCGAACCCTGGCGAAGCGCTGGCTCCCGAGCGGCGCGCGATCCTGGAGATGGTGCTCCTGGGCGCCACGGGATCGCCCGAGGTGCTGCGCGCCGTGGGCAGCAAGCTTGAGCGGGCCGGCGCGGAGGTGGCGGATCTGGCTGCCGGCGTGCATTGGCCCTTGGCGCAGGTCATGGCGGACCCGAGCGAGGAGGCGGGCAGGCCGTTTGGCGATGCCGTGGCGCGCGAGGAGGCGCTGCGCCGCTGCGCGTGGATGCGCAACGGCGCGGCGCGGCCCCGGCTCGTGCCGCGGCGCCCGGGCGACGACCGCTTCGCGTTTACCTACCCCTACTTTGCGTGGCCCGAGGGCAAATGGGTGCTAGACCCGAGCCCGGGCCAGGGCGACCGCCCGTACTTTTCGCTGCGTGCCGAGACCTGCGCCTTTGGCACCAGTGTGGAGGGCTGTCTGCTAGAGCCGGAGGCGGCCGCCCCGCTCGTCGTGCACGGCATCTTCGCGCGCTCGCAAGAGCGCGCCGGAGGCGCCCTGTACTCGTCAATTCGCAGCGCGGACCCGGGCACGGGCTCAGGCACGGGCGCCAGCACGGGGGCCTCGTCGCGCAATCCGTATCCGCTGCATGTGAGCTATTGGTCGAACGTGGAGCTGCGCGGCTGGCGCGCGCGCGGTGCCGAGCAGCTAGCGCTGCTGGGCGTGCCGCGCCAGGTGCAGTCCAGCATCAACGTGGACGCCGTGGACGATCGCGGCGCGCACCGTTTGCTAGACACCGTGGCTCTCGTCGAGGGTCAGCGTCTGAGCCTCTCTCGCTGCGAGCTGTCCGGCGCGGACGGGTGGGCCGTTCAGTGCTGGATCTACCGCAAGAAGGAGGACCTGGCCGACTGGGTGGACGTGCTTTGCATGGGCCACCTGGCCGTTCGCCTCAAGGAGGATCCGTCCGGCCTGCAGGTCATCATCGTGGACACCAAATCGTCCAAGATGCTGCTCGGTATCTCGTGCGCGCCCAACGATGCCAAGTGGCTGCACCTCGTGTGCGCCGGCAGCTCCGCCGAGGGGCTCACGCTCATGCTGGACGGCGACCGCGCCGCGGAGAGCAGCGGCGAGGACTCGTGCCGCTTCGCGGCGCTTGGTGCGCCTGAGCTCGTCTCGCCCAGCGTGCTGTACAGCTTCCTCAAGGTCTGGAAGCGGCCTGTCGACGCGGCGGTTGCGCTGCGCGAGTTCAAGCGCGGTTTTGTCAACGCGCTCAGCGCCGACGAAGCCGCCGACCTGGTCGCCTTTTGCCCGCTTCACGGACGCGGCGCCACAGCGCTCTTTGACGTCTCAGGCCACGGCCGGCACCTCACCGTGGTGGGTCCCCGCGACAAGGCGGCGCTCACCACGGCGCAGATCGCCAGCCGCGAGCCAGACGCCTCGTTGCCCGCCACGGCGCCGCTCTTTGGCGTACACTCCAAGGGCCAGCTGGTGAGCATCGGCCCGATCGCCGAGGCGCGTGCCGAGGGCGGCGTCTCGCTGCTGCCAGGCGGCTCGCTCTGGACGCGCGCGCGCGTGCCGGTGGCGCAGGGCGCCGTCGCTAAGGTTGCGCTGCGCGTGCGCCCTGGCGCGCAGGTCTGCGCCGTCCTGCACGCCGGCTCGTACTGGGACATGCTCGGTCTCACGTACCGCCGGCATGGCGCCTTCGACCAGCAGGTGCGCTTCTTTCTGTCCGTGCAGAGCGTGCCGGGCCACGGCCGCCACTACCGCGTCTCCATCCAGGTCTCGCGCCCGCACGTGCAGACGCTCTTGCAGCTCCCGAGCGTCGGCTTCACGCCCGAGGCGGGCCAGGCCGGCTCCGCGGCGGTCCAGCTCGACGTTGGCTTCACCTACTCGGAGGACCGCGTGCTGTCCGTCACGGTCAACGACCAGATTCTTGCGGCGCTTGCGGCGGACCTGCCGGAACTCCTGCGCATGCAGAGTGTCGATGGCGTCGCCCTGGGCGTCATGGCCGACGCCAGCCCCGTCGACGTGCTGAGCATGCGCGCCCAAGCCACGTCCGGGGCAGAGGGCGGCGCGCAGGACCGCCGCCTGCCGTGGGAGGTCTCAACTGCTGCCATGCTCAAGAGCTCGTCCTCGCCGTCGACCAGCGGAGCGGCGGGGGGCGCCGGTGCCGCCAGCGCGCAGAGCCCGGGCGAAGTGCCATCAACAGGCAACGCCGCACTCCCCGTCGCCGCCGCCGCCGCCGCCGCCGCAGACGAACCATGGTCGTGCGACGCGTGCACCTACATCAACAATCATGCCGCGACGGTCTGTGAGGCGTGCACCACGCCGAGGTCGTTGCCGCTGTCGCTGGTCGCGGCCGCGCCGGCCGCGCCGCCGGTCTCTGCGGCCTCAACGGCGGCTGCGACGCAACCCACCATGTGGGCGTGCCCGCAGTGCACCTTTCGCAACGGGGCATCCTCGAAGCAGTGCGAGATGTGCTCGGCAGCCAAGCCCGCGGACGAGAGCAAGCCAGCCACCACGGACGCCAGCTCCGCGGCGGCGAGCGAGGCGAGCGCGTGGAACTGCACCGTGTGCACGCTGCGCAACGCCGGGTCAGCTGTCAAATGCTCCATGTGCGACGCGGCGCGGCCCGCGAGCGCGGGTGCCGGGGCCAAGCCCGCGGCGCCACAGGCCTCTGCTGCTGCCGCAGCGCCTGGCCAGAGCGCCGCAACGACGCAAGCCGAGGCGGACGCACTGAAGCAGGCCATCTCTGCGCGCCAGGCCAACCTGCAGGCGGCACTGCAGGCCGAGCTTGTTCGTATGGCCTCGAACGCCAGCGCTGCCATGGAGGAGACTGTCGAGCCGCCCTCGCCCGAAAGTATGGGCAATTGGGACACCACGCTCGGTATCCTCGACATGGTGCCCAAGGCGGGCGAACACGACCGCGTCGTGTACGAAGTTGGCGGTGAGTACGGCGAAGAGCAGGGTCGCCTGCACCTTCTCGCGTACCTGGACGAGTCGGATGGCGGCTCGTGGAAGCTGCTGGGTACCTGGTTCGCGCGCGGCGTGGGCCGCCAGGGTCCGCATCACGTGGAGCTGCGCCTGGACGACGCGGGCGAGCGACTCAACGGCACATGGACCTACGGCGACGCCGCCTCGGGCGCGTGGGCCGCGAAGATCGAGGCGGACGGCGAGGGCATGCGCGGACTGGCGCAACGGCTGCGCGAGAATACTATTGTGACGTCGCTGCAGGAGATGGCGGCGCGCGACGCGCGCGAGGCGCAGATCAAGGTTACGGACGACAAGCTGCACTTTCCCTTCTCGCCGTTTGCGTCTGGTCTCGCCAACATGGAGCAGGGCCTTTTCAACGTGTGCTACCAGAACTCGCTGCTGCAGGCGCTCTTTGCGACAACAGCGCTGCGTCGCGCGCTGCTAGCGCCGCCCGAGGGCACGGACCTGGGCAATGCGCTGGTCAAGTCGCTGCGCGACCTCTTCGCGAAGCTGCTCGTGTCGCAGCGACCGGTCTTTGCGTCGCTGGACCTGCAAAAGGCGCTCTCGCAGGACTGGCGCACGGGCCAGCAGATGGACGTCTCTGACTTTCACAACCACGTCTTTGTGCAGCTTGAGGATGCTTTCCCAGACAGGATGCTGGACCAGCTCTTTGGCTACACACTCTCGCAGGTGCGCCGGTGCGCCTCGTGCGGCGAGACCAGGGTCATGGAAGAGTCTGGGCGCGGCCTGGCCGTGACGCTGCCGCGCCAGTACCTTCCCATCACCGACATCACGGCGGTCTCATGCCCGTCGCAGTCCAAGCTGCATGAGCTGCGTGTACCGGAAGGCTTCGAGCTTATTCGCACCAACCTGAACGCCGGCAAGGACGAGGCGCCCTGCGTCTTCCTCTGCGTCAAGCGCGACCCACACGGGGAGCCCGTCACCGATCTCTTGGTGCGCGTTGCACCGGGCACGGACGCACCGCCTCCGCCCGGCAGCGGCTATCGCAGCGTCGGCATGAACCTGAACCCAGGCCGCGAGGCGGCGGCACCTACGCCGGCCGAGGCACGCGCGACGTCATCCTCCTCCTCCGGCGGTTCGACGGCCTCGGCCGCCTCCTCGACCGCGGCGGACGTTCCGGACCAGGTGCACCTCTTCTTTCAGCGCGACGAGCGCGGGTCGCCCATCACGGACCTGCAGGTCCTGGTGGGCGCCGAGGCGATCGCGTCGCCGCCCGAGGACGCGCGCGTCGTGCCGACGGACGTGAACCCGAGCTGGGCGGCACGGTCCGTGGTCTCTGCGATCCCGGTGGGCGAGGGTGCGGCGGCGGCGGCGCACTCCGTCGGGCTTGGCCCGGCCGTGGGCGCCACGACAACGTCCACCACCTCTGTGGCGGCCGGCCCGTCCACCACGCCCGTCAAGCTGTGCTACATGCGCGGCATGCCCGTGACGGACGTGGTGCTTTCGACGAGCCCGCTGGCGAACCGGCAGGCCGAGTACCAGGTGGTGGACGTGGCGCTCAACATGGCCTTCGCGGAGGGCCACGCCGCGGAGGGCGAGGTCCTGCTTTGGTTCAGCGACTCCAAGGTTTTTGGCAAGCCCATCACGGACCTCGCGCTCGTGCCGCGGAGCGAGGTCGACGCCATGGAGGGTTACGAGTCGTGCGGCGACTTTGTCTTTCGTGGCGACCGCATCCTGATGAAGCGCCGCGGCGAGGGCACACCCATCACGCAGGTGGCGCTCTTCCGCGCACCGCGCGTCGTGCCCCCGTATCGCTTCTACAAGGTGCTGGACCTGGTGCCGCGGCCACCGCCGCCGGCGGAGGGCGCCAGCCCCCTGACCGGCGTCTTTGCGGACATCTGGAAGCCGCAGAGCGATAGCGCCAACGCGGGCTCCGGTGCCAGCGCCTCGAGCTCCTCGAGCGCCTCGAGCGCGCGCGATGTGCCCGTGCCGCAGGGTCTCCTGGTGGTCCGCGGCAAGGCGCTGCAGCTGCAGACCCTGGACGGCCATTACCCGGCGGTCTTCATGCACGGGAGCTTTGCCAGCTTTGGTCCAGACAAGCGGCCCGGTAAGCTGCACGGCGTGCTGTTCTCGCAGCGGGCGTCGCAGTGGAACTTCTTCGGCTACGCCGTTTTGGAGGAGAACATCGTGCTCTTTGTCACACTGCAGCTTGCGCAGGACCGCAATGACCGCCTCGCGGTGCAAGGCCACGCCGTGGACACCTCCAACAGCGCCTGCAAGCAGCAGCAGGCCGCGGCGCTGGTCAAGATCGAGGGCGAGCGCACGAGCGCTTCGCCCTCGGGCGTGCAGGGCCCGGTCGTCGATGTCTGCGTGCTGCGCGACGGCGAGGAGCTGCCGCCAGGCTTCGTGGTGGTGCGCAACCTGGGCGGCGGCGAGACGCGGCGATCCAACATCCGCTTCGACGCGGAAGGGCCGGCCACGTACATTGCCGCGCGATTCAGCGCGGAGCCGGCCGAGGACCCCATCGCGCAGGTGGGCTTCTACATGCCCGAGGTGGAGGAGCTGCCGGCAGGCTACGAGCACGTGCCGCAGACGCCCACGGGCGCCGACGCGAACCTCAATCACGGAACTGGCGGCGTCGCCATGTACCTGACCTTTCGGCGGCGCTCGGCAACGCAGTCTTCACGTGCTGTGCACGGGCTGGCACTGCAGTGGCAGAACTTAGGCGATAAGGTGCCGCCTGGGTTTACGGCCGTCAAGCACACGGTATCGGGCCAGTTCGAGGCGAACCTGGGGCTGACCAGCAATCACACGGTGTTTTTGTGCGCCGAGGAGCGCGATTCCGCCGCCGCTGTGCACCCGCACACCGTAAACGGCGAGTACCGCACGTCCTGGGGCGCTATGCAACTCTACGCAGTCTCGCGCGAGCGCAGGGCGGTGCTGGCCACGGGCGGCTTCCAGGCGCTGTCGGCGCTCAATCAGGGCTCCACGAGCGCCGTGCTCTCGCTCGTCGCGATGCCGCTCCTCCCGGGCGAGCGCGCCGACCTGGGACAAGGCGTGCTGCCCACCTGGACGCCCGAGGCGGCCCGCCGTCGGCGGCCCGCCGGCCGACCCGCCCCTGAGGCGGACTGGATCATGTGCGGGTACTGGCTCAAGTCTGACGCCATGGGCCAGGAGAACGTGCGCGCTGCGCCCACCGTGTGGCGCGGCCGCCGCGCGGCGGCGCACCGCGAGATCGTCGCGTCCTGGGCCTGGTGCAAGGAGGCCGGCGTCGTGCAGCTGGTGCAGGACACCTACGTGCGAGTGGCCATCGCGAAGGACTCGAGCGAGCTCTGGCGCGGCGGCGAGCAGCTCTTTGCGGACCGCTGCGCGGACAACTCCATCCAGAGCCTGGTGCGCCACTACTTTAGCTCCGCCGTCTTGGACGGCGACGACATGATTGAATGCGAAGCCGAGAATGAGAGGCGCATGCACGAGCAGAGCACGCTCATGACCACGCAGCCCCGGCACCTCGTACTCACCGTCAAGCGCATGGGCTTCGACTTCAAGCAAGGCCGCGCCATCAAGCACCTGCAGAGCACCTCCTTCGAGCCGGTCCTCCATGTGCCGTGCCGCGCTGCCGGCGAGGCCGAGCCGGCCGTCGAAGACGTTTCGTACGGACTCTACGCCGTGCTCGTGCACACGGGCGCCAATGCCAACTCAGGCCACTACTTTGCCTACACCCGCGACGCCTCGGACGCCGGCCTCGCTCAGCGCGACAGCCCCACCTCGCCCTGGCGCCTGCTCAACGACGCCAAGGTGCTCCCGGTGGATTGGGACAACATGGTGCGCCAGATCGAGCAGTCCGAGTCCAACACAGTCTACCTGCTCTTCTACCGCCGCCTCGTTGACGCCGAGATCCTCGGCGACCCGGTCACGCATCCGGCCAAGAAGGCGCGCACGCAAGAGGGCGCCAGCGCCGCCGCTGCCGACGCCGCCCACGCGCCCGCGCATTTCGCACACGTGCTCGAGGCCCTCGCGCGGCCCGTGCCGGGCATCATCCAGAACGTCCTGGACGACAACGTCAAGACGCTCGCGCGCGACCTCGAGACGCGCACCTCGCCCCTTTACAACGACTGCCTCTGTGCCATGATGGAGTAAGATGTCTCTCTTTCGTTTCTATAAAGGTGGTAAGTCAAGATTGGTACAGCGCGCGCTCCCGCGCCATCTCCTCGACGTCCTCGCGAGCCTCGCCTGGGGCTGCTCTTGCTCCTCAGACGCGCACCTGCGGCTGCCGCATCGTGCGCGTGCGCTGCTGGCGCAGCTTGGCCGGCTTGGCCGTGACGTGCAGCGGCGGGCGCTTCGCCTCGCCCGCGAGCCTCTGCTTCTGCTTGCGCTCCTCGGCGCGCACGAGCGCGCGCTGCTGCCGCTCCAGCCCGGGCCTGGCCAGCGCCACCTCGAGCGCGCGGATCCGCTCCTTGCGGTCGCGCAGCTCCGTCCTCAGCCGCGCCACCGTCGCCCTGTGCTCCGCCTCGCGCCGCGCCATCTCCTCGCCGGCCGCCGCCAGCGCGCCGCGCCGCGCCGCGCCCGCGCTGCCCGCGCTCGCGCCGCCCGCGCTCTCCGCGCCCGAGGAAATGTCTTCCCAGCCGCCGTCGCCCGCCTCGCCGCTGCCCAGCGACACGCGCTCCCACGCCTCCGCCTCCATCCTCGCCGCGCCGCGCGCCGCGGGCCTTGCGCCTCTGCCCTGCCGCCGCGCCGCCGCGCGCCGCGCCGCGCCCGCCGCCGCGCCGCCGCAGCGCGCGCTCCGGGTCTGCGCCGGGGGCGTTCCGCGCCGCCGAGCAGCTACGAGGACGAGGACGAGGACGAGGACGAGGAGGACGAGGAGGACGAGGAGGACGAGGACCTGGGCAAATCGAGGATGAGGACGAGGATCTGGGCACACCGAGGACGAGCACGAGGATCTAAGCAAACCAAGGACGAGGACGAGGACGAGGACGAGGACGAGGACGAGGACGAGGACGAGGACGAGGACGAGGACGAGGAGGGGGGCGGGGATCATGAGGAAGAGGACCAGGAGGACAGGGATCTGGGCAAACCGAGAACGAGGACGAGGATCTGGGCACATCGAGGACGAGGGCGAGGACCTAAGCAAACCAAGGACGAGCACGAGCACGAGCACGAGGACGAGGACGAGGAATCAAGCAAGCTGAGGACGAGGGCGAGGACCTGGGCAAGGGCGTGACCAAGATCCGTTTTTGGTAGGTAAAGACGCTTGCCACCTGTGCATTTGCACCGGGGGCAATCCGCATTGCCCAGGACGAGCGTTTTTGGTAGGTAAAGACGCTTGCCACCTGTGCATTTGCACCGGGGGCAATCCGCATTGCCCAGGACGAGGGCGACGAGGACGACCACGACGAGGACGACCACGCCCACGAACGCCACAACCACACCCACGACGACCACGACAACCACGTCGAGGGTGACGAGGACTATGTGGACGAGCGCTTGTCGCGAACGAGCCAAGAGCTTGGAGTGTCATGCTCGCTGACAAGATCAAGCCCGAGTTGTAGGACAGCGGACAAGCAAGCATTGAAAACTCTGTGAAGAAGCCTTTTGCAATTGTCATGCAAGCTCAGGCCTGCTTGGTGCAGGCTTGCTTGTGGCCATTGCGCCAGTGTCCAATCTGGCAGTCGCGGTCGCAGTAGGCGACCTTGTAGCAGCCGCCGCACACCATCTCGGCGTTCTTACCGCAGGTGCCGTTGCCACAGATGGTGGTGTCGTGGGGCGGCGGCGCAAGCGTGTTGGAGCTGGTGCGGACGGAGAAGCTGTTGTGGCGCGAGAGCGAAGAAGTCCCACTGGTTACGTCGGGGGTCGGCTGGTCCTGCTGGCGCTGGAGCAGGACCATCTGGCTGACGCTGTTCTGACGTGCCAGCGGCGAGCCGGGGCTACCGAGGCTGGCCTGTACATGCTGGACCTGGCCCGGGTTCACGACGAGCGAGAGGCCTCGGGGCGACTTCGGGCTGCTCATCGGCGTCGGGCCGGCAATCATAACCGCGGGCATCTTCTCTGCAGTCGCGGGCTGACCCACGCTCAACATTGCGGGGAGGTGCGCGAGGCTGTTCTGGCGCGAAATGGAGGAGGCGGATGCAATGGACGACGGCTGCGGCTGCGGCTGCGGCGGAACCTGGTACGAGAAGCTGGTCTTACGCGGGAGCGGCGAGCTGGGCTCCGAGGGCGGAACCTCAATGAAGGGCGCGGGCGGGGCTGGCGTCCAGAGCGGCGGCTGCGAAAAGGTGCCATCCGGCGCGACCGAGAAGTTGAAGGAGGGCGCCTCCGGCCTAAAATAGGGTTGCGGTGCCCTAGCCGAGCCCCGCGTGAGGTGGAGTCCCTGCGCAGAGAGACGCAACTCTTTCTCGAGCGCGCGCCCGCGCGAGGTTTCGCGCCACAAGAAGGCCGTCTGAGCCCAGTGGCGCAGCAGGTCGCCGAGGAAGACCTCGTCCAGTGTGTGGTGCACGAAACCATGCGCGAGGCCGTCGAGCGCCGCGCTTTCGTCCTTCTCGAGCCTGGCTTGACAGGCTTCGTCAAAGGTGTAGGCGAGCACAGGCGTTCGGAACGGCTCGGCATCGACCAAGGTCACGAAGCGTTTGAGCGCGGCGTCGTTGGCCATGTGCTCGGTGACATTGACAAGGACCGCGTCAAATTCGTCAACGCGGCCCCTGCGCAAGACCTGGCCTGCGTGCGCGAGGTCCATGGTGAGGACCGCCTCCACATTGACGTCCTTAAGCATGTACATGAAGAGCCGCTGGTAGCTGACGCTGGGCTCCACCAGGAGTACCTTGACGGTTTGGTCCGCATTCCAGACCCGAGAGACGGGTTGCTTATCGGCGCCGTCCTGGAGGTCTTCGTCGAGGTCGGCGGGCGTCGGCACGACGAGGTGCGTCGCGTATCGGACCATGTGGCTGACCGGGTCAACTTCGTAGCCGGTATACACACAGACAGCATTACCCTTGCTCTGAATGTACGGCAGGAGCTTCTTGTAGCGCATGTACCACATGGCGAAACTCAGGGCGTTCTTGCCAATCAGATCGCCAATGGCGTGGCCGATGACATCGCTTTCGAAGGAGATCGTGTTGAGCATAGGAGACCCGAGGCAATAGAGCAGCGGAAAGATGCCCCAGGATATGAGGAGCAGCGCCGTGATGCCGTGCAGCCAAACGAGCAGGTCGCCGTCGGCAAAGGCCTGGCGGCGCGCACTCTCGAGAGTATAAAGGTCGTAGACGAAAAGTACCGCCACAGCAAAGGCGCAGCCAACGAAGAAGAAGCGGACTCCGTCGATTTCCTGAAAGGTAGCCACGATGCCAAAGGCCATGATGCAGAGATCTTTCATGACCATGAAGTTGACCTTGACCGGCTCGACGTTGGGGCCAAGCATGCTGATAAGGCCGAAGAAACCGAAGAGCATGACGGGGCAGACGACCATCCAGCTCATGTAGCGACCAAAGGCCACGTCCCGCAGCTCCCCGTTGATGGCCACACGCGCGAACATCCAGTCACCGTACCCGGCGGCGGAGAGACCATAGTTGAGCGCCGTCACAGCCTGGACGTAAATGGCGTACAGCGTACTGCGCTGGTAATGCCATTGGTAGAGGAAAAAGACGAGCAGCGCGAAGGACACGGCGCACGTCACGCCACGAATGCCAGCAGCGAGCGCAGAGATTTCTTCGTTGGCAACGAGCTCGAGCGTGATGAGGTTCGCCATCGTCAGCGCCTGCGGTCGGTTGAGTCTTTGCTTGCACGGGGCTCCTGTCTTTTCTGTCCTCCACAGAAGCTAGCCAGCCCGTTGCTCCAGCACGATCGGCAACCCGCAGAACCTTGCTTGCAATCGCCAGCTCCTGTGGAGCCTTTCCGTTGGAAGCAAGTCGTTCGCTCAAGGTCCGTTGCGGGCCACTGTGTCGCCTCCGCACTGCGCGCCGCCACCGCAGGTCTCGACCTTGCGGTGTCGCTGTGAGTGCGTTTCGCCATGCATCCGTTGGTGCGCACTACTTTGGAGGCCGAGTCCAGCACAGCACAAGTTCCGCTGCTGCGGCCCGGTCGCGGCCACAACGCAGCGTGCTGGAGCTCGCGGCAGCGCAGGTGACGCGTGCTCGTGCATTTCGAGTCACTGGCACGCCACGATCGCTCAGCTCTGCGCGCATACAAGCCGCCAAGGGCACGCCCCGGCGTACTAGTTGGAGCAACCCAGCCTCGCATGTCAGTGAGCACCGGCAGACCCTTGCAGCGTACTAGTAGGCCGCCGCTTACCCGGCCCGGGCCTTCAAGTCACGTTAGCTGACGCACCAGTCACGCGGCACTGCCAGTGGCAAGGCGCTCAGGCTGCAACGTCGTGCAAACGGTAAGATGACCCAAGGATGTCCGACAGGGGCACGATGTGGCCGCAGGGCGCGCCTTCCCCTCCCGATGGGACCAGCAGGCTGCTCACTCGCTCGCCCGCTCTCTCGCCTCGACCGGCTCGCAGGCTGCCCCAGGGCGGCGCGTGACTCGGTGCCGCCCACGGCCGTGCTCGTGGAGTGGACGGCCCGGCTTGAGCGCAAAAGCCCATCGTGATGGCGGCGGCGGCGACGGCGACGGCGGCGGCGGCGCCGTGTGCGCGGCGCCGGCGTCGGCGCCGGCCACGCGCTTCTGATGCCGGGGTCAGTGGGCGTGGCGCCGTGGCGCGCCTCGTGATGGGGCTGGTGCTCATGGTCTGCGCGGCCGTGCTGCAGCGGCACGGGGTCGAGGCCGCCGCGGAGCGGCGCGAGCTCGGGTCGTCGACGAGACCGTCGTGGATGACGGCCAGGTGCAAGCGCGCCGCGCAGCGCTGCATGGGCAAGATCGTGGCGGCGCCGCAGCTGGAGGACTTCGAGGAGGCCGAGGACATGTGCCTGGCGCAAGCGGCCTACCTGGAGGAGACGCTCAAGTGCATGAAGCGCAAGCGGTGCAAGGGGAACAAGCTCAAGCTCTACTGCAACAATGGCTTCAATCTGCAGGCCTTTGAGGGTCTCTGCGAGATTGACGACTTCTGCGCCGCGACGCTCTGACAACGAAGAATCGTTCGAAGAAGTCCTGTGTGCTGGACTTGCAGTTTTGCACAGGGTCCGGAGAAGGGTACTGCATGACAATAAGAAAGTGATTTGCAATGGTCTTCATCGACGCATCATCGGAGCACGCCGTCACCGTGGTGCCCTGCCTCAGGACTGCTCGAGGAGCGCGAGCACGGTGGGCATGAAGGTCTTGCGCGTGATAGCGCGGCGGATGTGGAAGACGGCGGCATGGTCCGGGCCCGGCAGCGCGGCGTCCTCGCGCAGATCGGGCGCGTGCTGTGGACCAAAGCCCTGGTTGACGACGTCCTGCATGTCGGCGGCAAAGAGCGGGTTGGCGGCGAGGTCTTCGGGCAGGCCGTCGGGCAGCGCATCGAGCCTCTCGATGAGCGGGCCCATGAGGCCGTCCCGGCTGGCGCGCGCCACGATGGTCTTGCACTTGCTATCGCCGACCTTGGTGGGCTTGCACAGGCAGAGGAGCGCCTCGAGCTCCATCTCGGCCATCATCTCTTGCAGCGCGTCGTCAAGCGAGCCACCCTGGTCGTTCGCACGCTGCACAAAGCCCGCAGCCGTGTCCATGATGGAGGCGAAGCCGACGACGGCGCCTTGGTGCGGGCCCGCCGCGAGCGCGGCGCTCTTGAAATCGAGGCGCAGCAGGTCGCTGGCCGAAAAGTCGCCCACATCGCCGCGCGCGTCCATGACCTCGCGGAAGAGCGCCGACTGGCCCTCGCGGTCGGGCAGCACCGAGCCGAAGCGCTCGCAGAGCGCCTTGTGCACACGCACGTCGCGCTCATTGAACTTCTTGGCCTTTTCGTCGAAGTCGCGCGTGTCCAGCAGCATCACGCCCAGCAGCATCTGCACGAGCGCGTCCGGCACCTCAACTCCCTCCTCGGCGAGGATCTGCTCCGCGACCAGCGTACAGGCCGAGCCGCAGCTCGAGTCCATCACGCGCACGGGCGCGTCCATGTGCTCGCCGGCGTCCTGGTGGTGGTCGTTGATGCCAAGCACGGGCGTGTCTGCGCCGAAGACGCCGGCCACGCGGCTCGTGACCGAGTTGTGGTCCGTGAGTGCCAGCGCGAGACGGTCCTTGAGCATCTCTTCCGGCACGTCCGCCAGCATCTCGCGCGCCTCGTCGATGAAGACCAGGTCATCGGTCGAGACCCCGGCCTTGGCGAAGAGCAGCTCCGCGTCCTTTCGCAGCTTGAACTCCTTGCGCGGCACGTTCGCCACGGCCACCGGCGTGCAGCCCAGGTCCTTGGTGGCGCCGCTCACCGCCCACCACCACGCCATCCCCACGGCGCTCACCACCGAGTCCGCGTCGCACGCGTCATTGCCCACGACGGCCAGCACCTTGCCGCCGTGCTGCGCCTGCGACTGCGACTGCGCCGCCGCCGCCGACAGCGCCGACAGCGCCGCGCGCCCGCGCGACAGCACCTGCTCCACGCTCGGCGACATCCTCCGCGGGGCCGCTCGCCCGCCCCGCGCGCGAGCGAAGGCCTTGGCGAGAGCGCGAGAGCCGAGAGCGAGCTTGAGGTTCTGTTCTGGCGCGGCGGCGGTGAAGCGCACAGCCACCGCGACTACTTCGAAGACAGCTGCGGCGGGCTCGCGGGCTGCAGCGCCGGGCCCGCGAGGCTGCCACGGCGATGTTGTGCGCTGACAAGAGAGAGAGAGAGAGAGAGAGAGAGAGAAAGTGGGGCTCAGGCCCACATTGTCGACAATTACTTCAAGCGGCGCGGCTCCAGCCTTGTGCTCCTGAGTTGCTTCGGAAGACCCATTCACGCTCGTGCAATTGCTTCTGGAGACGTGCTGGTCTTGAAGTGACGCCGCAGGGTTCTTTCGTTTTTGACAAGCTCGCAAGTGTCATCGCCACGCCTGGCGACGTATTCAAGCTCAATTCCATCGACACGCCCGTGCAGGGCGACGACGTCCTCGCGCTCAACCGCCGCTTTGCGAACATCGTTGGCGCGCAGGATCAGCTGGCCGAGGGGAACGGCGTGCTCAGCGCGGAGCGCCTCGCTCTCATGATCGGAATCAACTGCGAAGGCCTCCTGCCCAACGCCGGAGGCGCCGCTCGCCGCTCGGTGCCGGGCGGCGTTTGCAACTCCCTCACCCCGGTCCAGGGCCTGCTACTCCACGTCTTCCTCATGGGCGAGGTCAAGCTCGACGTCCTACTCAAGATGCACGGCAAAAACACCCACTTCCCCCTCAACTTCCTGCTCTTCCTGCCCTACATGACCAACTCCGTCAGCCCGGCCGACATCCTCAAGGCCGGCCACGAGTCGGGCGAGCCCGTCATCGGCAACACCAACTTCCAGCGCTCCTCCAACGCGGTGGACGGATCCTTCGTCTGCTAGGACAAGTCCTACGTGCGCAAGACGCTGCTGCAGCTGCAGCTGCGTTGCTTCGGCTGCTGCTGCCAGTGACGATGGCAGGCTTCGCTGCTGCCGCTGGGTCCTCGTCGTCGTCGTCGTCCTCCTCGTCGTCGTCCTCCTCCTCCTCGTCGTCGTGGTCGTCGTCCTCGCCTTGGACCAGAGCGCGCGAGGCGCGAGCGGCAGAGCGGCAAGGGCGGCGCGCGAGATGGAGGGCGAGGAGGAGGCGGCGGCGCGCGCGCTGGCGGCGCTGGCGGGCGGCGGCGCGGGCGGCGCGGCGGCGGCGGCCGCCAAGGAGCTGGCGGAGGCGGCCGGGCGCGGCGAGCTGCGCGACCTGGCGTGGGACGAGGACGAGGAGCTGTCGCGGCAGCTGCGCGCGGCGCTCAAGAGGTGGTGGGCGCCCGGCGCGGGCGGCGCGGGCGGCGCGGGCGGCGGCGAGGAGGCCGGCGAGGTGGCGGCGCGGCTCGACGCCTGCGTGGGCGCGCTCCTGCGCGGGACGCCCGAGTTCGACGAGGATGCGCGCAGGCGCGTCTTCGACTGGACGCTCGGCGAGGCGGCCGTGGCGGCGCTGTGGCGGCGGCACAGCGGCGCACTGCAGGACGCCGTGTGCCTGGCCTATGCGCTGGACGAGTCCGCGGTGGGCCGGCAGAAGCTGCGCGCCAGCATGGGCGGCCTGCTCAAGGCGTGCGTGGCGGACCCGCCGCAGTCGCGGGAGGAGCTGGCGGCCGTGGCGGGCCTGCTGCGCACCGTGACGACCATCGTGCAGGGCATGGCGACGCCGCTGAGCCGCGCGGACCTCGGCCTGCTCACGTCCGTGGTGCTCCCGCTGCACGCGCTGCCCGGCAAGGTGTCGCCGAGCGAATCGGCGCTGGGCGAGATCCACCGGCCGCTGACGGCCTGCGTGCTGGCTTTCGTGGAGCTGGGCTCGGCGGAGGGGGGCGGCGCGCTGGCCGGCGTGGCAGACCTCGTGGTGCGCGGGCTCACGGACGCCTGGCCGACGTCCTGGGAGGGTAACTCGCCCAAGGAAGTGCTCCTGCTGCACGAGCTCGAGGCCGTGCTGCGCGCCGCGCCCGAGGGCACGCCGCTGTCGGCGGCATCGGCCGCGCTCATTGGGCGCAAGCTGGGCGAGGCTGTGGCCAGCGATAACAGCACGGTCTGCGAGCGCGCGCTCATGTACTGGAAGCACGACGACACGGTGGACCGCTTGTACGCCATGGACCGTCCGGCGCTGCTTCGGCCTGTACTGCGCGCGCTCTTTGTCAATGCGCTCTCGCACTGGAACCACACGGTGGGGCGGCTCGCGCCGCTCGTGCTGGCCAGCGTGCACGGCGTCGAGCCCGACCTGGTGGCGAGCGCGGCCGCCGAGGCGCTGCCGAGCAAGAGCGCCGAGGAGCTGGACGCGCTGGTGGCGGAGCACCTGGAGGCCGCGGCCGCGCAAACCGAGGCGCAGACGCCGCGCGACCCGGAGCAGGCGGCGCGCGTCGAGGCGGAGCGCGCCGCCGAGGTGGAGGCGGCGCAAAAGGCCACCATGGCCGCCAAGCGCGAGGTGTCCTTCATGAACATGATCGTGGGCCGCGAGCTGGGCCACGGCTCCTTCTCGCAGGTCTTCCACGCGCAGCAGGCGGTGCGTGGCATGCCCTCCAAGGACTGGCCTCAGTTTGCCATCAAGCGCATGGACCAGCGCCACCGCGATATTGCGCTGCGCGAGGCCAGCATGATGGACGCCGTCCAGCACCCGCTCTGCACGCGTCTCGTCGGCCTCTACGAGAGTGCCGGCAGCATCAACCTCGTCATGGAGTACGCGGCCTCGGGCGACCTGCATACGGCGCTCGCCTCCATCGGCACACTCAGCGCCGACACCACGCGCTTCGTGGCGGCCGAAGTTGCCGTGGCGCTGACCGCCGTGCACGAGGCCGGCCTCGTCTTCGGCGATCTCAAGCCGGAGAACGTGCTCATCCATGCCAACGGGCACGTCAAGCTCGGCGACTTTGGCGCCACGCGCCCCATCGAGCAGGTCGCCCAGGCCTCCGTGCCGCTCGAGGGCACGCTCGCGTACCTGGCGCCGGAGCTCTTCCGCAGCCGCGACAACGCCGACGCCAGTCTCGACGTGCCCGAGGCCATCGACTGGTGGGCCTATGGCTGCGTCGTGTACCAGATGCTGGCCGGCCGGCCGCCGCTCTGGGTTGAGGACGAGCGCGATGTCGTCAAGAGTCTCGTATCCTTTGAAATCGAGCGCTACCCGGACGGCTTCCCGGACGACGCGCAGGCGCTCGTCGACGCGCTGCTCACGCGCGACCCGCGCGCCCGCCTCGGCTCGGGCAACGGCCTTGCCGACGTCGAGGCGCACGAGTTCTTCGCGCCGCTCGAAGTGCCCTTCGCCAGCATTCACGAACAGGCGGCGCCCAAATTCGCCGTCGGCAATGTCGAGCAGCCCGACGGGCCATGGAAGCAGCGCTCCTACTCCATGATGATCGCGCCCCTCCCGGAGGCCTACTCCACCGACGCACCGGGCGCCGGCTCCATTGTGGCGGACATCCCAGAGACCGACCGCGAGCGCCAGGCGCCCTGGACGCCGGCGCCGGGCCTCCCGGCGCTCATGCAGCGCCGCTCGCAGCGCGGCGGTCGCGGCGGCGCACCCGTCCCGACCGTGATTGCGCCGTCTGCGATGGCATCCTTCCAGACGCAGCTGCCGCCCACGGGCGCCGTCATGCGTGGTCGTGGTCGTGGAGGCCGCGGCGGCGGCCGCGGCGCCAGCGGCGGGCCCGGCGGCAAGTTCAACTTCAAGGGTCTCGACCTCACGGCGGGCTGACGAGTTGAAGGAGTGTTATAAATTACAACGTGCGGAGGCCGAGGGCCTCGACCTGCCTGCCGGCTGCGCGACCAGGCCGCCCAAGTTGTTTGTCATTCATTCCCAAAACGTGTTTTTCTTTTGTGTGTTGTTTTGCTCTTCATGTTTGCCCTCTTCTCGTTCAGCTGGTTGCCGCCGGCCCCAGCGCACTTGCAATCCGTCAAGGTCCTTGTACTTCCTTTCCTTTCCCACCTGGGTTCTCGACTCAGCATGGCAGCGTCCAGTCGACGGGCTCCTTGCCCTGCTTCTTCAGGTACGCGTTGGCGCGAGAGAAGCATTTGGACCCGATGAAGGGCTCCTTGGTCTTGGTGGCGCCCAGCGGCGACGGGTGGCTGCTGGTGATGACCAGGTGCTTGGACCTGTTGATGAGCGCCGCCTTCTCCTGCGCCGGCTTGCCCCAGAGCATGAATACGAGGCCCTCGCGCTCCTTGTTGAGCGCGCGCAGCGCCGCGTCCGTGAACTCCTCCCAGCCCTGCTTGCGGTGAGAGTTCGCCTCCTTCTGCCGCACCGTGAGCACCGTGTTGAGCAGCAAGACGCCCTGGCGCGCCCACGGGATGAGCGAGCCGCCCTTGGGCTTCTTGAGCCCCACATCCGTGCCGGCCTCCTTGAAGACATTGCGCAGCGAAGGCGGCACGTCCACGCCCTCCTGAACGGAGAACGCCAGCCCGTGCGCCTGGTCCGGCCCGTGGTACGGATCCTGGCCCAGAATCACCACCTTGACCTGATCAAACGGCGTCAGGTCCAGCGCCGCAAACACCGCCGCCTTGGGCGGGAAGATCTTCTTGCCCTTGGCCTCCTCTGCGCGGAGAAACGCGTGCAACCGCGACCAGTACGGCTTGCTGGTCTCCTTCTCCAGGTGCGCGAGCCAGCTCGGCTCCAGCCGCAGCGGCGGCGGGCCCGCCGACTTGGCCTTCTTCGCGGCCGCGGCCTGCGACGCCGCCGCCGGCGCCGCCGCCTCCTGCGGCTCCTCCACCGCCTCTGCCGCGCTGCGCTTGCCCGCCTTGCCCTTGGCCGCGCTCGGCGCGCTCGACGTGCTCATGCTCGCCGCCGCGGCGGCCGTCGTCGTTGTCGTCTTGCTGGCGCCTGCCTTGAAGAACCCGCGCAGCGTCGACTGCGCCATCCTTGCCTCCGGGTCGCCTGCCACTGATTGGTTCCGGTTTTGCAGTGCTGCGGCTGCGCTTTGATTGCGAGCGCGTTTCGTGCTTCAAGTTGAAGCGCTGCTTTTCCAGCCTAACCACCATTGGCACCGAGTCACCGCCGGGCGCAACGCGTCAATCGTGACCAGAACCAGAATGCCGGCACGGAACCGCGGCGGGCTGTACTAAAAGCCACTGCGCCCGACGGCCGTGGTTGTGGCGGCGCGGGACTTGAGACGGCGAGACCGACTCCACCCGGGCCGAAGCTTGTAGGCTGACGCCGACGCAGACATTGCCAGTGCTGGTGGCGAGCAGCCTGCGACGGACGACTCAAGCATGCCGTGCATGCATATGTCACAGGCGGACAATGAGCAAGCGAACCATTCGGATCTTCAGGCAGCATTAAGAAAGAGAGAGCCAGCATGCCCTGGTGGCCACGCCGAGCTTCGCGAGTCTGGAAAAGCTCTCGAGTCGGACTCCGACGCGGCGTTTCATTTCATTCATCACGACGGGGGGCAGGGTCAGTAGTAGACACGGGCCTTGAGGTCGGCCAGGGCGTCGGTGAGGTCAGCAGGGAGATGCACGTCCTCGATGACGGTGAAGAAGTGGGTGGCGTGGCGGGCGACGGAGGCACGCCACACGGCGTCTTGGCCCGGGGAGCAGGAGAGGAGCTGGATACAGGCTTCAAAGGGCGCGTTGAGCAGGCGGTCGCTGAAGAGCGCGACGAGGGCGACGGCGGCGCGAATGCAAAATGCCGTGCCCTCCCAGAGGAAGCAGTCGAGGATGCGCGAGGCCATGTCGAGCGGGAGCACCTTGAGGAAGAGCGTCTGGAGCCAGTTGTACAAGTAGAGGTGTGGGTGCGCGCCGATGTCGGCGAGGTGCGCGGCCACGCGCGTGGTGGCCGGATGCGCCTCGAGCGCGCGCTCGTAAACTTCGTAGTACTGGAAGATGAGCGCCTGGTCGAGCCTGAAAAAGGCAAAGAGGTGCTCCTTGACGAGGAGGTTGGCGAGCGTCTGGAAGGCGAGGAACTCGTCGCTCGTGTTGAGGCAGACCACCGCCGCCACGTAGGACATACCCTGCACGTAGCCCATGTCGGGGCGGTAGTGGGTGAAGGCCTTGAGCACGTTGCGCAGGCGCTTGCCGAGCGGCGCGGTCTGCGCGAACATGCGCAGCGAGGGGAAGGTGCGGGGCAGGTCGGCGTCAATGAGGTCGCTCGTAGCGCGCTGCGAGTCAATGTGCCGCATGAGGTGCGTGTTCACGTCCGTCTCGGTGGCGTACGGGTTGTACGCGTTGGCGCGGTGCTTGCGCTTGGCGGCGCGCAGCGCCGACTCAAGTACACCGTCGGGCGCCTCGCCGCTGCCCTGCTCCCAGCGCGCGCGCTGTTGGCGCTGGTGCTGCTGCTCCAGGTGGCGCGCCTCCTGCTCCTGGGCGGCGCTGGCCTTGAAGGCCACATAGAGCGCCTTGGTGATGCGCAGCTCGTTGCCGATGACCAGCGGCCACGCCGTGGCGCGCAGCGGCATGGGCACGCCTGCCTTCCACATGACCTGCGTGCGTTTCTTGGCTCGCTGCTGCTGCCAGTTTGCGAGGATCTTGTCGTGCCAGCGCTTGCGCCGCACGGTCTCCGCGTTCTCCGCGGCCAGGAGCTCCGCGAGCGCACCGGGCAGGTGCTTGGGCTGTGTCATGCGGCCCGGCGGCAGCGGCGGAGGCGCGGCGCCCTCGGAGGCGGCCTGCAAGCTCGAGGACGACACGGAGCTGTCGTCGTTGTCCTCGTCCCCTTCGAGGCAGCCCTCGCCGGGCGGCGCATTCTGCACGAAGACGCAATACGAGTCCCCGCACTCGACCATGCGCGCGCCCGAGCTCGAGCTCGAGCTCGAGCTCGCGACATCGGCTGGACGCGGGCGGCCATGCGCCGCCTGCCGGCGTCGACGCCGCGACGGCCAGCTGGAGAGCGAGCCGCCCACGCTGGCCTTGCGGCCCCAGCAGCACACGGAGCCGTCCCGCAAGACCGCGGCACCCTGGGTCGCGCCGAGCGCCACCCAGGAGGCGACCGCGCTGGCGTCCGGCTCCGCGCCACGCAGGGCGACGCGACCCGGCACCGGGTCCGCGTCCTGGCCCGTGGCGCGGCCCAGCTGGCCCTCCCGGTTCTCGCCCCACGTGTACACCTCGCCCGCCGCGGTGCGGGCGGCGGTGCAGGCGGCGCCGCACTGCACCTGCACGACGCGGTCCCCTTCGTCGCGGCGGTCCTCGTCGCCGTCGTCGTCCTCCCTGCCAATGCCCAGCACGACCCTGGGCGTCCACACCGGGTCGTCGCGCGCCTCGCGGCTGCATTGGCCGCGCGCCGCGGCGCCGAAACAGAGCACGGTGCCGGCGTCGTCAACGAGCGTCGAGTGTTTGGCACCCGCGGCGACACGCGCCACGAGCCGCGTCCGGAACGGGCCGCGCTGCTGACTGAGCGGGCCGACGCCGCGCATCGGGATCGACTGGACCTTGGCCGGCGAGAAGACCGCAAAGGGCTGGCCCTCGGTCGCCAGCGACGCCTTGCGGTGGCCCAGCTGGCCATCGCCGCCGTAGCCCCAGGAGAAGAGCGCGCCTCCGGCCGTGCGCGCGAGCGCGTGGCGGTCGCCACATGCCACGCCGGCGACCTGCTCGTGCAAGAGCCCCACGACGCGCCGCGGGTGCGCTTCGCGGAGCCGCTCGGGCCCGTGGCCGAGCTCCCCGCTCGGCCCAGACCCCCACGTGTACATATCGCCGCGCGGCGTCGACGTGATGGCGATGGAGAACGTCGGTCCGCAGCTCACGGCCGCCACTTGCACGCCGGACAGGGCGCGTTCGCACGCGAGCACTTGCTGCAGCTGCGTGCCGTTCCACCCGCTCTCGAAGACGTCCCCGTCGCCCGTGACGAGGAGCATCCTGCTCGCGTAGCAGCTCACACACCGGATGCGCTGTGCGTTGAGGGCGGAGGCCGGGTCCAGCACGTGCGTCGGTGGCAAGGGCCCTCCGGATCCGCTCGAACGGAACGAGCTCGCGCTCATCGGCGACGCTACGTCGTCCTCCGGCGCCGCGTCCAGCCTGTCGCTTTCGTCCACGCGGTCCGCGCACGTCCGGAAGGGTACCTCGCCCCAGCACAGCACCTCGTTGCTCGCGTTGGCACGTTCCGCAGCGAGCTCCGCGGGCCACAGCACGCGCAGACCGCCGCGCTCGTACACCGCGCGCACGGGCTGCTCTGGCTGCACCAGAGGCTGTTCTGGCCGCACTCGGAGCGGCTCGCGCTTGATCTGCTGCAGCTGCTCTTGCGACTGGGACGCCTCGGGCAGCTGCTCGTGCTCGTGCGCGTGCTCCTTGTCGACCGGCGCTGGTTCTTGGCGCTCATCAGGCTGCTCCCTTTCTGGCGCTGCGGGCGGCTTGCGGGTCTTCTCCTCGCTTCGGGCCTGCTCCAGCGTCTGCTGCCGCTGCTTTTGCTGCTGCTGCTGCTGCTGCAGCTGCTCTTGGAACGGTGGCTTGTTCTCGTGGTCTTTGGCGGCAGCGGCCCCCGCGATCTCCGTGACCGGGGCCGTCAGGCCCTCGCTGCGCGCCCAGTACAGCAGCGCGCTGGCTGCGATCGAGGCCAGCGCCGCGGCGACGGCGGCCCACGCGCCCGCCGCCGCGGCCGCGGCCGCCGCGGGCCCCTCGCTGCCCTGGGCGTCAGACATGCGGGTTCATGCGACCAAGCCTTGTGGGACTGCCGCCTGCTCTGCTCTCACTGTCAGTGAGTATTGACTAACTATGAACAGAAGGCGGCGCGCGGCCTGCAGTGCGGCCTCCTTGTCAAGCCCGAGGAGGACTCGGTTGGCGAGCCTGTGAGGGACAGACAGAGCAGCCTGACTGTGACTGTGAGGTGAGGGGCGCGGGCTCGGCAAATGGCGCAGTGCTGGAAGCAGTGAGCGCGCAGCATGGGCAAGTACTTGGATACATGGTGTGGTTTCGTCTCTCTCTCTACTACGTACCATGGGCTGGGTTCCTCGGTGGCCTTTATCAGAAAGTCGTTCTTCGCGTTCATGTGCTCAGGTCTAGATGCGCGTCGTGCTGTGTCGTGCGTTCGGTGGACCGACCGATCAAAGCGGCATGAGGTCGAGGAGTGACGGAACCTCAATGGTCTGGCCGCGGCGCAAGAGACTCGTGACGGAGCCGTCGTCCTTGCAGAGGAGGTCGACCATGTTGCGCCACTCGTCAAAGGGGATGGAGGAAGAGGCAGCGAGCGAGGAAGAGTCTACGCCGCGGGACTGGCCGTAGTAGAGGCGCCAGAACCAGAGGAGGCGGCGGAAGTTGACGAGCGCCGGGGAGCCTTGCGCCGGGAAACTGGAGCCGTCCTCGGTAGCCAGGTCTAGGAGCGAAACGGGCTCGGCGCCGGGCGTGACGGGTGCGTCATCGCGATCCCAGGAGGCGATGAGGTCCTCGCGGTGCGAGGGCTCGAGCTCCTCGACGGCCTGCAGGTAGTGCGTGAGGCGGCCCTGGCGGTGCGCGTACATGAGGATGAGGAGGGCAGTATTGAGGCAGCACATGTTCTCCTGCGAGGTGGTCTCTAGCTTGACAACAGTCATGAGGCTCTGCAAGATGGTGATCCGGTGCGCGGTGAGGAAGCGGCCCATATGCAGGGCTTCGCGGGCGTCCGGCTCGAAGTGGTCCAGCGAGAGCATGACGGTGCGCAAGAAGACGTTGGAGTCGATGAGGTGCGTGACGGCCAGGCGCATGAGCGCCTGTACGCGCGCCGGGCCGAGGTGCGCCTCGAGAAACTCGAACTGCACGCGGTTGAACTTGAGGAGCTCACCGAGCAGGTCAAAGTTGGTCTGCAGCATGCCAGGGCCCTTGAAGCCCGGGCTGAGCATCTCGTCCGCGATGTGCGCCGTGAGGCCCCATGCGGAGAAGAGCAGCTGTTCCTCGATCGTGCCGCCGCGCAAAAACGCCTCGAGCGACGAGGCAATCCAGAAGCGGTGCTGCGAGTTGGAGTCCTCCTTGAACATGATCTCGACGAGCTTGTGCAGGAGGCCCGCCTTGGCCGGGTCTGCGGAACTGTAGTCGGCGTCCTCGCGGTCGAGGCGGCGTGCCAGGTCCACGGAGAGCGCGCCATCGTGACGCAGGAGCTGCTGGCAGACGCGCAGATCGTGCGGGGAGAGGAGCAGGCGCTTGTTGGTGCGCTCCGAGCCCTCGCGGTCGCAAAAGTTGTGCACCAGGCGCAGAAACTGGATCTTGATGGTGGCGACCGGGTTGCACTGGCAGTCGGCGCCGTGCAGACGCTGGTGCGCGGACTCCTCGTCGCGCGCGTCCCAGTCAAGCTTGTGGAAGAGGCGCGACAGCATGCCGACCAGATCGTACCGAGCGAGGCGCTGATTGACCTCGCCCTTGCGCACGCTGCCGGCCAGCATGGCCAGCATGAAGAGCACCTCAACCTGCTTGTTGACGTGCTCCAGGCGCGCGCGCTCCACCATGGCGTTGTCGTCCTCGTAAGTGTCCATGTCGACGACGTCGCCCTCCTGGTCCTGGAAGGGCGGCGGCGGCGGCGGCGCGTCGTCCCCCTCCATGAACTCGTGGTCGCCCTCGCCGGGCCCATCAATGTAGTCCTCGTCGTAGTCCTCGTCGTAATCTTCATTGTCGTCCAAGACGGCGTCCTGCGGCTGACCGTGGTTATGATGATGATGATGATGATGATGATGGTTGAGGTGGTGCGCGGCCGCGGCGTCAGTGGCGTCGTCCATGTTGCCCGTGGCAGCGTCGGCTTGGTCGACGACAAAGGCACCGCCATCCAGTGGCATGATGGGCAGGCGGCGCAGAGACTGCAGCAGGCGCAACGTGTCGCCGTCAATGCGCGAGCGCCTGCGCAGCGCGCTGATCCGCGCGGCCTCTGCGGCCTCCTCATCCTCGCCGAGCGTCTCCTCGCCACCCTGCTCGCGCGAGGGGCGCACGAGCGCGGCGATGCGCGCGACGCGGTCCTCGAGCGCGGCGGCGCTCTCGGCGCGCGCGCGCTGGCGCGTCTGCTCGCGCGCCTCGCGGGACTCGTTGCGCGGGCCGGAAAGCGAGGCCTCGACGAGCTCGCCGATGCGCGGCATGTCGAGCGGCGGCGCCATGTTGCGCCAGTCCTCGTCGCTGAGCGCGTCGCCCACGTAGCGGTCAACGAGCTCGCGCGTGACCTGGAGGAGCTGCGCGCCGCCGAAGGAGCGCTGCATGACGTAGTCGTGCATGGCCGTGAAGAAGTCCTCGGCCGGCATGCCGTGGTTGCGGAAGACGCCGAGCACCTCCGTGAAGACGTGCGGGCGCAGCAACGAGGCCTCGATCTCGGCGGCGGACATGCTCACGTCGCCATCGACACGCGGTGCCTCGCCCGGCAGCAGCGGCGCCTGCAGGCGCAGCGAGTGGATGAGGCGGCGCAAGAAGAGAGGCTTGCCTGCGAGCACGCTCTGGTTCTTGTGCACGATCGAGTTGACGTCCAGGGCGCGCGCGCGAGAGCGCAGGAGGCCCATGGCCACGGGCGGGTCGCCCGTGGCGGTCTGCTCCTCGGCCTCGTGCACGAGGAGAACGAGCACGCGGCACACCATGGTGAGGTCGTCGGCCGAGAAGGAATAGAGAATCTCGTCCAAGCTCGGGAGCGTGGACAGGTCAAAGGGCTCAGGTGTTGGCGCGCACACCACCTCCTCGCAGAGCACAATGGCCGCGTCGAAGAGGCGCGGCGCGCGCAGCACGTTGAAGATGAGCGCCATAAAGGTCGGGTCCAGCGCGAGCTCCTCGTTGAAGCTCTGGCTGCAGAGGCAGATCTCGCGCAGCAGCTCCAGCGCCGCGTACCAAGCGTGCCAGAGCTGGATGGCCAGCTCCTCGGTGGGCGACGCGCCGGTCTCGAGCCATTCGGCCGGCTTGCCGCGGCCGTGCAGGGCGGCGGGCAGCGTGCAGAGCAGAAAGTCCGCCAGCAGGGCGCCGCCGCCGCACGCCGCGAACTGGCACGCCTGCTCCGGCTTGAGCAGCTGCGGGTCCTGCACGTCGGCCTCCTCGAGCGGCGCGCACACTACGCGCAGCGCCTCGCGCACCAGGTAGTCAGCCTCGCGCGCGTGCCGCAGGAGCTCTGCGGCCGCGAGCGCCTCGCACGCGCCGTGCCGGCCTGCGCACGACGGGCCGTGCGTGCACAGCTCGCCCTGCACCGTGCGGAGCGTCCTCTCCATGCGCATCACCAGCGACGGGATGCGCTGGAACCGCGCGTCCACGGCCTGCACCAGGCTGGCCGGCACCTGCGGCAGGCGCCGCATCACGGGCGCGCCGGACCGCTCGCGCGCCATGAGCGCGCCGAAGGCGCTGGCCGGCGCCGGCAGCGCGCCCAGCACCTGCTGTCCTGGTTGCGCGCGTGTCCGCACTCGCCTGGGCCTCGCCGCGGCGCCGAGATCCTGTTCCGACTCCCCGCGGGCCTGCCGCTGATGTGCTTGCTGCTGCTGTTCTTGCTGCTGCCCTTGCTGCTGCTGCTGCTGCTGCGAGTCCGCCGCCGACATCCCCATCGACCTGAGCAGAAACCCGCTCCGCAGGCTCATCGTGGACTCCTTCACGGCCGCCACCACGTACACCACCACCAGGAACCCGAGCGACGAGACCGTGCGTACCGCGTCCACGAGAGCCTGCGCACCGCTCCTGACCATGTGCCGCTCCCGCGGCTCCCCGCCCCGCTCGTCCCTCTCCGCCCCGTCCAAACCGCCCTCGCCGTGTTTGAACTCGAGCGCCTCGCCCTCGCCCTCGCTCGCCCGCCGCCGCCGCCGCGCCTCCCGGCCTCCTGCCTCGGGCCGCCGCCGCCGCCGCCGCGCGGGGGGGGGGGGGGGTTGGGCCCCCGCCCCCGCCCCGGCCCCCCGGCCCCCCCCGGTGG
>JABLUY010000091.1:0-128208 GCA_013306675.1 Thraustochytrium sp. TN22
TCGCGCTGGCGGCCCTGCACCTCCGCGTTCAGCGTGGTGTATCCGTCCGGGAGCTTGTCGTTGACGGCGGCGTCAATCATGGCCTTGTCTTCGGCCTTGCAGCACTGCGCCATGTTACGCATGTCCATGTTGCGGTCCATGATGGTGGCGACCTGGTCCCGCGGGTTCTGGTCGTCAAAGTGCTTCCCAGCGCCCCCAACGAGGTCCGCGACGCGCCTCGCGCGCGGCATGATGGACCACTCCTCTCGCGGCTTGAGGACCACGTCCTGGCCCAGCATCACGTAGAAGTCCTCGCCCACGTAGGCCGCCTTGACCTGGACGAGGTCGTCGCCAAGCTCGGCCACGAGCCGCAGCGTGGCCCCTTTTTCGACGCCTTCGCCGAGGTCGCGCGTCGCCACGACCAGCACGACGTCCTCCGCGAGCTTGCCGTCCACGACGCCCTTGAGCACCATCTGCAGGGCGCGCAGGCTGATGCTGCGGTAGTCGACGATGCGCCTCTGCTCGGCCTCGTACGCCTCGTCCTTGCCGCTGCCGCGCCTGCTGAGCCTGCCGAGGCTCCTGCGCACGCTCGCCGTCCAGCTCATCCTGCCGCTGCCGTCTGCGCCGTGCGTGGCCCGAGCGAGCGCCCGCACGCCTCGCCAGGGTCTGCCGTCCCCTCGCTTGCGGGTTTGCCGCGCGCCGCGCGCTCTCGCGCGACTCCTCCAGCTGGCCCGCCGTTCTCCCCCCCCTCCTCGGAGCTGCACGCGCTGCACCCGCGCTGCACGTGCAGGCAGGAGAAAAGGGTTCGCGAGGCGCGAAGAGCAGCGCAGCGCGCGGGGGCTCCAGGCTCGGGGCGCGCGGAGCGGCGCGCGGCCGCGGCGCGAGACGTGCTGCGCCCTGTCCGAGAGCTCGCCGCTGGTTTCTGGTCTGAGAACGACGCCGCGTGGTCAACGCAGTCAACGCAGCTTCACGCACGACCTCTTCTAGAGCTAGTCGCCGCTTGTCGGACAGAGGCCCGTTCTCGTCTCAAAGCAAGGGGTGGCTACTGGGCCCGCGCTGTCGAGCGCCCGACAGCCGGGCAGCGGCCTGGCGCGGTCTAGCGCGGCCTGGCGCCGCCTGGCGGCTTGTTGACTGCTAGTGCACTGCAAGCGCGACACGTGCAGCTCAAGTTTTCTTTGCGCAGGAGAGACAGGCGCACACACAGAGAGCGGCTGGCTGGCTTGTTGTCGAGAGCGCGCGTTGTCATGCAACTGGACTCGGAGCGTCAATTGGTAAAAGTCTTCGATTCTGGTTAGTGGGCCCCAGTTAGAACCTTGGAACCAACTGGTTGGTGCCAGCCTGCCAGGTGCCACCAGGTAGCCCGGTTCATGTGCTGCGTGCGTGACTCATGCTGCGCCGAGGACGGTGCTGATACAGCTCTTGAGCTTCCTGGAGAACTGATTGTAGGGTACGATGAGGTCCTCCTTGATGGCGTTGTTGGTGTAGAGCGAGTTGAACTTGACACCTTCGAGCGTGAGCGTGAGGTCGACGCGGTGGACCTCGCCGATGAAGAGGCGCAGGCGCAGGTGCGAGAGCGGGAGCATGGTGACGATGCGTGCGCCCTGGTTGGAGGCGGCCTTTTGGGACATGATGCGCAGACTGAGGTTGAACTTGCCGCCGGCGCGGCCGCCGGGGCCGGGCGTGCCGCCGGGTGTGGACGCGGGAAGCGGCGTCTCGGGCTGCGAGCCAAGCAGCTTGTCCGGCACGGAGGTGAGCGCCTCCCGCAGCGGCTTGACGACCGGGAGTCCGTAGGCGAGCGAGGCAAGGACCTGGCGAGCGACCTGCTGCGCGGCCTCCCAGTCGACGCGGACGAGGTCCGGGCGAATGTGCTCGTTGAGGAGTGTGACGATCTCGTGGACCCAGGGCAGCGAGGGCCCGTCGAGGAGGACAAGGTCGAAGGCGCCGTCGGAGAAAGCGATGAGAGCGTCCACGGTGAGGCCCTCGTGCGAGGCATGCACGGCGACGCCATCGGGCCCGGCGTATACGACCTTGGCGGCGGGCGCCGTGGGCTCCTGGCCGAAGCGCACGCAGCCGCCCGCGACGCCGCCCTGCAGCGTGAGCATGGCGCGCGCCACCACCTCATGCATGGCGGCCGCGACGATGTCCAGATTGAGGCCGCGTGAGTGCAGCGAGTCGATGGCCGTCGTGACCGGGCCTGCGCGCACGTAGCGCAGGCGCAGGCGCACGTTGCTCTCGGCCGGCGCGCCGACATACTGCGCGTCGCGCTCGCTGGCCGCCATGACCAAGACGGTGGGCGGCTTTCCAAAGGGCAGCCGCGGCTCGGCGGCCGGCGCGCTCACGTCCACGAGCAGCACGTCGCGCGGGTGCAGCTGCAGCACGAGCTCGGCGGGCGTGCCGTACGCGGCCGCCAGGAGCTTGGGCGCCGGCACGGCGAGCGTGTTGGACGTGACGCGGCGCGCGCGGCCGCCCAGCGACCGGCACAGAAAGCTGGTCTTCATCGTGGTCATGTGGGGCTCGGCCAGCGCCGCGGCGGCCTCCAGCGTGGCGCGAACCGTGGCGTCCGAGCTAAAGTTCTCCGCCACGCCGGCCAGCGATCCGGTGCACAGCAGGTCGGACCGCTTCACGCAGAGCCCCTCCTGCGCCTTGCTGGCCGGCCCGCCGACGACCACCCACTCAAGCTGCGAGGCCGAGGCCGAGGGCGTCGTCGCCGGGGCAGCAGCGCCGCCTCCACTTCGGTTCCCGTTCCCGTTCCCGTTCCCGTTCGCCTGCGGCTCGGCCGGCGCCTGGGCGACCGGGATGCCGCCCAGGAGCGTGCTGGCGATACCCCGGCCGCCCACGCACAGGTGGTACTCGTGGTCGCCAATGTCCGAGAGCCGCACAAAGAGGCAGGGCGGCGTGGACGGCGCGGACGGCCCGCCCGGTGCGGGCGCCGGCCCGCCAGCCGCGGCCACCTCGAGCACAAAGGGCATGCAGCGCGATGCCGGAAGCTGGAGCTCCTCGCACGCCAGCTCGAGCGACTCGAGGATGGCGTGCACCGAGAGCAAAAAGAGAGCGCGTACGATACCACGCGACGCCCTGGCCACGTCCGCCTTGGCGACCTGACGTTCTACGGACGACAACAGCAGCAGGTCGGCCGAGGCGCCCCACGCGCGCTGCGACCGGAAGCCGCCCGCCCCGCGCGTCTTGCGCAGCAGCGACAGCAGGAGCTCGCCGGACCGAATCTCCACACTCACGGCGAGCGTGCGCTCAACGGGGAGCCCAATGTGCAGCGCCACGTCGTTGGCCTGGGTCACAATGCTGGGCGTGTTGCGGAACTGCGAGAGGGCCCACGCGGGGCGCTCGATGCGCGTCGTGGACGCCGAGGTCTCCAGTTCAAACACGAGGTCGTCCACGGCCAGGCCGATCTCGTTGAGTCGGCTCTCCGCGTGCGCCAGCGTGCCGAGCAGCAGCACCTTTTCGATGTTGAGGGCCGACGGGCACAGGCCGTCCACAAGCCCACCACCTGCCGGCGCACCAACGCCCGCCTCGCCCGCCTCGCCCGCGTCTGCCTTGGCGGCGGCAGACGCCTCGCCGACCTTGAGCTGACGCCGCCGCAGGGCCCCGCCGCCCGTGACAAGCGCGGCGGCAATGCTGGACCGCGTCGCCGTGGTGTCCACGGGCGGGTCGAGCGTGACGGCGAGTTGGCCGTCGTCCTCGGTCGGGTCGAAGCTGATGCGCAGCGAGCAGGACCGATTCCAGTGCCGCAGCTCGAGCGCGGCGCCCGTCGGGCTGCCCTGCACCTCAAGCGTGCCGAACTTCCAGTGGTTCTCCGTCAGCTCGCGCGCCTGGGCCTCGAGCATCTTGATGCTGACAGACGCGCAAAAGGTGTGGACCACCTCGTACACGTCGCGCAGCGGCGTCTCCGTGACGAGCAGGCGCTGCTGTAGCACGCGCAGCAGGTACAGCACGGCGGCGCGCTTGGGTCGAAACGCCGCGGACGCGTCCCGCGCATCCGCGCGCCGCCGCTTCTTGGAGAGCGCCGCGGCGTCCCCCGCCCCCGAAGCCTCGCCGCGGTCCTCGGTCCCGTCGTCGTCTAGCGTCGCCACGACAGCGTCCGCCTGCTCGCGATCCGCCGCCTCTGCATCCGGCGCAGCCGCCCTCGCCGCCGGCCCGCCCTCGCCGCGCTCTACCTTCTGCGCCGCCGGCTTCTCCTCGTCGGCGCCGGCGTCGCCGCCCACCCCCGCGCAGCCCGCTCCCTGCAGGGCCGCGATGTGGGATGTGCTTGTGTCGCCAGCCACGAAGATGGCGATGCGCAGCACGACCCAGGGCGAGTCGAGCGCCGCGCCCGAGAGCGTCAGCACGACCTCGAACTCGTGCTCCACGCGGCACACGAGCGTGCCGTCCTCCACGCGGAACGAGGTGAACTGCTCGGGCGCGCGCTGGTGCAATAGCCTCTCCAAGATGTACTGCTCAAGCTTGCGCAGCGTCTCCGCCTCGTCCATCTCCGGGAGGCGGTCGTCCAGCCGTGGATCGCCCGAGAGCCTCGCGATGGCGCGCGGCAGCCGCAAGTAGGTGCCCGAGCTCAGCACGTCCACCGCGCCCGCCACGTCGTACACGGGCGCCCGCGCCGTGTGCAGCACGATGGCGCTCCGCCGCAGCGCCGCCACGGCCTCGAAGACGCGCACCTCGTTCATTCCATAGTCCTGCTGCAGCGCCATCATATCGTCCACGAGCCGCCCGCTCTCGCACGCCCACTTGATCAGCACCAGCAGCTTCACGAACCTGTGCCGCACATGCTTCAGGTACCTCAGGATCGCCACCTTGCGCTCGCCGTCCTCCAGCGCCGCCACCAGCCGCGACGTCGACTCCAGGTCCTCCTGCGCCGTCAGGCACACGCGCCGCACCACGTCGCCCACCGCCACGCGCGGCGTCGCGTCCATCGCGCCGCCGAGACCGCCCGCGCCGCCCGCGCCGCCCGCGCCGCCCGCGCCGCCCGCGGCCGCCCGCGCCGCGATCCGCTCTGCCGCTCGCGCGCGCGCCCGCGCCGCGCAGATCACCTCGCGCTCAGCCGGCGCCGGCCGCGCGGTTAGGCCGCCAACCGCCGCGGCCTATCCGCGTCCACCGCGGCGGCGGCGGCCGTGGTCTTGGCCGAGATCTCCTGGGCCTCCTTCGCGCCGCGTCGCGCCGCTTCGCGCCGCTTTGAGTTGTGCCGTTCTCGACCTGCGAGCACACATTGTCGGCGGTCTTCTGCTTCTGCCTGTCCGCGGCGGCCGCTCAGCTCAGGTCGAGGGGCTCGTACACGCGGTCCTGGGCCTCCTCGGCCTTGGTCTTGAAGAAGTGCTTCGCGGAGATCCTGCCGATCTCGACCTGCGAGCGCGCATCGTCGGTGGTCTTCTGCATCATCTCATTGCGCAACTCCTCGACGGAGGGCGCTGCTTGGAGGCTCAGCTCGGGCGAGGCTTGGAGGCTCAGCTCGGGCGAGGATGCGGTCGAGGTGATGCGAGGCGCGCTCGCAGGTGAACCGCTCGCGTATGATGGACTCTTGCGACAAACTTCGTCGATGCAGGGCCCCGAACTGGTGAAGAATGAACCCGCAACAGCCGACGCTCGCTCCGCGTCATGTCGCCTTGTTTCGCTGCGCCAAGCGTGCTCGAAACAAAGAAACACGAAAACATCAAAGCAAAGGGAAGAAGAGGACGTTCACGAGCCGAGTACACCACAACGCAGACCTTGCTGCATTGTGATAGCCACAATCTGCCGCATCGGTCAAAAGGAGACCGTGCAGGACGGAAGCGCGAGCGGCGGCTTTGATAGTGCTGGCGGGGAGCGCCCATCATCCGTGGCCGCCCGCCGCCGAGCAGCACTGGCAATAACCCGCGCTCGCATCCCAGTGCGCGCCGGAGTGGCATCGCGGCGATGGTGGCTGGCATTGATGACTGGCGCAGACGAAGAACTGGCGCGGGAGGGCCGGGCACGAGCAGGATGACGGAGCGCGCGGCGCGGCGCGGGGCGCAGGCGGGGCAGCGGCGCGGGCGCGCCGCGCCCAAGGCCGCCCCGAGCGAGCTGGAGTCCGAGTCCGAGCCGGAGCAGCAGGAGGAGCTGGCCATGGCGCGGGACAGCGCGAGCGAGGCGAGCGACGCCGGCGACGCCGCGGGCGACGCCGAGGAGGCGCCGGGCCGCGAGGAGGAGGACGCGGGCCAGGGCGGCGAGGCGCGCGAGAACGGCCAGTTCTTCGCCAAGACGCTCCTGGACCTCGTGCAGCGGCCGGCACGGCGCGAGGGCGACGAGGACGAGGACGAGGAGGACGCGAGCGAGCACGACGACGACGACGACGCTGAGGAGGAGGGCGACGACGACGATGAGGAGGCCAGCAGCGGCAGCGAGGCGGGCGAGGGCGGGCGCACCGTGCTGACGAAGCGCAAGACCAAGGAGATGAAGGAGAACGAGAAGCTGCGCAAGGACGCGCGCGCCCGCAAGCGCGCGCGCAAGGCTCGGCGCGAGGTGCGCGAGCGCGGCATGGAGGACCCCAAGAGCGCCGACCGGGTGTTCGAGCGACAGCTTCGCAAGATTGCCACCAAGGGTGTGGTGATGCTTTTCAACACGATCCAGTCGCACCAGGCCAAGAAGCCGGCCGCGGCGGGTGGCGAGACCGTCAAGGTCAAGGCCGCCAGCAAGGACAGCTTTCTGGACATGCTGAAGCAAAAGGGCGGCAGTAAGGCTGCCATGGAGGAGCTGGACGAGGTGGAGGCTGGCGCGAAGGCCGGCAAGGCCGGCTGGGACGCCATGCGCGAGGACTACATGCTTGGCGCCAACCTCCGTGACTTCGGCAAGGCGACCGAGGAGGAGTTTGAGGACGAGGAAGGCGCGGAGATCGAGTCCGTTTCGGACTGATGTGCGCTCTCTGCGCTCGTGTGCGCTCGCGTGTGCGCTGCTGTAACAAGATCATTCATTTTGAGACGTTCATGGTACATTTGTTTGTGCTGTGGTGTGCTGGGCTGGGCTGGGCATCGCAAGAGCAGACCGTCCTGTCATGAGTTGCTGCTGCCTTGCACACCGGGCTCGGCAACTCGCGTGTGGATGGCGGCGCGCAGGTCGCGCAGGTCAGCGAAGATGTTTTGCTGGGCCTCGCGCGCCTGGCGTATGCGAGACTGCAGGCGGCCCTCGACGCGCAGATGCTGCACCTTGAGGTTCATGACGGCGCTGTAGGTGGGGCGAAAGTCGTGGTGTCGCGCGCCGTCCTGGCGCGTCCGTGCCGCGCGGTCGTGGATGACGCGCTCGACCTCGCAGATATACTCGCCGGTGAGGCGGCGGTCGCGGCGCAGCTCATCAATCTTGCCCTGAAAGAGGCGCGCGCGCTGTTGGGTAGGCGCCAGCTTGCACAGCGCGAAGAGCGCGTCGACCTGGTAGTTGTCGATGCGCAGGCGCGAGCGGCCCTCGCCCTGCAGCGCTTTGCGCAGCTCCTCATACGTCAAAAAGTTCTTGGTCTGGTTGCTGGAGCGCTGCCGCCAAGTCTGCAGGCGGCGCAGGACCTGAGTCGTGGAGAGCCACCCCTTTTCGTTCGGGTTGCTGCAGCAGAGCGCCGAGAGCATCACGCTCAGGCAGTCCGCCTCGCCTTCGTCCCAGCTGCGCCGCAGCGCACGGTTGCGCCAGCGCCACGTGCGAAAGGCGGTCCCCAGCCGCCAGCCGCCCGAGGCGTTCAGATGGTGCGGAGAGCTCGTCTCGTCCAGCCGGCAAGCAGGCAGGTCCTGCGACAGCGAGGCGTCCGGCGCGCTCGCCTTGGCGGGCGCAAAGTCGCGGCCGCCGCCGCCCCCGTGGCGGCGGTCTTGCTCCTGGTCGATCACCTCGCCCAGCACGAGGTTGAAGGACTTGAGGAAGATGGCAAAGTACAGGTTGAGCAGCATCAGATTGAAGCCGATCACGAAGAGCACCACGTAGAGGCTGGAGAGCGCAAGCGCTTCCACCGGCGAGGCGTACTGCAGGTTGGACAGACCAAAGTACCCGGTCACCTGCAGCATGCAGGCGTAGAAAGCGTCCGCGAAGGTCGCGTACGTGGTCGAGTACGGGCCGGCCAACAGCAGCAAAAAGCTCGAGAAGGAGACCACGAGCACCAGCACCAGCAGGTAAAAGGCCGCCAGGTCGGCGCGCGAGGCGCGCACTACCGCGTAAATGAAGCGGAAGCCGTAGAACAGCTTAAAGTACTTGACCAGGTAGACGCCGACGAGCACGATGGTAAAGGCGGACGTGCGCTTGAAGGCCACGGTCCACGCAATGGCCCGCCCCGCACCCGCGAAGAAGGTCCTGCTCTGTACTGCGTCCGCCACGGCATCGTCGCGCAGCACGAGCCGCGTCAGGACATCGGTGAAGATGGCCGCCAGGAGCGCCGCCAGGAGCAGCTCGACAATCCACAAAAAGGCGTGCCGACGCAGCGGCGCCTCCGAGAGCCGCAGCAGGTGCGAGGCGTGCAGCAACTGGAAGATGAGGCGCACGCACGCCACGGCCAGGAGCGCGTAGCCGGCGCCAAAGAGCCCCGGGTGCCGGTCTGGCGTAATCTCAAAGGAAGCCTCCTGAAGCTCCGCGACGGGCAGCACCAGGCCGGACGGCAGGAACTCGAAGCCGAGCCGCGAGTAAATGAGCACGTTGGTGCTTGGGCAGAAAAGCGTCAGCGAGATGACCAGGAGCGCCGTGCGGTCGTTCACGAAGGCCTGCTCGTTGCCAGACGGCACGCTCAGCGGAAACATGATCTGCAGCGTGTTGAGGATGTCTGTATCCTCGGCGTCGTCCGTCACGAGCAGGTCCACGACCCAGCCGCCCGCTGGGTATGTGTTAAAGGGCGTCGTGAATGGCAGCTCCTGCGTGTCCTGCGCCGTGCTAAAGTTGTATGGCCCGTGCGACACATCATTCTGTCGCGCGGAGGAGTACGCCGCCACGCAGGCTCTGCGCGGCGCGTACTCGGGCGGCCCGCGCCATGCGCAGCCCTCGTCCGGCAGCACCTGGACGGCGCGGAAGCGCACCCCCCACAGCAGCGTCAGAGCACCCTGGATCGCCGTGTAGTTGCTCGCCGCGTGTGTCGCCGGGTCCAGCAAACGCCGGTAGATGACGTTGAACACGTACTGCGCCACGTCCTGCCGGTTCGCCACGTCGTCGAAGCCGATGAAGGACGGCGTCGCCACGCGCGGGAACCGCTCGTTCAGCAGCAGCTGCTCCTGCACGCCGCGAGCGTCGCGCATCTGGTCCATGTCCATCTGCATGCTCACGTACACCACCAGCACGATACCCAGCGCCACATGCACCACGAGCTCTCGCGCCAGGAACTTCTCGTACAGCCGTTGCCGCAGGTCCTGCACCAGCTGGTGATACGCCACGCATCGTCCGTGGCTTGCGGCGCCGCCTGCATAATCTGGGTCGTAGCGCTCCTCGTAGCGCGTCGCCCCGCTCATGGCGGCCACGGCCCTGCCCTCTTCGGGGCCCTGGCGCGGCCCCGCGCCCCGGGACGCCGACTCGGCGGGGGAGCCTGCCTGGCCTGCGGGCTCGCCAGTCGCGCCTCCCCTCGGCCGCGCGCAGCGCCGCGCGGCGGCGCGCAGCGCGACCGTTTGATGATTGGGGATTGCCTGCTGATCTGACAAACGAAGGAAGGATGGAAGGCCGGGTACTACTTAGGTGCTGGGGACCCACTGCCACCCAGACAACGTGAACCCGGCCACGCCGGCGGGGACACGCACTCGCAACTTGCAGTCGTGCTATGGTCGCGGCTCGCAATCATGATCCCAAGAATCTTTCGACTCGGAGGCCTCCCTCCTGCATTGCCGCATCGCCTCGAGCACAGTCGATTGAGCCGTATGGCGGGCCGTGACTTGCGCATTGCCACCGTGTCGAGCATCGTCGAACGAATGAGGAGTGACCCTTGGCGATGGCGCAAGGAAGGTCCAAGTCATTGACGCGAAAGAGAATAGAGAGAGAGAGAGAGACAGGTATTCATTCGCTTATTATGCGGTGCCGCTTCCCACGAAGCGGCGACGGATGTAATGTACGGAAGGGGCTCCTTGCTCCTCATTGGCAGCCTTTCACGCGCTCGCTCGCTTTGATCAGGGGGGCTAGCTAGGGTACTCAACTAGCAAGCTAGCTCTAGCTGAAGCCCTGGGCCACGTTGCCAAGTGTCGGGGAGAGGAAAAAGCCAAGGAGACCGCCGAGGAAGATGGCGAGGGGCACAAAGACGTCATAGAAGCGAATGATGGCGCCAGTGAAGACAAAGACGGCGGCCGAAGCCCAGCTACCGACAGCCTTCTCCCAGAGCTGTGCGCAGGCCGCGACAATGAGGCCAATGGCGGCGGCGTTGACGCCGGCCAAAAAGCACTTGAAGGTGGCGTTGCGGCGCACGCGCATCCAGAGCGGCATGAAGGCAAAAATGAGGAGGATGCCCGGGCCAAAGAGGCCGATCCAGGCGACGAGGGCGCCGATGAAGCCCTTGAAGACCGCGCCAATGTAGGCGGAGAAGTTGAAGAGCGGGCCGGGCAGCGACTGCACAAGGCCGAAGCCGATGAAGAACTCGGACTCGGAGACCCAGTTTGTCTCGACGACCTCGACGAGCAGCAGCGGGAGCACGACCTGGCCGCCGCCGTAGATGATGGACCCGGTGCGGAAGAAGGCCTCGAAGAGCTGGCCCAGGCTGCCATCCTCAAAGACCTCCAGCTCGCGCAGCGTGACAACGGTGATGAGCGTGCCGAGCCAGAGGAAGAACAGCGAGAGGCCGAGGGCCGGGCTGATGTTGATGTTCTTAAGAATGTTGCGGTTCTCCTCGTTCTCCGCCTCCGACGGCGGCGTAAAGTAGTGCTGCAGCTTACCCTCGCGGCGCGAGTCCGCCACAGTGACGAGGCCGCCGATGATGAGCATGATGGGGAAGGAGGCGCTGGCCAGCCGGTTGTTGATGCGGTCGTCGCCCGTGATGAGGAGCGTGCCCATGGTGCTTGCCGTGGCCAGGCCTACCTTGAGCCGCTCCACGTACGGCTCCGGATGGCTGCACACCTTTACGCCAAGGTTGTACGCCGCGATGAAGACCAGCGAGGTGGCGGCCGCCGGCAGCCCGATCAAGTAGTCTGGCAGCGTCGAGTCCAGCGAGGACACGGCGAAGAGCGCCACCACTACGAGCACGATGAAGCCCGGCAGGTTCCACAGCGCAAAGGCCAGCAGGCCGCCGGGAATACCCGCGCGCGTCGCGCCGATGGCCACCACCATCTGCGTCGACGTCGGCCCTGGCAGTCCCTGGCCCACGCTCATGAGCTCTACAAAGCGCTCCGTGTCCAGCCACTTGCGCTTCTCCACAAACTGCGTCTGCAGAATGCCAATGTGCGCCGCGGGCCCGCCGAAGGCGATCAGCCCGAGCGGCGCGAACCCGACCAGCACCTCCGCCAGCCGCTTCACGAACGGCTCGTCCGCGATCGCGATGTCGGTGCCATCCTCCACGGCCGCCCGCTGCTCCTCGCGCTCGCCCTCGAGGTCTTCCACCTTTTTGTCCATGCTGCGCAGCTCCCCAGCTCGCGCCTTGTGCTAGCTCGCTCCGAATTCGGCTTTGCTGGCCCGCCTCGCCTCGCCTCGCCCTGCCTCAGCTCGGCGCCTAGAGGCTTTGGTCCACCAGCCCGGCGAAGTCACAAGTCGCAGCTGAGGTCTTGCGCCGGAAAGTACAAGAGCGACCTCCCTTTCCCGCGCGGCCACCAGTGATGCAGATGTGTAGTCGTGCCCTGACGTGGGCGATGCATTGCCCCGCGCGTCCATGCACCGCGCGGAGTCGCTGCGCTGCCCCTGTCCGAATCTTCGCCGGGCCGATGCGCGCCTGCCCACTGGACGCCCTGGCGAGGTACAGCCGGACCACCGTCGCGCCACGCGCCGTGCATGCGCACGAGGGCATTGTGCGAGTGCGGCTCTTGGGCGCGTGCGCAGGCAACTTGAGGCAGGGCGCAGCCTGAGGCGATGCAGGCAGGCAACGAAGGATGCTGCTTGGCAGGATGCGAGCGGCTGCGGCTGCGATGGCGGCTACGCTGCCAGCGTCTGCGTCTGCGTCTGCGTCTGCGTCTGCGCAGGCGAGGCCGACGAGGCCGTCTCAAGGCGCCACGCACGGCCTGCGAGGCGCCGCGCCACGATCACGGCGCGGCCACCCTCGGCAGGCAGTCCTTCCAGCCTCGGCGCAATGCGAGGCTCCGGCGGTGTCGAAGCACCCTTCCAAAGGGCCGAGCGTCGATCTACCGTCTACGCAACAAGCTGCATCGCGCGGCGCGCGCACGAGCGCACATCATGATCAGGACAAGCTCAAGGAGGCGCTGGCAAACGCTGGGAGATGGGCATAGATAGGACCTTTCACAGTCAGTCTTGTTGCTCGATCAGGAGCTGGCGTCGGCCAGCAGGCCGGCGTCGACCGGCAGGCCTCTCCAGGCAGCGCGCCCGCCCGAGCGGTGGCCTGGTGACGAGGCTGCTGCTTCAATGTGCGATCGGCTTGTGTGGGGATCACGATGATGGAACGGCGCTCGACAGGTCGCAGCGCGTCGCAGCCCGGCGATACGAATCTCATCGCGTGGGGTTCTTGCTGATTCGGCAGTCCAAAGTAGGTCTCGGGCAGCCTACAGTTAACGTTACAGTTAAAAAACTCGGATGCGCATCGACTGCAAGTCTGCAAGGCCTTCCATGGCCGGCCTTGCGTTTTACCTTGTGCAGCGGCAAGTCACCGAACAGTTTTGGCTTGCCGCCAAGCCGCTTGGGACCAGCTCCGCCCGCCGGCGGAACTCCGGGGCTTGGGCCGGAATTCCGCCTCGGGAGTCTTGATGCCTGCCCGGAATTCCGCGACCAGGCGGAGATCCGGGGCGCGTGACTTGGCTGGGCACGCGCAGCACGTGCACAAGCAGAACGCCTTCGACTCCTCCGCCCCGTTCGCTCCGGGCGTCGGCGCGAGCGCAGAGGCGGAGCGCGCGGCGGCGCTGCTACCGGCGGCGCTGCTGCTGCCGCCGCCGCCGCTGTGCGCGCGGCGCGCGGCCGGCCGGCTGGGCTGGGCTGATCGGTGTGCCGGGAGCAGCAGAGCGCGCGCGGCGGCGCTCAGAGAGGCAAACAGTCAAGGGTCAAGGCTCTCTCGCGCGCGCACTCTTTCTTGCACGCACACGCGCGTGAGATCAAGGCTCGTCAAGGCTCTCGCAGGCTCTCTCTCTCTCGCTCGTTCGCTCGCGGGGCATACAGCGGAGTAATACACAGACATGCTGCGGTCCGGCGCGATGGAGGAGCCGCTGGATACGCGCATGCTGTCGGCAGCCGTGTGGGCAGAGGAGAACTGGTTCGTGCTCCTTGGCGCCGGTGGCGGTGCCTTCGTGCTGGCGGTGCTCCTCGCCGTGGGGGAGACGCGGCGCGCCGTGATCGCGCTGCTGGCCACGACGTACCTGTGGATCGCCTTCTGGCTGGCGCACTTCATTTGCTTCGTGCTGCAGGCGCTCTTCCTGGTGACCATTGGCTGGATGCTGCCGCGCAACGCGCGGCTCTCCGTGGTTGGTCTGTGCCATCAGCTCACCATCCTGCCGCTCGTGACGTTCAACCCGTTCTGGTGGGTCAAGATCGAGGGCTTCCCCAAGGGCGGTATTCCCAAGGGCGCCATCATCATGTCCAACCATCTCTCGTACGTGGACGCCTGGCTGGTGGCCAGCGCCGTGACGCCCGTGGCGCCACGCTTCATCGCCATGGAGAAGCTCTTCAAGATGCCCATCCTGGGCTGGGTCATGCGCATCGCCGGCCACATCCCGGTGAAATTCGCCAAGAAGCCAGACGGCAAGTATGGCGTCAAGCCTGGGTGGGGCGAGGTCGTGACGCAGCGCGCACGGGACCTCCTCGCCATGGGCTTTCGCATCGTCGTCTTCCCCGAAGGCGGCCTCTCGCACTCGGGCGAGCTCAGGGAGTTCCGCCTCGGTATGTTCCGCCTCGCCATGGACATGAAGGCGCCCATCGTGCCGGTTGCCAGCTGGGGCAACTCCGACATGTTTCCGCCAGGCGACCAGTACGCCCTCGCGCACGGCGCGCGCGTTCACATGCGCGTTGGCGATCCGATCCAGGCGGCCGACTACGACTCGGCCGAGGCGCTCTGCGACGCCGTGCGCGCCGAGATTGTTCGTATGCGCAACGGGCTCTCCAACTATGACCGCACCAAGCAGCCCGAGGAGCTCTCCAGCAGTGTCGCGCCGGTTGATGTCTAATTTCTACGGAGAGCGCGCGCGGTGGCTCTAGTTTCATGGACAGTCTTGGTCGGTCTCTCCCGTGTCTGTCTCGCATCGTTCTGTTTGGACCCGGACCGCCGTGCGCACGCAAGCGCTGGCGCGCTGGCTCGCGCCGGCTGCCGGTGCCCGACCTTTCTTTTCTTTCTTACTGTGTGCGCGTGAACAAAAAGGAGAATGTGTGTGGTTTTGATCATGAACAACAGCAGGGCCTCTCTTGCATGGCTACATCTTACAACTTTCTTACTTTCATCCCAGATTCAGGCCTCCGTCAGCTTCTTCTCGTCGTTACCATTGCCGCTGCTGCTGTTGCTCTGAAGTGTGGAGACAACGAGGCGCGGAGGCATGCGTGCCTCGTCAATTGCCGTGTCCAGGTCAGGGTAGGCCTCCGCAACCGAGCCCTCCGCGAAGACATCCCAGATTCAGGCCTCCGTCAGCTTCTTCTCGTCGTTACCATTGCCGCTGCTGCTGTTGCTCTGAAGTGTGGAGACAACGAGGCGCGGAGGCATGCGTGCCTCGTCAATTGCCGTGTCCAGGTCAGGGTAGGCCTCCGCAACCGAGCCCTCCGCGAAGACATCCCAGATTCAGGCCTCCGTCAGCTTCTTCTCGTCGTTACCATTGCCGCTGCTGCTGTTGCTCTGAAGTGTGGAGACAACGAGGCGCGGAGGCATGCGTGCCTCGTCAATTGCCGTGTCCAGGTCAGGGTAGGCCTCCGCAACCGAGCCCTCCGCGAAGACATCCCAGATTCAGGCCTCCGTCAGCTTCTTCTCGTCGTTACCATTGCCGCTGCTGCTGTTGCTCTGAAGTGTGGAGACAACGAGGCGCGGAGGCATGCGTGCCTCGTCAATTGCCGTGTCCAGGTCAGGGTAGGCCTCCGCAACCGAGTCCTCCGCGAAGTCATCCTGCTGCGTGGAAAAGCCGCCTGGGCAGCGGCCGTCCGGGGACTCCAGTGCAGTGTAGTCGTCGTGGCCGTCGGCCGGAGCTGTGCCCACATCGCTGGCAGAGGTCTTGCGAGTAAAAGACGGCAGGCGGCGCTTGAGTGTGCCGACCAGCGAGGAGCTCACCGACCCCAGAGACGTGGGGCGCGAGCCTGCGCCACTTTTGACGGCGCCTGCCGCGCCAGCCTCGTCGCCGCTGCCGTTCTGCAGCAGAGCCTCGGAGGAGGCCGCCGGGCCGTCATGCGGCGTGACATTCGTCAGGTCCTGCAGCCGCACCGAAGCCGGCCGCGAGCGGACACCGGCGCTGGCCGCGTCTGGCTGGCGCAGCGCCTCGAGGGCCTTGTTGGCGGCCATGAGCGCGGTGCGCAGGGCTGCCTCATGGTTGCCCTGACGTTGGTGCCGCTCGGCCTCGCGCTGTAGACGGTACGAGAGGCCCACGACGTGCTCCGTTTGCGGGTGCATGTCCGTCGCATGCTCCTCGTCGTCCTCGTCGTCCTCGTCTGGCCGTCGGTCGCCAATGTACTCTTCGTACACGTCCTCATCCAGGCTGCGTGCATCCGGGGACCCGGGCACGTGGAGGCTCGTGGCGTCCGCGTAGTCGTCGTCCTCGAAGTCGTCGCGCTCGCCCTTCTTGCGGGCCGCCAGGCCGCCCTCCAGGTCGTCTGGGCCATCCGTGACGCTCGACTTGGACGTTGTGCGCTTGCTCCAGCCGAGCCCAAAGAGGCGGCCGGCAAGGCCGGCGCCGGAACCGGGCCTACCGCTGCTCGAATCTGTCGCGTTCGGGTCCTTGGAGGAGTTGCTCGTCTTGATTGCGTCGGCCTCGGCCTGGGTGTCGTCCACCCCCTCGTCACCGTCCGTGGAGAGGCTGCGGCGGTTGTGGTCCGGCGAGGCGGGCCGGACAAGCCCGCCAGGCGACTCGCTGGAAGACCCAGTGTCGTAGCGCTGCCTGTCGGAGCTTCCGGAAAAGTAGGACCTGGACTGCGAGGTCGGGCTGCCGGGTTCCTCGTCGCTGCCCTCCTCGAGCGCGCCGAGTGTGACCTCGGAAACCGGGACCAGGCCCTCCAGCGTGCGGTCGCTGTTGCCGGCCGCGTGCAAGGCCGAGGCGCGACGCTGGCGACGACCCTCCGGCCCGCCAGCGGCGCCCGGCGGCGCGCGACTGCGCCACGACGCGCCCATGTGCATCGAGGAGCGGTTGAGCACGACGGAGCGGCTGGTGGCGTAAAACTTGACGGCCGACTCGCGCAAGGTCGCGCGGATCGAATACGCCACGTAGAGGAAGAAGAGCGAATTGCTGAAGATGATGAGCAGCGTGCAGATCTGCTTGAAGTCGCCGTGCGTGTTGGGCGAGAAGATGAGCATGCCGCACATGAGCGTGAGGAAGCAAATGCTGAGGCTGAGGATCTCGATGAAGTGCAGCTTGGATACCGCGCTGTACGGCCGGTAGTGCACGTGCGCTACGATGGACAGCACGAGCACGAGCAGGCCGACGTAGGTCTGAATGTCCACACCAACAGGCCGCAGTACGACCGAGATGGTCGCAAAGGACGCCTTGCGCAGCATGATGACAATCTCCCAGTAGAAGCACTCCTTGCGGTACCCCGAATAGATAAAGCCGTACACCGGTCGCCACTTCTCAAGTGAATCGATCTCCTCGCGCTCGCGCTGGTATTCGCTGCGCTTCTCCTTCATGAGACGCGCGCGCTCGCGCTCCTGCGAGCGCCGCGTGGCCGCCATCTGCCGCTTCAGGTGCCGCACGCCGTCGTCCATACTGCCTGACGATCCACGCGTGGGCTGCGAGTCCACGCTCGCCGCGCTTGCCGTGCTGCCCACGCTCGAGCGCTTGGACTTGCTCAGCGTGTGCGCGCTGTCGCGCGTCACGGCGCCCTTGCGGAAATGCAGCAGCCGCTGCACCTTGGCCGGCAGCCGCAGGTCGCGGCTCCGCTTGCGCCGCACCACGCAGTACAAGATGAAGCCCGCGTACAGCGGAATGCCCACAGCGTACAAGGTCAACATGAGCGCGCCCAGGACCACCCAATCGCGGTGAATGCCCACCCAGCACTGCACGGTGAACTGCGCCTCCAGAAAGGAGCGCCCGTCCACCTCATCCGAGCACGAGAAGAACTCGAAACCGGCGCGCGTCAGGAACGGCTGCAGCACGATCAGCAGCACGATCACGCTCACAATGCTCTTCTCGCGCGCGCTCAGAGCGTCCATCAGCGTGTTGCGGTACATGGGGATCACGACACCCCACCACACAGCAAAGAAGATGGCGAGGATCACCGGCGTCAACGCGAAGCACAGGCTCTCCGCAAGGAAGGACCAGTCCGAGACGCCGTAATCCTCGCTCGAGGCCGTCAACTCCGTCCCGTTGGACGTGGACGGGAATGGGAACGGCGAAGAGTCCTGCGACGCCGTAAGGCCCTGGTTGAGGAGACAGTGCGTGCTGAGCGCCGAGCTGCCGGCGGAGGAGAGAATGTCGAAGATCTCGAACATGCCCGTGAGCGCCGGCGGCCACTCCAGCGGAAACTTGCGCGTCATGGCGATAATCTGAAGGTGTGAGAGCACGATCTTGAGCACCATGACTTCGCGGCGCCGCGGCGCGCCGCGGGCGCGGATGGTCCGCGTGATCAGGTAGCCGAGAGCGCCAAAACCAAAGATGACGCTCAGCAAGAAGAAGCCGACCGTGCTGCCGAGCGAGTCGCACGCCAGGCAGCCCTGGCCTGCGCCCACCGGATAGAACCCAGGCGCGCACTCCTTGCACATGGGCCCGGTGAAACCTGCGGCGCACCCATTCATCTCCTCGACGGGCGGCAGCACGAGTTCCGTGCCGTCGCTGCCCTCGTCATCGCCGCCGTCGCCCTCGCTGTAGTCGTCGGTCTCCGTTTGCAACCGCCGTTGGCGCCTCCACCAGGCGAGCTTGGCGCGCGAGTCGCCGCCTCCTCCGTGGGCCAAGCGCCGGCGCGTGGAGGAGGATGAAGTGGCCGAGGACGTCGTGCCGTCCACGTAGACGGTCTCATTGAAGGGCGCCTCGATGAAAAGCTCCCAGGCCTCCGGGATGCTCAGAATGAACTCCTCCTCTTCGGTGACGCCCAGGCAGTTCTCCGGCACGGTGCACGCCTCGAAGCGCATCGGGTTCCATCGCGTGCGCCAGTACCCAGCCAGCGGAAGGATGGTGGTGCGGTCGCCGAAGCCGCAAAAGGCGCCCTTCGGACACGCTGTGCAGCTCGTCCTGGTCTCGTCCGACCAGTAGAACTCCGGCTTGCACACGCACTGATAGTCCACGACGGTGAACTCGCTGCCGCACGGCACGCACTCCCGTGTCGCAGAGCTCTCGTCCACCACGTGATTGTCCTGACACGCTTCGCAGGCCTTTTGCTCGGCGTCCGGCTGGTGGCCCAACGGGCAGTACTTGCACTTGGCCGAACCGGTCTCGTCCTGGAACTCGCCTTGCTCGCACGTGCGGCAGAACGGCGTCACCGTCAGCATCGACTCGTCGCGGTACTGGCCCGTCGGACACGGCTCGCACGCCGCCGACTCGGTCGTCTTGCCGTAGCCTGCGCTGCACACGCACGTGTAGCCGGAGCTCGGGTGCGGCTCGGAGTTCACCACGTCATTGCAAATGCGCGGCATCACCTCCAGCGTCAGCGGCGACCCCTTGACGTGCTCGTCTGTGCCGCCCATGGTCACGTGCACCTCGTACGTGCCCTTTTGCTGAATGTCCAGGTCACCCACAAACGTGTTGTCGATCGGGTTGCGCGAGATGAGCAAGGTGCCGCCCGCGGAGGCCTCCTCCGATTTTCCGAACCAAGTCACGTTGAACTGGCCGGTGGACTCGGATGAGAACTGGTTCGTCTCCGTACCGTAGCTGTCGCGAGGCACGATCGTGAGCTCTGTGTACGGGAGGTAGACAACCGCGTCGGCCTCGGAGGTCTCCGAGTCCGTGCCACTGTCCTCGGTGTCTTCCAGGCGCCGGACCGAGGTCTCCGAAGCCTCGCTCTTGACTGTCGCAGTTACGGTTTGCCACTCTAGCTCCGTCTCAGTCGGGTCCGCGTCGCCTGAGAGCACCTCGAGCTTGACGGCCGAGCTCACGCTGAAGACGTCCCCATTGGAGTTGTGCTTGATCTTGATGGTCGCCGTATACGTGCCGGGCGCCACGCTGCTGGCGTCCACAGTAACGGCAATCTCCGCCTTATTGACACCGTTGGTACTGATGACGTCGCCCGAGTTCGTACACTCAAAGCCTTGCTCCAGGCTGCCGGACTTGGGCGACACGGAGAGCCAGCCGGTGGTCTTGGAGTTATAGGCCACCTCGGCCGACCAGGAGATGGTCTTGACCTGCATGTTATACAGCGCAAGTGAGCGCCGCTCCACTGACCCAATGCTGATACTCCATGAATTCTCCGACGGCAGCAGCGAGAGCGTCGGCTCGCTCACCTCGACCTTGAGGCTTACCGAGAGCGAAGTCGCCGCGATGGCCGACGTTGTGATGACCTGTGTGGCTTGGAACCCAATGGTGGTCGACGCCACATAGGTCCCACTTGTTGCGAAATTGTCGCTCTCCTCGAGCTCGTCGCTCGGAATGTCGGACGAACTCACCAGCACGTAAATGTCCAGCGTTGACTGCGCCAGCACGAAGAGCTTGAGCTGCGACTCGTCCGCCACGCTCGTGCCGGCGCTGTCGTCGAACAACGATATCCATGACGGTAAATCGAAGTCGTGCACGTGCAGCGGCAGGTCGCCAGTATTCTCCAAGGTGATGGTGGCGAGCGAGGAGGCCGGCCGAATGATCTGCAGCGAGATGGACGTGTCCTGCACTGCGGCCACGCCGCAAGCGGCCTGCGCGTTGCGAACCGCCGTCTCCGCGTACTGTGCGCTTGCCTGGTTGCTCACCGCGACATTCTGCTCCAGCGTGCCAGACTCCAAGAAGGCTGTCAGCACTGACTCGCGGTACGTGCAGAGGCCGTTGGTGCGCGTAAACCTCTCGCCGTTCGTGCAGTATGCGTCCACAGACCCGCACGCGTCGCAAGCCGTCCACGAGTTGCCGGTTGTCTTGAAGAAGCCCTCGGGACACACGCGGCACACCAGGCTCTCGCTCGACACGCAGACATTACCCTCCTTGTGTGTGGACCAGTCTTTGTTGAACGAGGCGGCCGGGCAGCTCGACGTGCAGATCGTGGGCGCCGTCGTTGGGAAGGATGTCGGCGGGAGGCTTGGCGGCAACGTGGGTGCAGCCGGGGCCGGTGTCGGCGACGTTGGCGCGGGTGTCGTCGCCGGCGTCGTGTCCTGGCCGCCCACGCTCCCCAGGACCGCGGCAAGAACAGCGAGGCTGAGCGCCCAGCAGCAGCTTGCGGCTCGCCGCGTTCGTTTCTTGGCGCGCCGCATCCTGTCCTGCTGCTGCCGCCGCCGCTGCCGCTGCTGATGCAGATGTTGATGCAAGCGCAGTTGCTCCTCCTGCTGCTCGCTTGCCATCATCCTGCAGAGGGCCCCGACGAGGCAAGCGACTTTGGTGGTGCACTGCAGCGCAAAGCCAAAAGGAAGCGGAGGGGACAGAGCAAGGCGCGCGCGCGCGAGCGAAAGCGAGTGAGCGCGAAGGGGGGGGGGGGCGGAGAGGGCCCAGTGCCAAGGCAAGGCAAAAAAAGAGAACCTCAGAGACGTGCGGACGGACGCCCGTGCGAAGCGCCTATAGCTAGGCTGCTCGGCCGTCTCCAGCTAGACCTGGCTGCCGGCTCGCGCCCGGTCGGTCGCCGGCCCTGCCCGCGGCCCTGGGCCCTGGAGGCTGCCCGCGCCTGAGGAGGGGCGGAGGACCAAAGCCGTGCCCCCGAGGGCCAGACCGCTGCGCCCGGGACGGCGATCGGGTGTCCTTGGGCGCAAGGAAGGCAATGTGGCGGCTCGCGACCGGCGGGAGGCGGACAGCTGTGCAGCGCGCGCGCGTCCTCGCTGCGCGGGGGCCTCCGCGGCGACGACCCGCGAGGCGCGAGATCGAGTACTCGACTGCGCAATTGACTGACGCAACATTGCATTGCTGCTGCCAAGCTGCTGCTGCCAAGCTGCTGCTGCCAAGCTGCTGCTGCTGCTGCGCAAGTGAGTGAGTGTCCGCTGCGTGGCTGACACCAGGCTGAGAAGAGCGCTTCGCACGTGGGTTCGGACAGGACGCTCTAGTTACTTCAGACAGTCGGGTCGGCGGGAAGCCGGCACGCATGGCACGGCTAGCACGGTCACACTGCGTGCCACCGCGACTCCAACCACCCCCCCCAGCCAGACACAAGGCGCTTGTTTCGTTCGCGGGAGGGGAGGATCTTCTTGTGCGGATGGCCGGATAGATGGAGGGCGATGGTGGAAGGATGGATGGATGGATTGATCCGAAGCGATTTCTTATAAAAATGCCAAGCATCCGGACCGTAGCAGTGCGCAGCGACGTGTCGAGTGTGTGTCAATGGGGCATCCGTCGCCGGTCATCCACATAAAGATCTCGTGACGGCTCTCCACGGTGGTGGCTCTTCACACTGTGACAGTGGTGGGCCTATGCGATGTCTTGGAGAACGGGGTCCAGGTCCGAGGAGGCGCGGTCGCAGCCCGCTTGCAGGCGGGCGATGCGATGCGATACAATGCGGTGCGGTGCGGTGCATGCATGCATGCATGCATGCATGCTTGTTTGCTTACGTGCGTGCGTGCGTGCGCTCTTATGCCTCACATGCAAGCCGAAGAATTCAAGCGTCCGCATACTCACATCGAGCCTCTCTTAGCTCGCTTAGTCGAGCGTCCAAAGTGAAACCTCGGGCGTGGTTCGCTCATGCGATCGTGCCCCGCTTGCAGACTCTACCTTGGAGGGAGCAGCGGCGGACGGTGTCGAATTCGGGCCATTTCCTTGCTCGTGTGGGCCGGCTTTTGCTTTGGGGGACACGAGGGCGTCGACATGTACAAGTTCTTCCGCACTGAGCCGCACATCGGCTTCTGGAGAGAACGGGCTCAGGTTCTCATGGAAACGCGCGCACAGCTGTGCGCAGACCTTGATGCGGGCTGGCTCGGGTGTCCAAGGGCTCCCCTTGGGTGCGTCGGCGCGGCCGCACACTGCATACAAGAAGGAGTTGCCGCACGACCAGGCGCTGGCCGTGGGCTGGTTTGGATCCTCACAGGCCGTCATGGCCATGTCTGCAGTGAGCGCGTGCACCCTTGCCAGCGTTAGTCTCCCTGCTTGCTGTGTCCTTCCTGTTTTTATTTTGTCTCACTTTCTCACGGCGGTGTTCACGTACGAAAGGGGTTGCTCTGCGGCCTGAGCACGAAGCGCGCCTTGAGCAAGCTGCGTAGCACGGTGAGCTCGCCACGGAGGTCTGAAAAGTCATTTGCTTGCGTGAAGACGCCAACCAGGCCGGCGTCGCGGATAAATGCGAGATCTGGCAGCCAGCTCTCCAGGAGTCCTGGCGCGCCGGAGCCAAAGCCCGGATTGAAGCCCACGAGCACCGTGGCCCGCGCCCCGGCGCCAGTGAAGGGCGGTCGGCGGACGAGCTCCGGGTGTTGCTTGGTCAGAAAGTCGCGCGCGCCGCCACACCAGCAGGTCGCGTCGTCCTCCGCGTCAGCCTTGCGCGTCGAGGTCTTCTGCTTGGCTGCGGCGGCCGGCCTCTCCAGCTCGGGCCCAACGAACCACAACTTGCAGGCCTTGCCCTGCGCGCGCATGTGGCGCGTCACCTCGTCCCAGTACGCTGTCTCGCGCAAGAGGCGCACCTCGGCTTTGTAGGTGGCACCCAGCACGACGAGGTCGACGCCGGCGGCCTTGTCCCAGAGCGGGCGCAGCTTCTCGAGCGCCAGCAGCGCCGAGAGCGGAAAGGACAGGCCATCGATCAGCGCGAGGTCCCTGCGCGCCTCCTGCACCGCCTCTGCGCCACCGCAGCGCGTGGCGAGGTAGCCCGGCCAACCTTGCGTCAGGGTCGCGGCGCCATGCGCGCAGCCGGCCCGCTCCAGGTCCGCCAGCCGCGGAAAGCGCTTGCTGGCCGCCCAGCGCAGCGTGCCCACGCACGCGCCCGCGTCCATCTCCGCGTCCGCCGCCAGCTCGGGCCCCATCGCGCCGGCTCAGGCTCGGGCTGGCCGGGCGTCCGTCTCGGCGGCGTCGGTTGTGGTTCTGTTGCTCCTGGGACTGGGACGCGCAAGGCGCGGCCGAGCGCCGCATCAAGAAGCCTAGGCCGCGCGAGCTCTTGCCTCGTCGTGAGCAGGGACTGCTGAGCAGTGCGGTGCGATTTGGCGCCCGGCGATGGTGCTCTGCAGCTCACACAGCAATCGCCTGCGCTGAGGCTCGACGTGATGCTCGTCTTGGCAAGAAACAAGCAAGCAAGCAATCACTGCAAGTATACACGCACACGCACGCACTGCACTGCACACACGCACACGTCGCCAGACTTGGAGGTGCTTTGCTAAGTTGACTCTAAACATACAGGACTACACGCCCGCAAATTCCTCCTCCTCGTCCTCGTCGTACTCGTATTCCTCATCGTCATCGTCATCGTCGTCGTCTTCTTGGTCGTCATTGGCGTGCTCGAAGCCGTGGCCGTACGCTTCGGCCTCATCGGCAGCGGCAGCAGGAAAGTCGGTCGGGGCGTTGCCAAAGCCGCAGGAGTCGCCGGCATCGCTGCCGCCAAACGCAGAGGCGGCGTCACTTCCCGTGGAGGAGGGCACGTGCGTTGCAAAGGCGTCGAGCGCGGCGGCCATGGGCGAGCGAGCAGAACCCGAACCAGCTGGATTAGCAGCTCCGTCCAAGCCAAAACCGTCATCATAGGCGCGGCCGGGCTGCTGCGGGTGGTTGTTGTGACGCTGCGACGCGCGGCGCTGCGCCTGCATGTGGTGGGCACGGACGGGCGGCCTCGCGTGGAGCAGCGCGTCCTCCTCGTCGTCCTCCAAGGTGGTGCGCGGCAGCTGGAAGGGCGCGGGCTTCTGCCGTGGCACGCTCAGGTTGGCCTTGAAGTCAATGTCATGGTCGAAGCGGTCCGTGGGCAGCTTGTGGCGCGCGCCATGCAGCGTGCGCACATAGGCCTTGGGGAAGTCCGGCGAGGGCGCATCGAGCTCCAGCACGCAGCCGCGGCGCGAGACGGAGTCCCTGAGTACGGCGAGGCGCGTGTGCAGGCCCTCGACGTCAGCGTGCGCCTGCGCCACGCGGTCGGCGTCGTGGGCCACGCGCGCGGACAGCGCCTCGGCGCACAGGCGCGTGTTCTCCGCCAGGGAGCGCAGCGTCTCGACGGCGTAAACCTGCAGCTCCTCCACGAGGGCGTGCGTGCCGGCCTCTCCGCCGGCCTCGCGCGCCTCCAGCCCGTACCGCGCCACCTTGTCCGCGTGCGCCTGCAGCGCGCGCAGGTCCGCGAGCGCCTGCATACTCCCAACCCCGCTGCGCTGCGGTGCGCTGCGCTGCCCTGCGCTGCGCTACGTTCGGACGGGCGCGCGGGCGCGCGGCGCGCGGGCTGGCCAGCGGACGGGCGGGCGGCTGCCGGCGCTGCTCGCGCCCCGCGCAGCGACTTGGCCTGGCCTGGGCTGGCCTGGCCTGGCCTGGGCTTCCTTCATCCATCCATTCATCCATCCAACTCCGCGCCTGCAGGCGGACCACCCGACCCCGCCGCGTCGTCGCCGCGACCAGCGGGCCAGGCGCCGCGGCGCGTGGCCGGACGCGTGGCGCCGCGCCGCCCCGTGGTCGAGCCCGGGCTGCACGTGAAGGGGGCCATGGCGGAGGTGTACGAGGCCGCCGACGGCGGCGAGTTGGCCGCGGGCACCAAGGCCCAGGACGGCGGCGCGGTCAAGCCCAAGGATGTCGGCAAAGACGCGCGGTTCCGGCGCGTCGTGGTGCGCGTTAAGCGCAAGCGAGACGAGGCGGAGGCGCCGGCGCGCCTGCTGCTGCCGCAGAAGCGCGCGCGCCCGCGCGGCGACGACGACCTCGTGCAGGCCCTGGGCGGCCTCGGCGTTTCCGAAGCGCCGCCTGCGACGGGCGCAGGGGCTGCTGGCGGCGCTGCAGGAGCCAAGGCTGGCCAGGGCGAGGCCTCGGGCGCTGCCGGCGCCAGCGACGGCGAGCAAGCGCGCGGCAAGAAGCGGGCGCTGGTGTGCGAGCTCGTGTCCGGGGCGGACGCTGAGAGCAGCGGAGGCGGCGTGCTGCACAAGCGCGCCAAGGTCGTGGACCTGGAGCTGAGCGGCAGCGTGCTGCGCGCGCGCAGCGATGGCCGTCAGCGCGCGCGCGACGACGAGCTGGACTTTTACCTCTGGCACGCCATGAGCTGCGGCGACCTGGACCTTGTCAACTCTGTGGTGCAGGACGCCTCGCGCGACATCAACTACCAGCGGCCCGCCGACGGCCTCTCGGCGCTCATGATTGCCTGTCGTTGGGCGGACGCCGAGAGCGTTGCAAAGTACCTGTCGCTGGGCGCCGACCCAACCCTGACGGATGGGGCTGGCCTTGACGCTGCGGCGCACCTGGACGAGAGTGAGGAGGCGAATCGGCAGCCTGGCCTCAAGGAGGACATTTTCCGGCTCCTCGGCGAGACCGAGTACGTCTACGACACCTACGTGGTGCGCGAGGAGATCGAGCTGGACCGCACGTCGACACCCTCTGCTGCAGAGAGCACGGTGGGCGGCTCGCGCGCCGACGCCGACGTCTGGCGAGAGAGCGGCGTTTGCAATACTTGGGGCGGCTCCTATGCGATCGCGGACCAGGACCTTGACGTCACTGACCTGCTGGGCCCGGACGCGGACGCCCTGCTGGCCAAGCTTGGCGCTCACGACGATGACAGCCTGGAGGCCAACCTCACCACTTCGCCCGTCGCCTCAGTCGTGGCGGACTCCGATCTCGATGACTCCGACAACGAGAACTACCGCTTCAACGACTATCCCGAGGACGCCTACGAGGCCCACCTGCACCAGGCGGACCTGGGCGAATCCGGTGATGAAGACGAGGATGAAGTCGAAGAGGATGGCCATCTGGACGACCTCGGCGATGATGAGGACGACGACTGAAATGGACCTGACCGGTACGCTGGTGCCTTTGGCGCGCTATTAGGGCGAGATGTGAAGGCTGACGAATAATTGTGTGGAAAAATCTCTGCGGTGCAAGGCACTGCAAGCCCAAACATTCTGGTCTTTTCGCTTCAACCCCCGCCACAGGCGCGGCTCTTAGGGCACGCGCCTCCGCGCCCGAGCCTTCCACATCTCGACCGCCAGCGCGAGGCCACCCGGCCGACAGCTCTGGCGGTGCTTTGGGCACTGCACATTCCAATCACAGTCAGCTCTCGAGTTCGCTCGCCCCCCCCCCCGCGCCGCGCGGCCTCTCATCGCCGCTCGCACCGCCGCCCAGCCTTGCAGCCACGTGCCCGCAGTTCGTGGCGCTCCGCACCGCACTGCACGGTCCATTCGTCGCGTTGCGGCCGCAATCCTGCCGTCTCGCCACGCGCCGCGAGCTCGCAGCCTTAAAGCAGGCCCGCCCGCCCGCACGCACGCACGCAGGCCACCCACCAACGTGGCTGCGCCGCACGAGCTCCTGCTCACGCCCGTCTGCGACGCTGCCCGGCCGGCCTCTCCCTCCCTCGAATGACCCCGCGACGAGGTTTGCGGGGTCGCTCTCCTCCTCCTCCTCGCCCGTCACCAGCCAGCGCTGGACCAACGAGTCCCGCGGGCGCAGTCAACGCAGGCTCGCGCGCCAGGACCCGGGCCCGCGGCCGGCGTCACCTAAGCCGCGGAGGGCTCAAGACTCGCTCGCGCGCAGGGCGCCGCGTGGACTGGCCGCGCCCCTCGCACGCGCTGCGGCTGCGCGGCGCCTGGCCTGGGCATGGGCATGGCCGGGTCCTGCGCGCAGTTCCGGTACTCCTGCGACTGGTACAGCGGCGCGTGCAGCGAGCGGGCAAGCGAGGCGGCGAAGCAAAGCCAGAACCCACCCGCGCGCGGCGACGGCGAGCGGGCGGCGGCGGCGGCGGAGGCCTGCGAGGCGCCCGCGAGGCCAGCTGCGAGCTCGCTCGTGAGCGCGAGCGCGAGCGCGAGCGAGAGCGGCGGCGAGAGCGAGGCGGGGGCCGGGAAGTACGGCGGCCAGCGAGCTGCGCGAAAATGACGGACACATGGGCGGAGGAGAATGTGAACCGCGCGGCAGGCATGCTGGTGCAGGGCGCGCTGAGCGTGGTGACGGGCAGCGTGGTGCTGGCGTTCGGAGCCATCTACGTGTTTAGCAACATGGAGGAGCTGAGCACGCTGGGTGCGGCCTGGGGCGCTGGCGGGTCGTCGACGGCGGAGTTCTCCGTGACGGCCATCGCGGCGGCGGCGGCGTGCGGCCCCATTGTCCTCGTCTTTGGCATTCTGGGCGTCGTCTCGTACTTTACCAAGCGCCGCGTGCTGGCGGCAGCCTCGCTCGCCTTCATCGCGGGCGCCTCGGCCATCGAGATCACCGGCGCCGCGCTCTTCACGAGCACCATCACCAACAGCCTCGAGGTGCTCAAGGGGGAGGCCAACGACACGAGCGTGTCGGTGGACGACCGCGTCTTCCTCGAGGTCGGCAACGCCGTCTACAATGTCTGCTGCTATCCAGAGTGGATCAACTCGACGGACCCGACGCTCGTGGACCCGCCAGGGTACTCGGGTGACCTCAAGGAGCTCTTTCAGGGCTTGACGCGGGAGTGCGCGCTCGGCTACGGCCCCGACAGCGGCGGCATCCAGCTCGTCCCGCTGGAAGACATCAAGGCGCTGCTGCGCAGCTGCTACGACCCGGCTGTCTTCAACCCGATCTACACGTACTTTAGCGCCGACCCAAGCCGGTGCTCCACTCTCGAGAACATCAACGTGCCGGTGGGCACCGAGCTTGAGGTTCCGGACACCACCAACACGGTTGTCTACGTGCTCCGCCTGATCGGGCTCATCACCAGCACGGAGGTCCTGGAGGACTGGGCCATGGTTGGCTACCCGGGCAAGTACGACGCCAGCGGTGAACAGGGCGGCAACTGCGGCCTCATGCACTCCAAGTCGATTGCGTGGATCCAGAACCTTTGGCTCGAGGAGAACTACGAGGTATTCACCTATGTCTGCTTCGCCTGCGGCAGCATTCAGCTGCTCTCCATCGTCTTCGTCGTCGCTTTCTGGTACATGGGCGGTGGCTCCTCCGGCAACGACGACTGGATGGTCTACGACAACAAGGTGTCGGCTGCGCCGGAGCACTACCGCCGCGACGTTCGGGTCTAAAACCAACCAGCCGAAGAACTGTTTCGACTGCCCGAAAATCCCAACATGCTCATCGTAAACCAACGCCGGCAAAGCAGCCAGCCCTTGCGCTACGTTTTTTTTTTCACGTCACGCGCAATGCTCGCCTTCTCCATTCCCTGTCACTCTTTTAGACTAACCCCCCCTCTCCTATATTAGTTCCTGTGTGCCAGTTGTTCGTCGCGTACTCGGACTCGGGAATGATCACCTCGTCGGTGGACTGACTCTCTAGCTAAGCTAGCTATAGCTAGGACTTGACCGTGACCTCCACCGCCAGCGCGCTCATGCGGGTGCCAGCCTGAGCACAGCAGCATTTTTTCTCACACATGCGCACTGGGGACCAAGGGCCACGGTCCCGCCCGTCAACGGACAGTACGCGAGTCGAGTCCGCGTCCTTGAATCAAGTGCGCTTTTTCTTGGTCGCTCGCTCGATCAGTCGGTGGGCGGGTGGCCGTGTCGCGGCGCGCGCGCAGCACGATGGCGGAGGCCTCGTTCGCGGAGCTGCAGCGCGGTGTGGAGGCCGGCGTTGGCCCCAGCGAGGAGGTCGTGCGGCGGTCCTCGTCGGCGGCGCCGTCGGCTGGCGCGGGCGTGGGCGCTGAGGACGCCGAGGCGCGGCAACTCTTCGAGACCGGCAAGCTGCACGAGTGCGCGCGCGTGTGCGAGGAGGTCTATGCGCGAGACGCGCGCAACAAGGAGAACCTGCTGCTGCTGGGTGCGGCGCACTACGAGCTGGGCAACTTCAGCGAGGGTATCTTCTACAACCAGCAGGCTATCCGCGTGGACGGCCACTTCGCGGAGGCCTTCTCCAACCTAGGCAACTGCCTGCGCGAGCTCGGGGACGTGCAGGCGGCCGTGGAGTTCTACCTGAAGGCCATCAAGCTGAAGCCGCGGCTGAGTGATGCGTACAACAACCTCGCCTGCGCGTATCTGCAGATGGGCCGGACCAAGCAGGCCATGGAGACCTTCCGCATGGCGCTCGTGCTTGAGCCAGAGCTCGTCGACGCGCTCTGCAACCTGGGCACGCTGCACCGCGCTCAGGGCCGCACGGAGGACGCGCGCAAGTGCTTCTTGGAGGCCGTCAAGGCGCGCCCGGGCTGCGCGCTGGCATGGGCCGATATGGCCGGTCTCTTCTACGAGGACGGCGAGCTGGACACCGCCATCGGCTACTACGAGGAGTCGCTGCGCCTTCGCGAGGACGCTGACACGGAAAACAACTACGGCAACGCGCTGCGCGCCGCAGCGCGCTTCGATGAGGCGCGCGCCGCGTACAAGCGTGCGCTCAAGCTTCGGGCCGACTTTGCGGTGGCTCATGCCAACCTGGGCAACCTGGCTCTCGACGAGGGCGACCTGACGGCCGCCAACAAGTCGCTGCGCCACGCTCTGCTGCTCGAGCCGGCGCTCCCGGACGCGCTCAACAGTCTAGGGAGCGCACTCGCGGCCGCTGGCGACACAGACGGCGCGCTGGATCTGTACCGGCGGTGCATCCGCGCCAAACCAGACCACCCGCACGCGTACAACAACCTGGGCGTCTTGCTGCGGCAGAAGCGCGGCCTGCTCAAGGAGGCGACACAGTGCTTCGCGACGGCCTGCAAGCTCATGCCGCGCTTCGCGGCGGCGCAAAGCAACCTGGCCAGCGCTCTACAGGAGCAGGGCAAGCTCGACCAGGCGCTCGCGCACTACCAGGAGGCCATCGCGGTCGACCCCTCGTTCGCGGCAGGCTACTGCAACCTGGGCTGCGCATACCGCGCGGCGGGCCGCGTCACGGAGGCCATCAAGTGCTTCACGACCGCCATCCGCTTGGACAGCAAGCTGGCGGCGGCCTACCACCTCCTCGGCTGTGCGTACCGCGACGCGGACCGATGCGACGACGCCATCTCGTGCTTCCGCAAGGCGCTGGCGCTCAAGCCGGGCTTTTCGGACGCTACGGTGGCGCTCGCGCACACGCTGGGCGTCATTTGCGACTGGCGCTCGCGCAAGGAGGACGCCGAGGCGCTCTGGGAGTGTCTTCGCGCCCAGGCGGCCGCCAGCGCGGCGCTGGAGATCCCGGCGCCGCTCTCCGCGCACCCGACCCAGACGCTGGCCTACGCGCTGCGCGATGAGTTGCAGGACGACCTCAAGACCGTGCTGGCGCTCAGCGGCGCGCACGCGGCGCGTGTGGAGCGCCTGTTGGAGATGCGCGGCCGCACGGCGTTTTCCTTCCGCGCGCGTCGCCCGGACGAGCGCCTGCGCGTCGGCTACGTGTCGGCGCACCTGGGTAACGAGCCGCTTGGCTTCGCGCTGCAGGGCCTTTTCGCCGCGCACGACGAGCACGAGTTCGAGGTCTTCTGCTACGCCGCCTCCCCTGCCAACGTCTCCCGCGAGCGCCGCCGCATCGAGCGCGAGGCGGAGCACTTCCGCCTCATTGACGGCCTCGGCGCGCACGAGGCCGCCAAGCTCATCCACTCGGACGGCATCCACGTGCTCATTGACTTGGACGGCTACGCGCAGCACGCGCGCACCGACATCTTTGCGCTGCGCCCGGCGCCGCTGCAGCTCGCCATGCCCGTCCTGCACCCAGTGCCGCTGTGCGCCAGCTTCTACGACTACGTCATTGTCGACGAGGAGCTGGCCAAGGCGCGCGACGCCCCGCGGGATGCTGCAGCACCGGCGCTGGTCGACGACGAGGGCAACAGTCTGCTAGCGCCTTGGCATGGCGACCGGCGCTTGCTCCTGCCACGTTGCGTGGCGCTCGGCGACCACCGCGACAGCGCGCGAGACGTCATGGCGCCGCCCGCCGACGGTGGGCCCACGCGTGCCAAGTACGGCCTGGACGAGTCGGACTTCGTCTTTGCCTGCTTCACGCGCGCCTCCAAGCTCGATCCGCGCACCTTCGCGGTCTGGTGCAACATCCTCGAGCGCGTGCCGCGCAGCGTGCTGTGGATGCTCGACAGCCCCAAGCTCGCGCAGGCCAACCTCAAGGCTGAGGTGCGCTCGCGCGGGATCCGCGAGGACCGTCTGGTCTTCGCCGTGCCGGAGCCGCGCAAGGATCACCTGCGCCGTCTCTTCCTCGCAGATTTGGTGCTCGACACGCCCCTTTGCAACCACCATGCCAGCGCGCTTGACGTGCTCTGGGCCGGCGTGCCCATTCTCACCTGCCCGGGGGACCGCATGGCCACGCGTGTCGTCGCCAGCATGGCCAAGAGCGTCGGCCTCGATGCGCGTCTCACTGTTGATTCCATGCACGCCTACGAGGAGCGCGCCGTCGAGCTCGCCAAGCAGTCCGACACGCTCTGGCAGATCCGCAAGGCCCTCGAGCAGGACCGTCTCGCGTCGCCGCTCTTCGACCCGCGCCACTTTGCCGCAGCCCTGGAGGACCAGCTCGCCCGCCTCTGGCTCGACCATGAGACTGGTCCTTCGACCCCTTCTTGTGCGCCGACCACCGATGACGACTGCCACGCCACGGACGACCAGCCGCACGTGGAGGCCGGGGCACAATGATGAGACCCTCTGACTCTGACTCTGTACAAGCCTGCGGCGGCGTCATGGGCTCTTTTATCTGCAATGCCGAAACGATCTGTGTGTGTTTTCTTGTTTGATGAGCGAGCCTCTTTGCGCGACAAGCAGCACAACTTGCTTCTTGGCTGGCTTGGGCAGTGCCGCCGCTCATGTTCACACGGCGGTGCCGGCCAATGCCGCGAGAGGACTCCGTTCTCGTTGACGCGGATAGGCGCAACGTTGAGATCACTTGCAAAGCTGCAAAGCTTGGCGATGCCTTGCGAAGCTTGCTTGGTCAGTTCCTTTTCTCCTGTACCCACTGGCAGGCTTGGCGATCTTCGCGTTGGTGACCGTGACCGTGCCAACGGCGTGGTGCCACCAATCAACCATGTTGACCAGTACCATCCGGTACCAGTACCCAGGGCTGGTACTAACCGTGACTCGGATACCGCTTGAGAAGCCGCGTCACAACGCCCGCGGCGCGCGCGGCCCGTTTTGCTGAACGGGATCCCGTTCATCCGTGAACGGGATCCCGTTCATCCGTGAACGGGATCCCGTTCATCCTTGAACGGGGCACGCCACGATGCGCAGCCTAACCCCCAATCGCCACACGACGAACCTGTGGTTGTTCTCCCCATCCAATCCAGCTCCGGCGCAACGTAGCGCCCAATACAATTCCGACGACATTCAGACAAACTTGACGCCCTATTGACGTGGTCTGCCACCGTCCCAAAGACCGTCCAGCGTCTCAAACTACTCGCCCGGCTGCCCCCCCGATTTGCCAATGAAAGGTACTTTGGAACGCGGGGAATCGATGAACGGGATCCCGTTCAGCAAAACGGGCTTCACGCGCGGGCGCTGCCAGCGTGATCGTGGGCTCGCTGCAAAACGGGCTTCGCGCGCCGGCGGCTCGCGCGGCGCTGCGGCTGTGCCAATAATTGCAAGGCGTCGCAGTCCTCCATCGCGGCAGGCCTCTTGCCGAGGGCGCGGTCAGGGCGCGAGACGCCTGGACGCGAGCGCACGCGGCACGCACGCACGCACGCGCGACCCGCGCTTGCGTGGCGCCCGCTGCTAGCTAGTAGAGCGAGCTAGTAGCGAGCTAGCCGGAGCTCGGTGGTTAGGAGCTCATCGGCACGGCGGACAAGGACATGGATAGCGACGACGTCAGCTCCGTGGCCTCGATCGACAGCTTCGTGGGGCGCGCAAGGAAGCAAGCTCGAAGCACGCAGCTCTCTATCCAGAGCTCGGTCGTCAAGGAGCGCGTGAGCACGGCAGATAAGGACGTGGATGATGCCGACAGCTCCGTGAAGGCGACCAACATCAACAACCGATACAGCTTCGTGGTGCGCGCGATGAGGCGAGCTTCGAGGCAGCCGCGCACTGTGCAGCCGCTCTCTTTCCATGACATTGTCCAGATCCTTTCCACTGTCGAGAAAGCAAGCAAGAAAGAAAGCGCGGAGGACCGTCGGCGCAAAAGAGAAGAATATGAGGCGGAAGAAAAGGCGGAGGAGGCGAAAGCAAAGGCGGAGGAGGCGAAAGCAAAGGCGGTGGACTGGGCATTCGATCTGTATCGAGAGTGCACGAGGCTTCACCTGAAGATCTCTGCGCTCGAGAGGCTGCACCGAGTTCAGCCGGATGCCATCATCGATGGTGTGTCCCCGCAGGAAGCCTTGCTGGCGACCAGGCTGGACCTCCTCGCCACGCTCGACGCAGGCGTGCGTGGAGGGAAACGCGTGCTCGGCATGCTCGACCGAGCTTAAGACGAGTCCCCTGCCAGGGCTCGAGACGAGCCTACAGACGATGACTGATTTTACCAACTGGAGAAGATTGTCCCCTTGGCCTCGCGACCGCGCTGCTTAGTGGCCGGGGCGCTCTGCACGCGCGTCGCCACACGTGAGACTTTCCCGTTGTGTTGCTGGCGGTCTCTCAGCAGCATTTGCCCATCCATATCGAGGTCGTCTGGTCGGTGATGCCTGTGTCAGTCAGAGATCAGCACCGTTGTCCGCTGAGTCTTCCTGCGGCGCTTCGCGGTGCGTTCTACCCTTCGCTCGTAGGCGGCGTCCTGATACTCTCGCCACCCCCTCTCGGCTTCGACCGGGTTGAACGTGTAGTGCTCCTTGAGTTCGACGGGAAGCTGCTTCCAGCTGGCTGTTCGCAGGCTGTGGAAGAGGCACAAAGGCTACCTCTGGGCCCGCACGCGCGCGACCTTGTGGCCTTGGTGCGCATTGCGGCCTTATGGCCTTTTAGCATTTGTATGTTGTCTCGCGTCGGATTGCGGCGCAGCAGATCCGAGCGCGCCTGAGGTACCACTAGTTACATCTGGCACCACACGCAACCTTGTGGCCTTACTGTCTCTCGCGTCAGATTGCGACGCTGTCTCGACTCTCGAGACCGCGTGGTTCATGCGGAAGCAAATGAGCAGATCCGAGCGCGGAGAATGCCGGTCGTGATGATCCTCGGCGGAGGCTACGTGGGCAACGTGCTGGCACACGCGCTGCAAAATGACCGGGACGTGCAAGTGACGCTCGTAGACCGCCGCGAGGCCTTCGTGCACAAAGTCGCGACACTGCGCGCCTCGGTGCGCGATGGTTGGGCGCGGAAAGCCTTCGTGCCGCGAGACCGCTTCCTGCAGCACTGCAGGGTTGTCTGTGGAGAGATCACGGCCGTGCGGGAGGGCGAGGTGCAGCTCGCATCCGGGGAGGTGCTCCCGTACGACTATTGCGTGATCGCCACAGGGTCTAGAAATCAGTCTCCGGGCGAGCCCGGACCCGAGCTGCGCACTTGGGATCAGTTCTCCGCCTTTTACACGGCCAATGCCGCCACGGTGCGGGCCGCGCGCAAGGTGGCGATTGTCGGCGGCGGCGTGGTCGGCGTGGAGCTTGCCGGTGAGATCAAGTCCGCCCACCCGGACAAGGAAGTTACCCTTGTGCACGCCGGCGACGCCCTGCTCAGCAGCAGCGTGCCCGCGCTCCCGGCTGCCATGCCGCGGGCGCTGGAGGCGCAGCTCACGGCCATGGGTGTCCGCGTCCTCTTGCGTGCTAGGGCCGATGTGGATTGGCGCACCGCTGACGCCAGCTCCATGATCGTCGGCGACCGCACCATCACCACGTCAAGAGGCGATGAGGTCCTCGTGGACCTGATCATCATGTGCCTGGGCACCAAGCCGAACAGCAGCGCGGTCCCACGAGCTTGGCTGGACGATGCTGGCTGGGTCCGCGTCGACGACCGCCTGCGCGTCGTGGACGACAGCGGCCGCGCACTGGAGAATATATTTGCGGCTGGCGATGTCGCGGCACTCGACGAGAACAAGCTGGCTTATCACACGCATGAGCACACCCGCGTTGTCTCCAAGAACGTCCGAGCGCTCATTCGAGGTCGTGAGCTCGCCGCTGTATACCGACCTCCCACCAGGACCATCATGGCGGTGCCGCTTGGGCCCACCGGCGGCGTGTCTGTCTCCCCCCTCGGGGTGCACGGCCCGCTCATCACTCGCCTTGTCAAGAGCAGGAATCTCTTCGTGGGCCCCGTTTGGTGGCAGTACGGCGCGTGTCGCAGCGGCGCGATTGAGGCCCCGGGCGCCTCTTGCTTGTCCGCCGCCTGGGCCTCTGATTAACGATCGTCGGAATCAGCCTGAGAAGACATCTTCTTCGCTTGACTTGCTTGACTGATTACCTGACAGCACCGACCACCCTGTTGCTCTCTGGCCTTTGCTCTCAGGCGCGGTTTGTTCGCTGTCCTGTCTGTCCTCTCTCCGCCGCCTCTCTCCTCATTGACTGCGAGGTTCGTGCAAGCTCGTTCCTCTCCTCACGCGCGCCACGTCGTTCCTTGTTCGGCGTGTCCCGAGTCATCAATCAGCAAACCTCAAAGTCGGCCGTAGCGGGCCGCAGCTGGGATCCGGACGGCCGAGAGTGCAGTGCAGTGGTGCACAAAATGCCGGCGGTGTTGATCCTCGGGGGCGGGTACGTGGGCAACGTACTTGCGCACGCGCTGCAGGATGAAGAGGGCGTCGACGTGACGCTGGTGGACCGCAGGGAGGCCTTCGTGCACAAGATTGCGACGCTTCGCGCCTCGGTGCGCGACGGCTGGGCGCGCAGGGCCTTCATTCCGCGGGACCGCTTCCTGCAGCGCACCAAGGTTGTCTGCGGTGAGATCACGGCCGTGCGAGAGGGCGAAGTGCAGCTCGCCTCCGGGGACGTGCTTTCGTATGACTACTGCGTGGTGGCGACAGGGTCTTCGAACCAGTCTCCTGGCGAGCCAGGCCCTGAGCTGCGCTCATGGGACCAAGTGGCTGCTTTCTTCGCGGCCAACACCTCCACCCTGCGGGCTGCGCGCAAGGTAGCCATCATCGGCGGCGGCGTGGTTGGGGTGGAGCTCGCCGGTGAGATCAAATCTGCGTACCCGGAAAAAGAGGTGACCCTCGTGCACGCTGGCGACTCGCTGCTCAACGGCAGCGTCCCACCGCTCCCGGCGGCCATGTCCCAAGCATTGGAGACCCAGCTTGCGGCCATGGGCGTCCGCGTTCTCTTGCGCTCCAAGGCTGAGGTGGATCTGCGTGCCGCGGGCGCCAACTCCATGATCGTCGGCGAACGCACCATCTCGACGTCCGCAGGCGACAGGGTCGCCGCGGATCTCACCATCCTATGCCTTGGCTCCAAGCCGAACAGCGGCGCGCTCCCGCGATCTTGGCTGGACGACGCTGGCTGCGTGCGTGTCGATAACCACCTGCGTGTCGTGGACGACAGCGGCCGCGTCCTGGAGCATGTCTTCGCGGCTGGTGATATCGCTGCCCTCCATGAGAACAAGATGGCCTACAACGCGCATGCGCAGATCAACGTCGTCGCAAAGAACCTCCGAGCGCTGCTGCGCGGGGGCGCGCCCAGCGCCATCCACAAGTCTCCAACCAAGGCCATGATGCTGGTACCGCTCGGCCCTACGGATGGCGCGAGTGTCACGCCTCTTGGGGTGCACGGGCCCTTTTTCACGCGCATTACCAAAGGCGTGGGTCTTTTGGTCGCGCGCACTTGGCGGCAGTACGATGCCTACAAGAGTGCCGAGATTACCAGTGCTGAGGCGTCCTCCATCCCCCCCTACTGGTCCCTGTACTCATGGCTCTGGCCGTCGCGGGAGGTTGCCCATATTTAGCAGTGTCCTACTCTGAAAGCCGCACTTCTTGCTTCGCCTGTAGATGCTCAGCTGCGTGACCCAGGCCGCCCACCGCGTCCCTCCGCCAAGTTGAACTCAGAGTTGGAGTTGGCACGGGCGACGCTTGGCGGCGCCGCGGCGAGCTCTAGGCCGTGGTCGCCTCCGACCTCCTCCGCGAGTCCGCCGACGCGTCAGGGCCATCATGATCCTGTGCCTCTTCGTGCCTCCGCGTCCTCGCCGCGTCAGCCTCTCCACGCTCGCGCCAGCAGGCGCCTCCACCCTCCGCCGCCTCGAGCTCGCTTCGAAGCTCTCTTCGGCACGTCGTCGCGTCGCGTCGCGTCGTGTCCGATGATCGCCCGCAACCTGAGCGCCGCGATGATGATCATCAGCCTGACAGTGAGCGAGGAAAAGAGAACCACATCATCATCCTCCTGACAACAGTCCTGACGCACATCATCCTTGAGGAATGAATGATGCGCAGCCCAGGCAGGCTTCGCAGCTGCGCTAGCCTAGGCGAGCGAGGCTGCCTGGCTGCGCTGGGCGAGCTCGAGCGAGCCCGAGCCGGCCGAGCCCCGGTTCTCCGGCGCCAGCCCGAGCGCCGCGAGCCTGAGCCCGCCGGCGGCGCGGGTCTCGGCCTCGACCAGGCCGCCGCCGCGTCCAGACGCGGCGGCGCGGCGGCAGAGCGGGATCCGGCGGCGGCGCGCGGGCGGCGGCGGCGGCGGCGGCGGCGCGGCGCGGCGGCGCGGCGGCGCTGACGTCGGCGGCTCTGGCGGCTCTGGCGGCGGCGGCGGCAGCGGCGGCAGCGGCGGCAGCGGCGGCGAGGCGAAATGGCAGATGCTGAAGCTGCGCAGCGCGCGCGCGGCTGGCCCCGCGGCGGCGGCGGCCCTGGCGGCGGCGGCGGCGGCGCGGGCGAGTACGCGGGCGGCGAGGCGAGCGAGACGCGCAGATCGACGAGCTCGAACTCGTCGTACTACTCGGCGAGGTCCGCGCAGGACGAGGCGCTGCTGGCGGACCGTGACGGCAGCGGCGACTGGCAGCAGCTGCGCAGCACGCCGCGCAGCGGGGAGCGCGCGGCGGCGGCCGGCACGGGCACAGGGACGTCGTCGACGCCGCTAGCGCACGTGGACATGTACGATGAGTATCAGGAGGCGGACGTCCTGGACGATATGGACGAGGAGGCGGCGCGGTCCATGCTGCGGTGGAGCTGGCGGCGGCGCGCCAAGCTGCTGGGCATCTTGGTGCTGCTAATCCTGTGCGGCAGTGCCGAGACCATCAGCTACACGGTGAACGGCAAGCTGCTCATGGCGCCGTACCGGTGCTTTCTGGACCAGGCCGTGGTGCTGACGTGCATCTTCTTCTTCTCGGCGCTGTACTGGCTCGAGGAGGCGCGCAAGCGGCGCGAGCAGAGCCGGCGCCTGGCGCGGCAGCGGCGCGCCGCCGACGACAGCGACGCCGCGCGGTACATGCGCGCGCACGCCGACTCGGACGAGCTGGACGCGGACTACTTTGCGGTCTACGACGAGGATCTGGACCCGTACGCCGCCGTTGCGAGCGGCCAGAGCCCCGAGATGCGCCGCCGGCGCAACATCCAGCGCGCGCAGCTGGCTTTTGCGCGATCGCGCTTCTACTGGCTCGTCGCCATCATGGCACTTTGCGACACGGTGGCGCTCTACATCAATCTGCTGGCCAGCCACGACCTGGGCGGCGCGCTGCGCCTCATTCTGCAGCAGCTTTCCATCCCCATGTCCATGGGGCTCTCCTCGGTCATGCTGCAGCGCTCCTTCTCGCGCCGCCACATCATCGGCGCCGTGCTCGTCGTGCTCGGCGTCGTGCTCTGCTTGGTGAACGTGATCGAGGGCGGGCCGGGCCAGTCCTCGGCGCTGTGGACGGCCATCTTTGTGCTTTCCTGCTTCCCGTTGGCGCTTGGCGGCTGCCTCAAGGAGTGGGTGCTCATGCAGCCGCGCTACCAATGCGACCCGCATCAGCTCAACGCCTGGGTGGCCGTCTTCCAGTTTTTTATCGGCCTGCTGCTCATTCCGCTTGGCATTTACATCCAGAATCGCGACATGGACGAGCAGAATCAGGTCGACATGGGCCATATTGGGACCAACTTTATCGATGGCTTCCGCTGTGGCTTCCTCGGGCTCAATTCCTTCGACCCGCACACGGGCGCGCCCGTCTACGGCAAGCTCGACTGCGCCAGCGCCGCCATCTCCACCTGGACCTACATTAGCACGGTCTGCGCCTTCAACGTGCTGATGCTCATCGTCATCGACGAGGGTTCGGCCGTGCTCTTCTTCGTTGCCAACGGCGTCATCATTCCGGTCGTCAGCGTCGCCTCCGCCTCGCCGCTCTACAGCCAGCTCGGCCTGCCGCGCGACACCTACACGCCCTGGCAGTTCATTGGCCTTTCCCTCACGGTTGGCGGCTGCTTTTACTTTGGCAAGGCCGTCATTCAACGTGCCGAGGACGAGCTCAAGCAGGAGATCATGCGCTCTGGTGGCACGCCTAACATGAGCTCCACATGGTCCTCACGTCGCGACGTGGCCTGATGAACCTGCTGAACGAAACCCCCGGCCGTGTCTGCGCGCGCGTGAAAATGAGGTGACAACGAAGGTAGCATGCGCACCAGGGTACGGCCTGCGTGTTCAGTTGGCAGCAAGAGCCTGCATGTCAGCGTACGATGCGTCTTCAATTTCGGTTGAATCTGGCCATCGATTCGACATTTGATTCGGCATTCCGGTTTCCTGACTTTCTTTTTCGTGCCATTGCACGCGCCCATTGAATCTGATTTTTGAACTTTGGTGGCTCTCGCTGTGTTGCTGTGTTGCTGAGTTGCTGAGTTGCTGAGTTGCTGAGTTGCTGAGTTGCTGAGTTGGAGTTGGAGCGTCTCACTCCAGCGCGGGCATGTCTTCGAGATCTTCCGCCTCGCGGAGCGCGGCGGACTCGGCGGCTGCCTTTTCCTCTTCCAGCTGCGCACGCGCGTTCTCCTTGGTAAGCGGCTCGAAGATCTTGGTCTGGAAAAGATGCTTCTCCTCCTCGCGGTACCGCTTGGCATAGATGCGGAGCTGCTTCTCAAGCGCCACAAGGTCGGAGCGCAGCGCTCCCATAGCGCGGCGCTGCTTCTCGTCCAGGGGGTCGTCATGCGAGGCAGCCAGCGTGTGCGCTTCGCGATAGTCGGCGCGAGCCGCCTGGAGCATGTCCCAGGCGCGCTCCAGCACCCAGAACTCGCGGCGCTCTTCCTTCGCAAACTCGGCGCGCAGGCGCGCCCCGTGCACCTGAGCACGACGAAAGAGCCCCTTGACGCTGGCCGGGTGCAGGTCGAGCGCCTGGTTGCAGTCCCAAAGCGCCTCCTCCGGCAGGTCCTGCTTCAGCTTGCACAGGGCGCGGTTCAGGTGCAGCACGTGCTTACAGGCCGCCACCTGGTCGCGCTCGTCGTCGTCCAGCACCGAGTGCATGTCCTCCTTTGTAAAGTACACGTTCACAAAGGCGCGGTCGTAGTGCTTCCTTGCTGCGGCCACGTCGCCGGCCGCAAAGGCCTCGTTACCCTTTACGCGTTCCGCTTCCGCCTCCAGCAGCCGCGCGGCCACGGTCGGCGGCGGGTTCGCCTCGTATCGCGCGCGCTCCTCCTCCTCCCGCTCGATGCGGGCGCGCTCCAGGTCCTGCCGGGACGGCACTGGCGGCAGTGCGCGGTCCCAGTCGAGCACCTCGATATCAAAGAGCACGTGTTCGTTGGATCCAACCTTGGGCGGCAGGCCCTGGCTCCCGTACGCAAGCTCGGGCGCCACCACAAAGTCGGCACGCTCGCCCCTGCGCATGGACAGCACCGCGGGGTCCCAGGCTGCGCACCTGCCCATGGCCACGTACATGGGGTCCATCATCTCGCGACGCTGCTCGTCCTCCAGGGCATCCTCCGAGAACCTTCCCACAATAAACTCGTACGGGTCGTCCGTGCCACCCACGTGCTTGCCGTCCAGCACGTCGCGCGTCGTCTCGAAGATGCCATCCCAGGCCTTGGCCTGCGCGTCCCAGACGCGGCCCACCACATGCACGCGCGTCGGGCATCCCGGCTCCGGCGACGCGCCGCCCAGCTCGCCTTGGCGCCGCACGCGCTTCAAGAGGCTCCAGTCCCCCAGCACCGACACGTCCACGAAGCCGGCCTCCAGCTGCGCCGCCACCAGCGCGCTGGGCCGCAGCGTCGCCCTGTTCTCCGCCCGCACGCACGCCGCGCACCGCCCGCCGCGGTACCTCGCCAGGCCCTTGCCTCGCCCGCCGCACGTCTCGCACCGGCTAAGCACCACCGCCGCGGCGCTCTCCATGTCCCCCTCCATGCGGTTGTATGCGCGCGTCCCAGCCGGCGCCAGCTCCGCTCGCGGCCGCCGCGCAGCCGCCGCCGCGGCCGCGGGCGGGCGGGCGCGTCCGCTGGCTGTCTGCGCGCGCCGCCCTGCCGCGCGCGCGCGCGGGCAGCAGGCGGGGCAGTAGGGCACGGCGCGCGGGCGGCGCGCGGGCGGGCGGGCGGGCGGGGGGCGCTGTTCGGGTTCTGCTGTTTTGTCCGCTGCAGTGTCAGTCTCTCCTGCCCTGCCAACTGGGACGCCTCGCGATGGCTCCGACTCGGACTCGGGCCGCGGCTCCTCAGGGTGCAGGCCCGACCGAGCGCGACGCGGCGGACCGCTCGCGTAGGGCTGCGGCGGCGGCGGCGGCGCCCGCGCGGCGCGGCGCCCGCGCAGCGCAGCCTCGCTCGCTGCGCGTTTGAATTCGAATTTGCATCCATCTGATGATGACAATTTGAAAAATCATGCGATGGCGATGAAGGCCGCCAAAGGGCAGGCAGACCCTCAAGAGAAGCGCGCGGGCGGGCTGGCGCGGCGCGGCGCGGCGCGGCGCGGCGCGGCGCGGCGGAGGCGCGGGCTAGCGCGGCACGGCGCGGGTGGGCGCGGCGGCCGGGCGGCGGCAGGATGTTTGCGACGAGCGCGGCGGCCTTCGGCGTGAGCGGCGACAAGGCCTGCCGCTGCGTGGAGCCGCTGGCGGCGGGCGGCGCGAGCGCGGGCGCCGGCGCCGGCGCCGGCGCGGACGCGCTGGCGGCGGACGGGCTGGACGGGTTTGGTGACGATGACGGGGACATGGGGCTCGGCAGGGAGCGGCATCTGTTCTTGGTAGGCACGCAGAAGCTGGGCGCGCAGGCCGGCAACGAGGTGCACGTGCTGGAGTATCTTGAGGAGGGCAACCGCGTGGAGAGCCGCGCGCGCATGGCGCACCCGGGCGAGGTGTGGCAGCTCGCGCCGCACGCGCGGCGGCGCGACCTGCTGCTGACGATCAGCGGCGAGGGCCTCTCGCGCCAAGGCGTGCTGTTTCGCATGGACGTGGAGGGCGCGCGCCTGAGCGAGCTGGCGCGCATGCCCGAGGTCGAGGACCAGCCGCTGCGTCGTCTGCTGTGGCACCCGCCCGAGGAGCCCCTCGACGGCGGCGGCGGTGACGGTGACGGTGACGGTGACGAGGAGCTCACGGAGCGCTTTTTGTCCGTGCACGACGGCATCGTGCGGCTGTGGGACGTGCACAACAGCCTGGCGGGCATGGACGACATTGGCACATGCTCGCTGCCGACGGCGGCTGCCACGGGCGCCGCGTGCTGGGACCCGCACCACATCCACGAGGTCTCCGTGGGCTGCGGCGGCCACGTGCTGGGTATCGACTTGCGCAGCATGGAGGTGGCGCGTCGCATCGACGACGCGCACCGCCTGGGCGTGCGCGACATCGACTACAACCCAAACAAGCCGTACCACCTCGTGACAGCCGGCGAGGACCGGCGCGTCAAATTCTGGGACGTGCGCAAGTCGGACCAGCCGCTCAAGGTCATCCCCGCGCACAGCCACTGGGTCAGCGCTGTGCGCTACAACCGCTTCCACGACCAGCTCGTGCTCTCCGCCGGCACCGACAGCCGCGTGTCGCTGTGGCGCCTCTCGAGCATCTCCTCGGCGCCGCTCCTGGGCCTGGATGATGATGACGACGACGACGACGATATTGCTGACAACGATCGCGACAATGGCGGAGACACGGCGTCCGACGATCCGGGCTTTGGGGCAGAGCCCGCCAGCGCCGTCAGCAAGAGTGAGCCTTCAGAGACGGCCGACGGCCTCGTCAAGACGTACGAGGACCACTCCGATAGCGTGTACGGCGTGGCGTGGAGCAGCGCCGAGGCCTGGGTCTTCGCCTCGCTCTCGATCGACGGCAAGCTCGTCATCAACCACGTTCCGTCAGCAGAAAAGTACAAAATCCTTTTGTAGTAGAAGATTGAGAAAGAGCCAGGAGTTGTGTGTCGAATCCGGTCACGCCGCCGAACGCGGCCCCAGCGCCCTCCCTCCGCCCCCCCTTTTTCCTTTCCCCTTTCATGCCGCATGTCTTCATTCGTCGAGGCGACGGCGCTTGCGCAGATGCGCGCCTGGTTGGTCTCTATCCCGGTCCGTAGTCCGGGACTTGGGCCTCGATCTCGATCTCGAGCGCCGCCTGGATCGTGACGCCGACGCGCTGCGATCCCGGCGGCGGTGACGGTCACGGTGCCCACGGCGGCGGCGGCGGCTACGGTCTCCGGCGCGCGAGCCGGCGTCCGAGTCCGAGTCCGAACCTGAGCCGGAGCCGGAGCCGGAGCCCGAACCGGAGCTCGAGCTGGACCCCGTGCCGGAGCCCGAATCCGAGTCCGAGCCCGAGCCCGAGTCTGAGTCCGAGCCCGAGCCGGAATCCGAGGAACCGCTCGAAGAGCTGCCGCTGCCGCTACTGCCGCTGCCGGTGCTGGAGCCGGAAGAAGAGCTCGAGGAGTGCGACCTGCTGTCGTCGTCATCGTCGCCGCGGGCGCGATGTGCGGCGGGCGGCGCGATGCGCGGCGCAGACTTGAAGTACTCGCGCAGACGGTCGGAGAGCGGCCCGAGGCCGCTGGCGGTGTAAAAGTTAATGGCGAAGCGCGTGTCGTGCAGATTGTCGGCCATGGGGAAAATAAACGCGAAAGGCTCGGCCATCTCGGGGTCCAAGAAGCGCTCGCGGAGGCGAGCGATGCCGAGCTCCTGCGCCATGTCCTGCAAGAGGATCTTGAAGAAGATGCGGCTCGCCGCCGTGGTCTCGCGCTCGTTCAGGTGCACGCATTCGAGGATGGTCCAGGGAAGCGCGTCGTGACTGAGAAGGTGCGCGAAAAGGCGCGCGACGTTGCGCAGTTTGTTGGTCTCCAGGCGGTGAATGGACTCGTACTGCTCCTGGAAGGCCTCCATGAAGCACATCTGGTAAACGCGCGTGAGTCCGCAGAGGCGCGCCGCGATGAGCGCATGATAGCTGGTAAAGGTCTTCTCCTGGCTACAGCATTCGATGACCATGTTGACAAGCTCAGACTCAAGGCCGACCGGGATATTGAGCTTGACGAGCTTGTGCGTGGCTTCCTCGAAGCTGAGCGACGACATGATCGTGAGATAAATGTTGCGCCGCAGCACCACCAGCTCGTTGTCGGAGAGGTCCTGGATGGCCGTGCTGGCGCCGGCCGCAGCGCCCGTAGCGCCGGACTGCCTCTTGCCGTTCACGGACGCTGTGCCGCCCTCGGCAGCACTGCTCGAGTCGGCCTGGCGGGCGCTGCTGCTACTGCTGCTGCTGCTGCTACTGCTGCTGCTGCTACTGCTGCTGCTGTTGCTGCGGCTGCGGCGCGCCTTCTTCTTGCGCTTGGCCTTATCCCGGCGCGAGCCGCGGCTACTCTCGGTGTCGGACTCGCTGCCGCTCGACTCGGAGCGCTCCTCGCTGCTGCTGCTCGTGACGGCGCCGCCCAGGATCTCCTTTCGGATAGACTTCCACGTGTACTCGTGCAGCTTGAAGTGCTCGTCAAAGGAGAAGATGTTGAGATCGTCGCGCGGGTCCAGCTCGTCGTCGAGGCCCACCTCGTGCGTGATGTGGTCCTCCGTCTCCACCAGGTCAAGCGCCTTGACGACCGCGGGGTAGTCGCTAAAGGACCTCTTGCGCACCTCGAAGAGATCCTCGATCATGTATTGCACGCGATCCGAGACGGCTCCCTCCTGCAGCAGCGTCCGGAACTGCTCGAAGATGACATGCAGTCCGCTCGGCACGGACTCGCCCAGGTGCTGGCCCACCTGCTTGGTGAACTCGATAGCCACCTCAACCGAGTCGTCCGTGGGACGCGCGAGCAGCAGGTGCACCACCTCGAGCGCCAGCAGGTCATGCGCCACCTGTTGATTGACCAGGTGCGCGATGAAGCGGACCAAGGCCACAGCCTCAGGCTTGTTGCGCTTCTGAAAGGCGCGCCGGAAGTGCACCACAACGCGCTCCACGAGCAGCTCGCCCACCTCCGGGAGCTTCGTGTTGATGACGGCCGCCACGCCCGCGTACACGTGCGTGTAGCCGACCGAGGCGAGCTGCGCCTTCATGAGCGCGCGCACCAGCAGCCCCTTGCCGCGCACCAGGTTGAATTCGAAGAATCCCGGCAGGACGCCCTGGATGTTGTTCACTGTGACCCTGTTCACGAGGCCGTTCAGCCCCTTCACCAGCTTCAGCCACAGCAGCTGCTGCCGCTCGCGCCCGCTGCGCCGCATCTTGGCACGCACCATGGCGCGCTCCAGCTCCTTGCGCCGCTGCGGCGGCATGTAAATGCCCATCTGGTGCTTGCGGTACGACTGCGTCACGCGCTTCGACCACTGGTGCGGGCCCGGACTCCCGCCGCCGCCGCCGCCATGGCTGTTGTTGTCCCGGTCCTCGCTGCGCCGCCGCCGCCGCCGCGGCTCGCGAGCGCCACGCTCGCGACTGCGGCTGCGGCTCGGGCTCGCGAATGGCCGTCGTCGCGGCGGCCCGCGCAGCTCGCTGCGGTCCCGCACGCGTCCTGGCGAACCAGACCCCGCGCTGCGCGCCCGCCCGCGTCGCTCCGCATCCTGGGCCCCGTCGTCGTCAGCTTCATCGTCGCTCGCGTCCTTGGTCACCTCCCCGTGGGGATCCACCGTCTCCGCAGCCGCCGACGATGAGGAGGCCGCCGCTCCCGACGACGGCGACGCAGGCGCGGCGCTCGTCGCGGCAATGAGGGCCGCGTTCGCAGCGTTTGCCGCGTTCGCCGCCGCGGCCTCAGCCGACGTTGCCGGCATTGCCGGCGCGTGCACAGCAGCATCCTGTTCCACACCGGAGGCCTCGCTTTTGGCGCTCGCTCTCGTCGCCGACGACGAACTCGAGCTCGACGACGACTCAGACGCCGACCTTGAACGCCTTGACATCCTCGCAAAGGCGAGCTGCGCCAGCGTCAAGAGTGGGCGACTCCAGCGAGAGCTGCACTGCGCCTCGAGCGAGCTGTCCTACGAGCGCGCGCTGTCCTCCTACGAGCGAGCGAGGTCCGCGAGCTGTACCGCGAGCGAGTGCCACGAGTTGCACCACGACCTCAATCTCGCTACCCCGGGCCGTCTCTCTCGAGCGAGCTGTCCTACGAGCGCGCGCTGTCCTCCTTCGAGCGAGCGAGGCCCGCGAGCTGTACCGCGAGCGAGTGCCACGAGTTGCGCCACGACCTCAATCTCGCTATCCCGGGCCGTCCTCCCCCCGCGCCGCGCCGCCCCGCGCCGCCCCGCGCCGCGCCGCGCAGCAAGGCCGCGCCGCACCGCGCCGCGCCCGCGCGCTGCGCCGCCCGCGCCCGCCGCCGCGCTGCCCGCCCCGCGCGGCTCGGGCTCTGGCGCGGCGGCCCGGGCCGGGCCGGCTGCCGAGCGCGACGACTACGAGTTGGCGACTTGCGAGACGCTGCTGCTGCAGTTGCACTTGCAGCACCAGCAGCACCAGCACCACCAGCACCACCAGCCGCAGCAGCCAGCCGGTGGTCGTCTTCCGCCGCGCGAGGAGATCTGCGCCGTCAGGGTCGCCGACAATGCAATCTCTGGCACCATCATCATGTGAACCAGCGCCCCGGAGATGAACGACCCTTGCCACCTCCATGGACGGTCGACCCGTGGCTCCGCCTCGCGCCCTTCACATCGTCATCGCCGCCCGACCCCGCATTGCTCACGCCGCTTCGCCTCGCCGGCTCCGCCGCGCTTCGCCGCGCTCCGCGTCCCAGCCCGAGTCCTCCGCATCCGTCGCGTCCACCTCGGCCACGGGCTCGCCCCGTCTCGGCGCAACGCGCGGCGCGGCGTGCGCAACCGCTGCGCGGCCCGGCGCGCGCCGCCTCCGTGCGGCGCGCCGACGCGAGCTCAACTCCCCGCGCGCCCCCAGGGTTAGGGTACCTGGGCGCGCGGGCGGTTCGGGCGAGGAGGGGTAACGCGGGGAGGGGGGCAGGCGGCACCAGGCGGCGCGGCCAGGAGAAGGGCGGCGGCGATTGACTGGCGAGCAAAGCGGAGAAGGCACGGCGGGCGCGGCGCTCGACCTGTAGCAGCTCTCGCTCGCGGCCACCATGAAGTTCTCGGTACGTGGCGACGGCCTGCGGCGGCCCGTCGCCCTCGCTGCTGCTGCTGCCGCCGCCGCTGCTGCTTTCCGCGGCGGCCGCGGCGCGGCATGATGGCGGGGGCGTCGCGGCGACGGTGGAGGACGGCCAGGACGACGGCTAGGAGGACGGCGGCGAGGCGCGCTGCGCTGTGCTGCGCGTCGCGGCGATGATGATGATGAGGAGGAGAATGAGGGATGGCGTACTGACGGTAGGACGGTGTTGACTCGACGCAGCCCAATGTTTCGTCCTCGCGGAGGAAGAGCCGCAAGGCGCACTTCGGCGCCCACTCGGAGCAGCGCCGCAAGCTGATGAGCGCCCCGCTCTCCAAGGAGCTCCAGCAGCAGCACAAGGTGCGCGCGCTGCCCGTCCGCAAGGATGACGAGGTGCTCATTGCCCGCGGCAAGTTCAAGCTGATCGAGGGCAAGGTCCTCTCGTGCTACCGCAAGAAGTTCGTGCTGCACGTGGACGGCGCCAAGATCACCAAGCAGAACGACCAGCCGGTGTACGTGGGCATCCACCCGTCCAACGTCATCATCAAGCGCCTGAAGATGGACAAGGACCGCAAGGCCCTCATCGAGCGCAAGGCCTCGGCCGGCAAGGGCAAGGTCAGCGGCGCTGACATCAGCCAGATGGACTAAGCGAGGTCTCGGTCCTCGGCGCCCCACCCGGCGTCGTCTTCCTGATCCTCTTCTTCTGTCCTCCCCGTGTCGTCGACAAGCGAGCACCCTTCTATTCTAGCGGCCGCCGCGCCCTGCTGCTCCCTATCCATCTTCTCGACCTCCTCGACCGACCGAACCCCTATCTGGCCGGCGGCTCGCGGGGCGGCCCTCGTACCTGGGTCGCCTGCTGCGGCGCCTCGGCGCTCCCCTTGATCCGGACGACTTTTTCTTTTTGCAGCACAATAAACGCATCATCTACCATCCGGACGCCCGCTTTGCTTTTGCTTATCCCGTACGCGCGCAGTCTCAAGAAGAAGGCTATTCTCTAAGAGTAGCTAGCTACAGATACTAGAGGCCACTTGCAAACTTGCGCGGGAGGTCCATGCGCGCCACGCAATGCTCCTCCAGCCAACGCGCTGATTGCTCGCGTAGCTCGCGCGCCAGCATGTACTCGCCTTGTGCCGCGCAACACGTCGGGCATGCGCGCCCCGGGAACCATTGCGGCGCCTCGGCACCCAGACACACGTCCGCCAGCGCTACGCCGTGCTTCTTCACCAGCTCCTTGAGCGGCGACCGCCCCGTCACCGCACAAACCGGGCTGCCGTCCTCGCGCTCCACGCGCACGGCGACCACCTCGAAGCCCGTCACGCCGCACAGCGAGCACACTCGCCGCCACTCGTACGCGCACAGCTCGAAGCGCTGCCTCGCTCTCCTCCTCCGCCTCGCTCCGGCCGCCTCGGGCGCCTCGGTCGCCGCCGTCCTCGCCGTCTCCTCGTCCTCCCCGCGGTCCTTTGCTCGCTCCTCCTCCTCCCTGCCGACCCTGTACTTCGCGGCGCTGCCGTGCTGCCTCCACCTCCACCCCCGCTTGGCTCCCTCCTCCCTCTTGCCGCGCGTCGCAGCGCCGTCCCGCTGGTCCTCGCCCGCGTCCCCCTCGTCCGCCTCGGACTCGGCGCTCTCCTCCGAGTCCCAGTCCGTCTCCGCGTCCGCCAGCTTGCCCAGCAGCATGCGGTCCAGCGCCCTGTGCAGCCTCGCCGCCGCGCGCGCCGCCGCGCGCGCCTCCATCGCCTTTGTTCGCGCTCTGCTCCCCCTCCTCCTCCTCCTCCTCCTCCTCCTCCTCCTCCTCCGGCGCGAGTGCCAAGGGGCCGTTGCCGCCGCGCGTTGCGCACGCCGCGGCGCGCCCGCCGGCGGGCGGCGCCCGCCCGCCCGCCGGCTGCGCGGCCGCGCCGCGATCCGCCGCGGCTCCCGCGGCGGGCGCGCGCGCCGGCCGGCGCCGCGCGCGCGCGGCCGCCGCGGCGGCGGCGGCGGCGCGCGGCGCGCCGCGAGAGAGAGTCCATCCGGCATCCGGCATCCGGGCCTCGCTCCATTCGCGCGTGGCGCGCGTGCGAGACGAGCGCGTGGCGCGCGCGCGCGCGCGGAGGGGGCGGGCGTGTGCGCGCGCGGCGGGCCGGCGGCAGACGCGCAACGCGGAAGGGCGGGCGGCGCGGCGCGGGCGGCAGCGGCGGCGGGGCGGGCGCGGCGCGGCGCGGCGCGGCGCGGCCCGGCGCGGCGCGGCGCGGCACGCGCACGACACGGCGAGCGAGGGCGCGCGCGCGGGCGGCATGGGCATCTTCGGGCGCAGGGGCGGCGGCGGCGCGGCGCCGCCGCCGACGCCGCGCAAGCCGAGCAAGTTCCAGGCGCACGCGGAGGAGAGGCCGCCGCCGAGGCCGACCAAGCCCGACGATGGGCAGGACGTGCCCGACTGGTTCAACGCGAACGACGGCGCGCCGGACGTGCCGCCGCGCTGGTCGATTGGCGAGCAGCAGCCGCGCTCGCGCACGCTCATGAAGCAGAAGTCCGCGGCCAGGCGGAACGGAGGCGGGCTACACGAGGAGTCCGTGCCGCCGCCGCCGCCGCCGCCGTCGGCGTCGAGCGGCCCGGGCTACAGCTGGGAAACCGGTGGCGCCTCGTACTCGTACGGTGAGGACCCGGATGATGAGGAGAAGGACGACGCGCCGTACACCGCCCCTCCTCGTGCTTCGCCTGGCCGTGGCGCCCGGGCGGCGGCGCCGGCTCCGGCTTCGAGCGGCACGGGCTACAGCTGGGAGTCCTCTGGCGGTGGTGGCGGTGGTGGCGGTGGTGGAGGTGGTACGGGCTACAGCTGGGAGACCTCCGGCAGCTCCGGCGGTGGTGGCGGCGGCACGGGCTACAGCTGGGAGACCTCCGGTAGCGCTGGCGGCGGCGGCGGCGGCGGCGGCGGCCGTGGCGGCGATGACAGCACGGGCTACAGCTGGGAGACTTCCGGCGGGTCTCGTGGTGGCGCTGGCAGTGGCGGCCCGGTCAAGGGCTCGGCGCCCTCGACGCCCTCTGCCGCGCCCGCATCCTGGTCCCTGCCGCGTCGCTCCAAAAACCGTGGCGGCGCGGGCGCTGGCGCAGGCCGCGATCGCCAGGCCGCAGCTGGTGGGCCGACCTGGGCCAAGAAGGAGACCTCTGCGGCGGCCAGCGGCGGCTACAACTGGGACAAGCCTGCGGCCTCGTCGCGCGGCGGCGGCGGCGGCGGCGGCGGCGGCGGCGGCTACAGCTGGGAGGCCCCGGCGGCGTCCTCTGGTGGCGGTGGCGGCGGCTACAGCTGGGAGTCTTCCGCAGGCGGCGCCGAGGAGGATACCGGCTACAGCTGGGAGGCACCGGAGCCGAAGCGGAGCTCGGGGCGCGGCGCTGTGGGCGCGGTCATGAAGCGATTGAGTGACCGCATGAGCGCCATTCGCGGCGCAAGCGACAGCGCGGACCTGGTGAGCTACCCTCAGGGCAGCGGCTGCTACCTCATCTTCGAGACGAACAACAACGGCGTGCTGTACATGCAGTGGTCGTCCGACGGCAAGGCGCCTGCCAACGCGTGGGCATACTTTCGGCCGCAAAAGTCCGTACCGCGCTTCAAGTACACGCAGAACAAGGGGCGCGTGGATGTGCTCCGCATCGGCGGCGACAAGAAGAAGGTCTTTGACGGCGTGGCGCAGTTTGTCAAGGAGTCCGTCACCTGGCGCGCAACCTTTGTGCCGCTCGAGCACGAACGCCCCATGTGCGACCTCTACATGCTGAGCTACGACCTGCGCGTCACGTGGATGGAGCCTGGCACGGCGTACGAGACGAACCGTCTCGAGGCCGTGGGCGTCGTCCCGCACGCCAGCATGGCGTTCGACGGCATCACCAAGACGAGCCGCGGCTATTTCCTGACCACCGCCAACAAGGCCGGCGCCGCGCTCGCCATGTAAGGAGGGAATTGACCTGCGAGGACCCGTTCGTCCTTCGTTCCCTCACCTGCTGTTCGGCTGCGTGCATGCAGCCTCCACAATAACAAGACAAACTCTCTTTGTTGTTCTTCGTTCAAACTCTCTTTGCTGGTTTTCCTTTGCTGGAGGTGGTTGTTGCGAGCTTGCGACGCTCATGTTGCTCATGTTGCTCATGCCGCCCATGTCACTTGCGACGCTCTTGGTGCGTGTAGCGTAGCATTGCACGGCGCCGTGGGTTTTGTCTGTCTAGGCCTAGCTGGCGGTGGAGAAACAAATGCTTCACAGCGTCCACCACGTCCACCACCTTTCATCGATCAGTTCGAAGGTGTCAGTGCGTCAAGGTGATGATCATCATCGACAGGATAGATGGATGGAGACCCGCAGCGAGCTCACCGGCGCGGTGGCATGCCTCCCGGCGGCATGCCCGGAGGCGGCATCATGCCCGGGGGCGGCTGCATCATGCCCGGGGGCGGCTGCATCATGCCTGGCGGCGGCTGCATCATGCCCGGCGGCGGCTGCATGACGCCCGGCGGCGGCATGCCCTGGCCGCGGCCGCCGAACTGCATCGGCTGCGCCTGCGCGGCCGTGACGGCCTGGGGCGGCAGGACCCCGCGTCCCGCTGCCACGGCGCGGCCAGCGCCCGGCGCCAGCGCCGACTTGACGTCCTGCTGCGGCGGCGCCTCAACCTGCACGCTCACCACATTCTCGCCGCGCAGCAGCACGAGCCCCAGCGTCCGCTTCTCCTCGCGCTCCTCAAGCATCTTGCTGCCGCGCTTCTTCTTGATCTTGCGGTGCTCCTCGCATTCCGCCAGGACCAGGTTCATGTGCTTGTCAAACGCCAGGAAGGTCCCCACCAGCTGCCTGCTATCCGCCAACGTCACGCGCATGCGCCAGTTGATGAACTGCAGCATCTTGCTGCTCTTGATCATGCTCATGGTGCCCGCCGCCACCACCGCCGCCGCCGCCGCCGCCGCCGCCGCCGCGCCCGCCGCGCGGGCCTACGCCGCGCCGCGCCGCGCTGCGCCGCGCCGCGCCCGCCCCCGCCGCCGCCGCGCCCTCGCCGCCGCGCCGCGCTGCGAGCCGCGCGCGCGACCCGACGGAGCTTTGGCTCTGCCGTCGTTGGCCAGCCGCGCGGCCGCGGTGGTCGAGGAGCTGCTGCTGCACGTGCAGCAGCTGCTCGCGCCCAGCGCCATCATCGAAAGCGACCACGGAAGTCGCAGGCAGGCGGGCAGGCAGGCAGGCAAGCGAGACAACATCGAGGATACGCTTCGAGCCGTTCCGATAAAATTGAAAGCAGGGGCGCGCGCTGCACGTCAGGCCCAGAGGTGGGAGACCTGGGGGTCGAGCCGGAACGGGTCGGGGCCGACGAAGTTGAGCGGCGTGCGGCAGAGGTCGACGTGGAAGGGGTCGGCGTCCGTGCGGACGTGGACAAGGCGGAGACTCGTGGAGCGCAGCGTGAAGATCTGACGGCCGCGGACGCGCTGCAGGACGTGCGGAGGGAAGCGCACCGACAGGGTGAGCGTGTCGCCGACGAAGACGTCGAGGTCGCGCAGCGCGACGTCATAGTGCGCGTAGGTCTGGTCGCGATCGGGCCCCGAGACCCGGGCGGTGTCCGCGACGCCCGTGAGCGCAGCACTAGCGCTGCCGCTCTTGGTGATGCGCCACTCCATGCCGAGCGTGCCGCCGTGCGGCCCGCGACGATCGCGAAGAGGTTGCCCGGCGCCGACCTTCTCCATGCGGATGGTCCACTCGAGGTGCAAGACGCCGGATCGGGGCCCGACGTGCACGTACACCTCGTGGAGGCGGTGATAGGCGTTTGCAGAGCGGTGGCCGTCCAGGAGCACGGAGGTCTCGAGCTCCCACGCCCGGTCTTGGAGGACCGTGCGCCGCGAAGGGCTGGTGTCCTGCGGCAGGGCTCGAGCGTGGCCCGCCGCAACAGGCTCGTCCTTGGCGGCCTCGGCAAAGGCCTCGGCTTCGGTCGCGTCTTGGCCGAGGATGGCACGCACCACGAGTCCCTGCACTCCAGCGCTCCTCCACCAGGCGGCGCCAGCGTCGGCGGGAGGGGGGCGCACCTCGATGAGGAGCTTGTCGCCGCTGCGCCAGTCACCCGAGACGACCGCGTAGCGCGTGTACTTGCGGTCGTCACCGCCTGCGACCGGCTCTGCGCTGGCACGCGCGTCGCCCGCGAGCACGACCGCGACCACGGCGTCACCGATGGGACGCTCGCGGCGCTCTCGCAGCACGCGCCACTCAACCGGGTGCGAGACGTCCCAGCGCAACGCCAGCGAGCACGCGGCGCCCACCCCAGGCGGCAGCGTGACCTCGCAGATATCGGCCGTGTCCGCCGAGGGTGAGTCGCGCAGGTACTCGAGCGGCTCGCGGGCGTCCTGCGCGAATACCTCGAAGGAGCCGTGCGCCGGGGCGGCGGCGTCCCCGTAGCCGTGACGGCTCGCGCCGGCGGCGCGCTCGAAGGCGAGCGCCTCGAGCAGACGCCGCTTCATGTGCACGGAGAAGAAGAGGTGCTCGGACGGGCCAAGCGAGCGCAAGGAGGGCTTGCCGCGCACCGCGCGGCGCAGACGCTCGGCGCCCTGCTGCTGCGCGCCGTCCAGGTCGGGGCGGTAGAAGCGGTTGCGAGCCAAGTTGAGTGTTTCGAGCGGGGCTTCGGTCGTCTCGAGCGCGGCGGCGAGGTAGCCCGCGCTGGCGTCCGTAAGCTCGTTGGACGCCAGGTTGACCTCCTTGAGCGTACAGCTCTTGGCAATAGCCTTGGCGAGCCAGGCAGCGCCCTGCGGTCCAATTCCATTCATGCGCAGCACAAGGCGCTCCAGCAGGTGGAAGCTCTCGCGCGGCGCGTCGCGCAGCTTGGCATGGAAGCTGGCGTCGCGGACGTCGAGGGCGCCCACGGTCTGCACCGCGCGCAGCATGGCCTTGGCCACGACGACAGCGCCCGCCGATCCGATGAAGGCCATGCTGAGGTCCAGCTCGCGCAGGTACGCCTTGCAGAGGCCCTCGCTGGCGAGCGCGACCAGTGCCGCCTTGGGCAGCGAGCGCTGCACCAGCCCGAGCCGCGTTACGCTGCAGTGCGCGGAGAGCACGGCGGAGATGAAGAGTGCCGTGTTGCCGCGCTTCGTAAAAGACGCGCGCTCCTGGCGCGGGTCGCTCAGCGAGATGATCAGGCTGGTGAGCGCGCCGCGCGCGTCGCCAAAGAGCGGGCCGAGCGTCTTGCCAGCATCCGCGTCGTCTGCGAACGGGTTCTCGCTCAGGTCCAGCGCCTCGAGCGTCTCATTGCGCTGCAGCGCGCGCGCTACAGTCTGCGCGCCCGCCAGGTGCAGCCAGTTGCCGCACAGCGACAGCTTGCGCAGGCCGCTGCCGCGTAACGTCAGCATTTGCGCAACCAGTGGCGCACAGCTGTCCCCTAGCGCGTTGTGGCCGAGGTCCACCTCGCGCAGCGTTGGTACATGTGCCATGGCTTTGACGAGCTGCTCTAGCATTGGGTCGTTCACGCCATGGCCGCGGAGCTGTAGCACGCTCAAGTTCTCCAGCGTCTCCCGCCGGCCTAAATCCAGTCGCATGCCGGCCACGTCTGTATACAGCGCCACGTCGACCGAGCCACTGTCCTCCGACTCCTCGCCGGCATCTGACTCAGAGTCATCTCCATGACCCACGTCGAAGGACAGCTTCTTCTCCTCCTCATCTGAAGCTACCGCGGGTCGGCTGCGGCGCCGCTGCTTGGACCGCAGCTTGTCCTTCTCCAGCGTCTCGCGCAGCGCGGCCAGCTCCTGCTCCTTCTCAAGCAGCTGAAGCTCCATAAGCTTGCGCTCCTTCTCCACGAGCCGCTGCACCTCCTCGAGCAGCTCGGCCTCCTGCACGGCCTGCTCCCTGCGCGTCTTTTGCAGCAGCAGCTCCTGCGGCTGCTGGTGCTCCTCTGCGGCTGCGGTCGACAAAACCTCGGCATCGTTCGTGGCCCGCGGAGGCTCTCGTGGCCGTCTCGCGGAGGCGCTGCGCGCCGGCCTCCTCGTGGACGCCGCGCTGCTCTTGAGCCTTGCCGCCGCCGCGGACAGCGGGCTGAGCTCGCGCTTGACCTTGTCCCGCGGCATGCCGGCCCGAGGTCTCAAGCGATGGCGCGCCGCCGGCGACTGTCGCTGCCAACGACTGACGCCGGGCGCTCTGCGCTCTGCGCCGGGCGCTCGGCGCAAGTCCTGCCTGCGCGCGTGCGTGCGTGCGCACGCGCTCGCTCCGCGTTTGCTTGCGATCTGACGGTGAGGAAGTGGGACGAGTTTGACCCATCGGCTCGGCTCAGCGTGACGTCAACGGCACAGTCACTCGTCCTTGCGATCAAGAAGGCGGTGGTGGATCTCCCGAGTCCCCCGGCAGCCGGAAAAGTCTGGGCCAGACCGAGCCGCGCAGCTCTAGCTAGAGAGCTGGCAAGAGCACGAACATCGTGCTGGCCCTGGTCAAGTCCGGCAGGTGGAGAAGATTGGGCAAGACCAAGATGCTATCATGAAATGAAGAAGAGGAAAAGGCTGTGGTTGGTATCAAACAAGCCTCCCCGAAAAGAGAGGCAAAGCTATCGTCGTGCGACGAAGGAAATTCGTCGCCCGTGAAGCCTACTACACGGCGCCGAGCTCACGAAGCTCGGCGTCGATGACTTCCTTGAGGTGCTCGTAGACCTGCGCGAGCTTCATGTCGAAGTCGTGCGTGTTGTCAATGACGCGCTGGTGCGGGTGGCCACGGTAGCTCTCAAGCACTGCGCGATCGAGGCGACGCGCCTCGGCGAGGTCCTCGGGCGTAGCGTTGGGGTGACGCTCGCGAAAGTAGAACTCGGCGCCGTCAGCGGCGGTGACAAGGTGCAGGATGAGGTCGTACCGATCGAGCACGGACAACAGACCGTCGCGAACCCACGCGTTGTAGTTCAGCACACGCGACCAGAGTTCGGGCGGAATGAAGGCCGCCACGTCTGGCAATGCGCGGTCGTAAAGGATGATGGAGGGCTGGCCCGAGCAGCGCGCAATCTCCGTGAAGCTCTGCTCCATCTGCAGCTGGAGCTCAAGTAGGCGCGCCTCGAAGGTGACGAGCGCGTCCGGGTCGCCGTCGCGGCCTGGGTAGACACATCCGCCGTTCATGAGCAGCGTGGGCACCTCGGGCACGTGGTAGACGTTCCAGCCATCGTCGCGCAGTCTGGCCTCGAGAAACTCGATCGAGCTGGCCTTGCCGGCGCACTGGCCGCCAGACAGCACCACCTGGAAGACGGGCGCCTCCCCCTGCACGGCGAGCTGCTTGCCACGTTGCAGGAGCTCTCGGTCCTTGGCGCGCTCGTCCAGGTGATGCCAGGGCGACCACTTGGTCACCATCCCGCGCCGTCGCCGGCGCATGAGCTCGCGCAGGCTCCTGGCGAGCGCCACGGCCGACGCGCCGGCTACGCACGCCGCCACGCCCGCCGCGAAGGCGCGCTGCTCGCCCGCGTCCAGGCCCGTCAGCGAGTGCAACCTCGCCGACAGCGCCGCCGCCGCCATGCTGCCCTGCCCTGCCCTGCCCTGCGCTGCCCTGCGTTGCCCTGCGCTGCCCTGCGCTGCGAGCCGCCGCCCGCCGCCCGCCGCCCGCCGCCCGCCGCCCGCCGCCCGCCGCCCGCCGCCCGCTGCTGCCGCCCTTTTGCGAGGCCTCGGTTGGGGCTTTGCCTCGGGGCCGAGGTCCACCGAGTCGACGGCGTCGAGGCCGAGCAGGACCACCAGGGCGGCGGCGGCACGTGCTCCAGCCCGCCGCCACGTTCCGCGGGCTGCGAGGCGCGAAAGGCGGCCATCTTGGGGCTCGGCCCGGGCCAAGGGGCGCGGCCCGGGCCTCGTGGACGTTTGGCCGACCTCCTGCGCGATGTCCAACGAGCCGCAACATCGCCAGGTGCAGCGGTGCGCAGCGATGCGCAGCAATGCAGAGACTCCACAGCAATGTGCGCGCACATTGGGTGGCCGGATGCTTTGGCGAGCGCACGCAGCCTGAAGAGCAAAAACATGGAAGAGCTCGATGCAGCGCTGAGGTGAGGTGCAAGGAGTTCAATCAACGTTCAACCACACCTGTCTGTCAGCCTGAGGGCCGGGCGACCCTTTGATCGGCACGGCTTGCTTCCCCGCTGATTCTGAGCGACGAATACATCGTTGCAGCTTGGCTTAGCTGTGTGGCCCGGGACATGCCTTGCGACAACTCGCTCTGTCTGTGAGACCCCTCGATGGTGGTCCTCCTTCTACCTTGCCAAGGTGACCTTGGTGGCGCCTTGGTGGCACGATACATTCTCTCTCTCTTATCTCTCCCTCTCTCTCCTACTTTCAGGCCTAAGACATCTCTTTCTTTGCACGGCCCTGCCGCGTTTTGATCTTGCGGCGGATTGCCGGGGCTTGATCGGTCACGCTCAGGCTCGCCCGGATCCGGCGCCGCGATCCACGATCCGCGACGCGCAGAACGGCAAAGCCTGCCAGTGGACGAGCGCGGCGCGGCGCGGAGCGATCGACGGACCGGACCGCCCGAGAGAAGGTCAAGATGAGCGTGCAGGTGTCGGCGCTGGAGCTGGAGTGCGACTTCGGGGAGCCCAGCCTGCCGCCGGCGCGGCCACTGCCCAAGGAGCTGTACAAGGTGACGGTGGACAATGGGCGCGGGCTGGTGATGGAGCTGGCGAGCTTCGGCGCGACGCTGCTGTCGCTCAAGCTGGACGGCACGGAGCTGATCGTGCGGCTGGACCAGGAGCAGCTGCCGTGCAGGTACGGCACGTACGGCGGCGCGACGATCGGGCGCGTGGCCAACCGCATCGCCAAGGGCGAATTCGAGCTCAACGGCGAGTCGTACAAGCTCGAGGCGAACAACGGGCCCAACTCGCTGCACGGCGGCGTGCACGGATTCCACCGCCGGTCTTGGGAGGTGCGCGAGGTCTTTGATCGTGAGGGCGAGGATCAGGTGGGCGTGGTCTTCGACTACGTGGCGGCGGACGGCGAGGAGGGCTTCCCTGGCAAGCTGCTGGCCACGGCGCGCTACTCGCTGAGCCGATCGTCCAATGAGATGCACATGCTCTTCACGGCCGCGCTGGACGATACGGACGAGCAGCGCGAAACCATCGTGAACATGTGCAACCACGTTTACTGGAATCTGTCCGGCACGCCGGGCAAGACGGTGATCGACCACACGCTGCAGATGCCGTGCCCGTCCTACATTCCGGTCGACGATACGCTCATCCCGGTGGGCCACATCGCGCCGGTCAAGGACACGCCGTTTGACTTCCGCGGCGAGCCGCGCCGCATCGGCGATCGCCTCAAGGAGGTCGGGTCCGGGGAGAACTACGGCTACGATCATTGCATCTCCTTTCTCACGCCTGACGGCGAGGCTGACGACAGCGCCGATATCCCCACGCTCACGCGCGACCTCGGCCCGGGCCACGAGAACACGGAGATGCGCGTCATCGCCACGCTCGCCGACCCTTCCTCCGGCCGCTCCATGACCATGGCCACCACTCAGCCCGGTGTCCAGGTTTACTCTGGCAACTTCATGCCTGGCGATCACAAGCACACCGCCATCGCCCTCGAGACCGAGCATCTGCCGGACTCCATCAATCAGCGCAAGAAGAACGAGCGCTTCCCCTCCGTCACCCTTTCGCCTGGCCAGAAGTACGCCCAGGCCACCATCTACACGTTTTCCTCCTCTACGTAGCTCTAACTTAGCCAGTTAGAACTAGAAGAGCGTACTACCGTCTCGACGTGCACGCGTCTTTCAATAAGATTAACTTATGTTCGTTCCGGAGATTGAGATTTTAGCGAGAGGACGGACTCCACAAACGATCGACAGTGTTTGATGGCGATCACGATAAACCCGCGACCATCACGATGCCAACGCCAACCACGAAGGCTGCCTCACAGCGAGCCAATGCCTCGCTTCCCTCCTGCGTGCTTGCGCATGTCGCGCAGCCCTTGCTCGTCGCGCCTTTTCCCTCGAACACGCGGCCGTCTCGGTCTTCTTCGCTTCGCTCGTCGCGGTGCTGGCTCGTCACGCCACGGTGCTCCTCCGCGAGGTTTTTCGTTTCCCCCGCGAGCGCGCCGCCGCTGCGTCGCCGCGCCGCGCCGCGCCGCTCGCCGTCGCCGGCCGGCGGTGGTTAGGCTGCGAGCCCGAGCCGCCGGCCTCGTCCTCGTCCTCGTCCTCGTCGCGGCCGCGGTTGCTCAGTGGTGGCTGGCTGCGCAGCGAGAGCAGAGCAGAGCGCGAAGCGGCGGCGGCGCGCGGGCGCGGGCGCGCGGCGGCGCGCGCGGCGCGCGAGGCCGCGGCGGCGCGCGCGGGCAGCTCGCGCGCCGCGGCGCGCGGGCGGCGCCGCGCGGGGCGGGCGGCGCCGGGCGGGCGGCGGCAAACGGCGGCGCGGCGTCGAGCCGTCCAGCGCGGCGCGGCGCGGCGCGGCGCGGCGCGGCGCGGCGCGGGACGGCGCGGCCTGGTGGCGACTGCCAGGCGGCAAGACTGCGAGCCGGCAGGCCTGCTGCCAGCCGGCAGGCCGGCAGCTTGCGGCGTGACGTCGAGATGGCGGGCGCTGGGCAAAGATATGGAGGGGGCGAGGTGCCCCGACGACAGCGGCGGCGACGAGGAGAGGCGCGAGGGCGGCTGCAGATGGTGGCCGCGGCGGCGGCGGCCCTCGTGGCAATGGCTGGCCTGTGGTGGACGCCAGCCGCCGCCCTGGCGGTGGGCGCCGCAGGCGCGGCCGTGGACGCGGAAGAGGCCCGGTGGCAGACGCAGGGACCGTTCCGAGTGAGCGACGTGAGTCTGCTGCTGCCGTCAGAAAAGGCGGGCGCGGAGGGCGAGGCGGACGCCAAGGACCTGGTCCCGGTAGTGCGGACTGTGTCGGCGTCGCCCGGGTGCTTTCGGTGGGTCAGCCACGACCCGTTGGTGGTGGAGGTGGTGCCGGAGCACCAGTCGGGCTGCGCGCAGACCGGGACGAGCGGGTCGGCGCGCATTGTGAGCCGGCACGCGGCGAGCAATCAGACAAAGACCGTGGTGGAGGCCGTGCAGGAGGACCCGGACTCGGGCGAAGAGAGGACGCTCAGCATCGAGGTGTACGTGTCGCCCATCCACGCCGTGCGCATCCTCACGACGGCGCGGCGACTCAACCTGTACGAGGCCGAGACGCTCGAGGTGCAGGCGTACGATGACGAGGAGAACGTATTTTCGGGGCTTTCGGGCCTCGCCTTTACGTGGACGCGGGCGCACAACGGCACGGGCAAGGGCGACATGCCGCTCGACATCAAGCGCATCTCGGAGTCTGACGTGAGCATGCCGGAAGACCTGATCCAGGAGAAGAACGGCCGCTACGGCCACAAGGTCGAGGTCAAGGGCATGCACACCGGACCAGCACGCGTCGCGGCGCGCCTACATCACGTTGGCGCCGGCGGCCTCGGCACCGAGGTCGCGCACGAGGTGGTCATCGACGTCGTGGAGGCACTCGCCGTCTGCCCGCCGGCGCCCGTCCTCATTCCGACGACGAAGCTGCAACTGTCGGCGGCGCGCAAGGTGAACCGCAACGACTGGGGGCGCGTCAGCGGTACCGCCAAGGGCCACTACAGGTGGCGCGCCAAGGGCGACAGCGTGAAGCTCGCCGGCTCCCCACCCGGCCTGATCGAGGCGCTCACTCTGGGTCGCACGGACGTCTTCTTTGAGCAGGTCGATTACGAGACCAATGGCCGGAGCGTCCCGGTGCAGGTGGTCGAGCCGGAGTCGCTCCTGCTCTGGCTGGCGCCCGTCCAGGCCCAGGTCGCCGCGGAGGCTTCCAGCTCCCCTGGCGCCAAGGCCATCCCGTGCGAGTGGAAGGCGGGGAGCCAGTTTCCGCTCGACAACCGGCTGCCCTTTGCGCGCTACTGGCGTGCTAACGCCAACGCTGGGGCCAAGGGCTCGGCGCGCTGGCTCATGGTGGTTGGTCGCCGCTACTTTGTCATGGCCACGCTCGGCTCCAGTCAGCTCGGGCCGAACCAGGTCATTTTCGTGACGCCCGAGATGCGCTTCGCCTTTGACCAGGCCCCGGCGCGGGAGCAAGAGGCGCACGGCGGCCTGGCCTTTATGGACGCGGCCGAGGCCGAGGCCGCGACCGGGATCTCGGCTCTCGCCAACAACGTGCGGGTGGTCGAGGCCACGCGCGCCGGCTACCTTGACCTCTCCGCCGCCTTTGAGGCCGCCGGACTCTCGGTGCTCCAGTCCAGCGTGCAGCTCGTGGATCCGATCCAGCTCGACAGGTACACGATCCGACTCCCCGTGGACATGGCCCGCTCTCCAGTCATGCACGCATTTCGGCTGCACGCGCGTGGCGGCACGAACAACTACGTCTACTCCACCGCCGACCTGGACCCCGTCGTGAGCGTTGACTCGAGCAAGGGCGCGCTCCTGGTGCGCCAGCAACGCTTTGCGAATCAGTCCATCCTCGTCAAGGACCTGCACGACGATTCTAACTTCGCCGAGGCCATGGTGCTCGTGTCCGCGCCCTCGCTGCTGCAGTTCCAGGTCGCTGAGCTCTCGGTTATCATCGGCGAGAGCTTCCCTCTGCACGCCGTGCTGCGCGACCACGACGGCCAGCTCTACGACAACTGCACGGGCCTCGGCGCGTCCATCCGCTGGGACGCGCACGGCGCCGCCGTCATGCGGAACCAGGAGCTCTTCAGCGACTCGAGCTCCGCCAACAACGCGTCGGTGTGCGGTGTCGCGTGGTTCAAGGCCAACTCTCCAGGCACCACAACGGTGACCGCGCGCTATGGGCCCAACGAGGCCCTCAAGGCGACGCTCAACATTCGCGTCGTGGACCAGATCCGCATCGTGTCGCCCGGCCCCGACCCGGCGCTGGACGCCCAGGGCCGGTCCGTGGCGCTCATCATGGTGCACGCCTCGGTGGACATGTTGGTGAGCGACGGCAAGCCGGGCGCGACCGACATGCAGGTATTTTCCGTGGAGACAGACGCCGCGGGCGGCATGCGCCGCGTGGCCCTCACCGCCGATCCACGGCGCGAGCAAGACTATGTGGGCATCAGTCTACGCAACACGGGCGCCAGGACCTCGCGCGAGTACACGCTCACGTGCCGGCGGGAGGGCACCTTTGAGATCGTGCTGGACCGCACGCCCTCCGCCACCATGGTGCTGCACTGTGCCGAGCCGGAGGCGGCCGGCATTGAGCTGCTGCGCACCAGCGGCTACGACAGCGTGGCGTGCGCCGGCACGCAGAATGCCGCCAGCATGGTGAATGGCATGGAGCAACCGCTGGCGCTCTTCGCGCGCGACAAGGTCGGCCGTCGCTTCTCGCACCTGCAGGGCTTTGAAAGCCACTGGGAACTGCGCGACGCGACGGCAGACGCCCACGCTGTGACTTTGCGCGACGTCGAGGGCGCCTCACGCTCGGACCTCGTGCGCAACGTGCGCGTGGCGCCTGCTACCCTCGGCAACGTCACGGTGGCCGGCGCGCTCAACTTCGATGACGGCACGCCGGCCCATGCGCGCGCGCTGCAGGCGACCTTTTTGCTGCGTGTCTTCGACGACCTGGCGCCGCAGCCGCCTCGGATCTGGCCCATCATCCCTGATGCCGAGGTGGAGTACCTCCTCCAGGTGGTCCAGGGCCCGCCTGCCACGCTCGGTGGCGCGCTCGAGTGCTCCTCCACGGTAGCGGCGCGCACCTTTGTCGCCTCGGTGGTCGGTCGCGACGTGGCGATCCGCTACGCCACGTCGCAAGAGGCGCTCGACAAGGACGCGGAGCTGTTCTGCGAGCTCAAGTGCCTGCTCGGTTCGCGCGGCGTGCGCGTCCCGCTGCGCTTCCGTAAGGTGGCCAAGCTCGCGCTCTCGGGTCCGACCAAGCTACGTGAGGGCGCGGCTTCGTCGGTCGTTTTGCAGGCCTTCAGCCGCGACGATGGGCCCTTTTCCGCCGATATGCATCGGGCCCTGGTGCCCGCGCTCGAGGCACAGCCGGCTGGTGCACTCGACTTTGCGTCCCAACCGGGCCGCGCCCTTTGTGCCGGGGCCGCGGAGGAAGAAGAGACGGACGCGCAGGCGGACCCTCGGGCGTGTGCCGGGGAGTGGCGGGTGCCCATCACGGCCGTGCGCGCCGCCGAGGTCCTCCTGCGCGGCAGCACGCTGAGTGGATCGGTCTCGGCAGACCACAAGGTGCGCGTGTACAAGGGCATTGAGATCGTCAGCGGGCCGCGCAAGGCGGTCGAGCCCGGCGTCCAGTTCCGCCTGCGTCGCCGCCACGGCCCCTTCGCGGACCCGGCGCAGTGCAGGTTCGAGGTGGACGATGCGGCGTCCGTGAACATTCTCGACGAGCCGCGCGGACTCTTTTTCGCCAGCAGCGTGGGATCTGCCAATGTCTGCGTGCTCTGTCGCGAGGGCGGCGAGGTCATTGACAAGGCCTGCGTCGACGTGCGCGTGTCCGTCCTCACGTCAGTGTCCATCGCACCCGGCTTGGTGCACGTCGTCGAGGGCGACGAAATGCGCCTGCGCGCCGTGTTTCCCGAGGTCGAGGACCGGCCTGTGGACTACGACGACATCCCGCGCGACTTTGCCTGGTCCGTGTCGAATGCGAGCGTTGCCGCTATCCAGGGCCCATCTTCGACGGCGGAATACTCGGTGTGGCTCACGGGCCTGCGCCCCGGCACGACTCGCGTCGAGCTGCGATCCACCTCGCGTCACGGCTACGGCACGCTCCAAGCGTCCATCGAGGTGGTTGTGGAGCACAAGCTGCGCCTCCTCGTTCCGGAGCAGGTGATCCTTCCGCGTCTTGGCACATTGCAGATCCGCACCAGCGTCGACGACCTGGTCGCCAAGAGCGGTGGTATCCTCTCCTTCTTCGTGGGCGGCCGCGCTTGCCACAACAGCCTCATGGGCGAGGCCGGCGTTGTGAGCGTCGACATGAGCGGCAAGATTGCTGCGCGCGAGACACTCGGCGACTCGCCGGTCATCGTGGAGTATCGCAGCGTCGGTTCGGCGGACCGCGACGTGATTCAGTACGCCTCGGTGCACGTCCTGGTGCGCGAAATTGCCTCGGTCGGCGTGCGCCAACTCTGGCCCGAGCTCATCGTCCCGCTCATCTTGCCCCGCTTTGTGGAGGTGGCTCTCTACGACAAGCAGGGCACGCCATTCACGGCGCCCTTTGGGGAGGTTCGTCTTTCGGCGGCCTCGGCCAACGAGGACGTCCTTACTGTGCGCGAGCCGGACGCAAGGGGTTCCGTGCATGACAGCCTGGCAGTGCTCCAGCTCGAGGGCCAGAGCACCGGCGTCGCCTCGGTCTATCTGACCGTGTCTGCACCCTTTGAGGAGGCCCTGCGCGAGGACTACATCCGCGTAGTCGTGGTTCCCGGCATGGATGGCGTCAGTTTTGGCTTGGACGCAACCACGAACAACCCGCTGCTCCTCATCCCGGGCCAGATGCTGCGCGTCCCAATCGACATTGTCACTGACGTGGATGTGACCTCGGAGCTCGCCTGCGAGGCGCAGGTGGGCGCCGAGAGCCTGGGCGCCTCTATTAAGGTGTACAACGACTCCAGTGCTGCTTGCCAGATGATGGTGCCGGCCGACGCCCATGGCGACGGCCTGGATCGCCTCGTGCTCACGCTGAAGCTGTCCGGCCAGATCATCAGCGCGCAATCGGTGCCCTTCCGCTACGGCTTCCGACTCGTCGCGGCTGACGCGGACCACCACCAAAAGAGCGTCGCCAAGGGCTACGTCCGCTGGGAGGACGAGGTCTCGGTCGACGTCGTGATGCGCGGCGACCACCTGGACGATGTCACGGTCTTCAGCGAGCGGCCCTCGCAGCTCACCGCGTACCGCCTGCCGGCGCGCAAGGGCAAGGACGCCTTGTCCTCGACCGTGCGGCTCGAGCGCCAGCGCAACGACACGTGCGGCCAAAACGTCCACGTCATCTTCGAGAGCGCGCTCACGGGCCAGGTCACGCCGCTCGTCGTTCACTTCGCCTGCGAGACGGCCTCGTGGTGGTGGCCGATGCCGCCGCTCCACGAGCTCGTCCAGGTGCATATGGTTGCCATTGGTACGCTCGTGTGCCTTGCGCTCATCTGCGTGGTGTGCAACAGCCCGGCATTTTCCCCCGTTGCCTTCGGCCAGGCGCCCCGGCGCGGTCCCTCGTTCAAGGCCTCGGACCGCCCCTACGGCACCCCGTTCGCGCGCCGCCACCAGGGCCTGGGCTCCGCGCATGGCACACCCAGGTAAGCCAGGCCAGCTCTATCTTTCTCTCTCTGTCTCTGTCTCTGTAGTAGCCAAGTAGGAGAGAGCAGCTTCAAGTTAGGAAGGAGCTAAGTGATGATTTTTTGCTATCTGAACACGTTCACTCACTCAGGGCGAGTATCTCCTCCAAGTGCTGCACGCGCTGCTCCAGCCGCTTGATGCTCTCCACGAGCAGCGGCACGAGACGCGCGTACTGGACCGCGTACATGGCAGTCCCTTCGTGGTCGACATGCGTGCGCACAACTTCTGGCACGACACGCGCCACATCCTGCGCGAGAAAACCTAGCTCGCGCTGATGCGAGGCGGGGGCCTGCAGCGGGATATACGAGACGCCTTGCAAGCGGCGCACCTGATCCAAGGCGTCGGACGCGTCGAGAAGCTCCACATCCTGCTTGAGTCGCGCGTCGGAGGCCTCCGCAATGCCACCTGATACGTGTACGCCGCCAAGGCCAACGTGCAGCTCGTGAATGTTGTGCAGCGCTCCGCCTCTCACAGTGACGTTGTGCAGGTCATTGCCGTTCATGTAGACTGGCCCGGTCAAGTTGACCTGTTCCACGCACATGGCCTGCACGCACTGCGATTCCGGATTGACTCGCATGAGCGTGGACGCCGCGAGCGTTCCATTGGCCGTGGCAAGCGCAACACGCATCATCGCCGGCTCGCCGCCTGGCCCGGTAGCCACATCCGTCTCGTCCAGGCTGTGTGCGCGCAGACGTCCGGCGGCGAGCTCCACACTCGAGCCAACGTCGAGATCACCAGCTGCGGTGAGGTTGCGCACGCCTTGTAGTGAAGCGCCCTTGCTCTGCGTCGAGCTCGGCATGCGCCATGCGCCCCCCCGCGTAGAGGAAAGACGCCGCAGTTTTGGCAGGGAGCACGTGGCCGGCGTCTGAGGCTGAAAGAACCTGAAGGTCAGCATCGAGACCGTTGTAGACGGTCACCTGTGCGCCCTCAATCTCCGGCGCATCGTCGGGGAGAGTGAGGCTGCCGGCCTTGTCGTCCTCGCTGCTCGTGACCTGCACGAGCGCTGCGAGGTCTTGGACGCCCAGCGCCGTGCCCGCCTTGACCACACGAGGCGCCGTGGTCCACGGCCCGTCCACGCGCACGCCGGCGCCGGCGCGCATAAGGGCGCTCGTGCGGATTTGGGCCTGCGAGACGTTAAGGACTCCGCCGAGCGAGAGGGCGCTCTCCTCGGTCGCCTCGATGGCCAAGGAAGCGCCGTCCAAGTGCACGCTCTTGACTCCCTCGAGGCGGCCCTCGCGGAAGGCGACGCCCTGAGAAGGCCATGCCACCCTGGACGCGTTCGTCACCATGAAGACGACATCGTGCTCGCCGCGCACCTGGAAGGTCGCCTCGCCCAGGGAGAGCTGCGTGTGGTCTGCGGTGCGCAGCGCCATGGCGCCGCCTGCCGTTAGCGATGCTGCGCCGGAGAATTCGAGCGTCGACGTGGCCGCCTCCGCCTGGTGCGTAAGTCGGGCGAGATCGCCGAGGTGGAGCCCGCTCTCGTTCCACGCAAGGTGGTGGTCCCCGAGCACGAGGTCGCCCGAGACGGTCGTCAGGGTCCCGTTGGCCGTGAGGTTGCCCGCAACCTGGGCTGATGCGTTGAAGCTGGCCGGGCCAGCCTCAAGCCGCTGCGCAGAGAGCTGGCCGAGCACGCTGACGTTGGCCGCGGCCTTGACCTCCCCAGCGACGACGAGCTCACCCAAAACATGCACCGGCCCCGCCGCCTCGAGGCCTAGCGCCACGGAGAGGGTCTGGTTCACGCGCAGGTGGCCGGCGAAATCGGCGCGCGCGTCGGCGGCGGTCAGCGTCATCAAGGGTGCGGAGAGAGCGCCTTGGACATGGACGCCATCGAGTGCCAGGACATCACCTTGAACCTCGATACCGCTGGGCGCTTCCTCATCTTCGTCAAAGAGAGGTCGCAGCGCCGTGGCGGGGCCGCCAAAGAGGATACCGTCTCCGACGGTGATGCCGCGGTCTACGCCGAGGCCGCCCTGCACAACGAGCGCCCCAGTCGCGGTCGAGGAGGACTCTGTCGGGCTCGTGAGGAGGACGTCTCCAGCAAAGCTGGCTTCCGTGCCGACGGCGAGGCTGCCTGGAACCTGGAGCTTGGCTTCCTTGCCAAGAAAGAGATCACCTTCGATGCCTACACTCTCGCCAAAGGCGGCGGCGCCAGATACCGCGAGCGAGCCGCGCAGAGCCGCGGCCTGGACAGCAGCGTCGAGGCGCAAGAACGAGTCGTCCCCGGGTCCTGCCGCAGCCTCCATCTCGAAGACCGGCGCGCCCTGTGCGCTGGCAGCGATGCGCAAGCCGCCACTGAGGGCCGTCTCGCCCGAGGTCGCCACGAAGAACGCGCCGTCCGCAAAGGAGGCCTCGCCCTGCACCCGCAGGCCAGCGTCGCCGACGCTGAGGCCGCCCTGGACCTCGAGGGCGCCACCGATGGAGGCGCCCTCACCGACGCGCAGCTCATGGGCGGTCTCGAGGCCGCCGCTGGCGCGCACGGTGCCCCCGGCGACGACGTCGCCAGATTCCAACGTGAGGTGGCCCTTGTCGAGAGCGATGGAACCGTCGCCGCTCAGCCTGAGCTGGCCGTCCTGAACGTGGAGGTCGCCGGCGGCCACCGCGAGGCCGTTACCCACGGTTGCCGTCCCGCGTACACTGAGGTCGCCCTCGGCGGCGAGCACCGAGGTCCGCTGCAACAGGTGGAGCGAGCCGCCTTCAAGCACGAGGTGGCCGCCGGCGCCAAGCGAGAGGTTGACGGCCGGCGCCAAGCGCAGCTCCGCGGTGTCGAGCGAGAGCCTCGTGAGCGGGGCACGGTCCGAGAGGCCGCGCACGCGCGCTTCGAGGCGGCCGCCGAGCTTGCTGGCCTCGACAGGCCCGGTGATGAGGCTGGCCACGGAGGCTACTGGGCTGTAGCCGGTGCCGTCGAAGCCGTCAAAGACAAGCTCGCCGGCGACGTCGTCCTTGAAGACGATCTGCGGGTTGCTCGCGGCGGGGCCGCGCGCGCGGCGCAGGCGCAGGCTGGCGAATGCGGTCGGCGCCTGGCCAGCCTGCGTGAGCGTCAGATCACCCGAAGCGTCCAGGAGCATGCTGCCCGGCGCGGCCTTGCTGCTGATCTGCAAGCTGGCTACGCCGTCGCTGGCGTCCATCTCGGCATCATCCCGGGCGAAAGCGAGCCCCCAGAATCCGCCCTTGGGGTTGAAGAAGAGGTTGGCACACTGTTTCGAGGTTGCGTCGGCAAGACGAACGGCCGCGCTCGCGGAGTTTGCCTCCGCCGCGCCCGGCTTGGCCTTGCCGGCGAGGCGTAGCGCAGAGATGCCCTCATCCGTCCCCGCGTCGACCTGGAAGCGCGGGTTGGCGGAGCCAACGCCGAGGAAGCCCTCCTGCGTGAGGTGCAGGCGCGCATGCAGCTTCTGCGTGGCATCACTGAGCAGCACGCGCAGATCGTGCTGCTCCGGCACGTGCTCGAGCGCCGCGGAGACCTTATCCTGAGCGTCCCAGAATTGCACGGCGCGCGTGAAGCTATTGGCCGCCTTGGACCGCACATTGAACGTGCAGGCGCCCGTCTCGTCCTCGGGGCACCACGCCTCCGCCGCTCGCCACGCCGCGCACGCTGCCAGCAGCGCCAGCAGCCTCCGTGCGACCGCGAGCGCGCCGGCCGTTGGCGCCATGTCGCGCCTCGCCATGCCGGTCGCCGCCGGCCGAGCCGGCCGAGCCGGCGCCAGGCCGCCGCGACGCGGGCCAGCACGGGGCCGCCGCCCGCCCGACGCCTCGCCTCGCCTCGCCTCGCCTCGCCGCGATGCGCCTGCCTTGACGCGCTCGAAGCGCGCGCCAGATTGCCAGAATGGGACTGGGACGATCTGGCGGCGGCGCACGTGGCACGGCCAGTCGGTCGTCAATCCTGATCTGCGACGGCAGAAGCGGCGGGGCGAGCGAGGACATCTTGTCGGCACAGGCTTCTGCCACTGTCAGGAGCAAGCCACGGGCAGCACAGCGCGCTCTCGCTGCTGCTGCGATGCTGGTGCTTGCCAATCAGCTGCTCAGCGGGATGTGCAGCAGGGCCAGGCCTGCCGCCAAGCCAAGGGCAGGTGAGGAAGGTGCACGTGACAAACAAAGCCAGCCGCGGCAACCTAGCTAGAGGAGGCCGAACGGGAAAGGCATCATGGTCACGGCGGCTTGCGATGGCGAGACGCTCATGCGAACTGCCAGTGCTGGTCGATCCTCAGCATTCTAAAAGCCTTGCGATCGGCGGACAAGACCACTTTCTTCTTGGCGGGAGGTTTGCAGGCGCGGCGATTGGAGTTTCGGCGTCGTGTGGTTTGGCGTCATGGTTCTGTGCTGCTGTCAGCACACCGCGACCAGCAGCGTCAAGGGCTTCGCCATCGCAAAGAAAAGTTCCCGGCATGTTCTGTTCTCGGTCTTCACTGCTTGCTACTCGATTTTTGGCCAGTGGGGCAGGTCAGATCAGGTCGACGTCATTGAAAAGGAATCAACGCGCCGCGACCTACGAAGAGCTGGCAAAGGAGGTGAAGGTGGCGGTGTGGTCGAGCTTTCCGGCAAGGACGGCCTCAACATCAGCGACGGCGCGCGGGCAGTTGGTGAGGTTCTGGATGCCGTCCTCGGTGACAAGGACGTCGTCCTCGAGACGGACGCCCCCGGTGCCACGGAAGCGCGCAAGGACGTCTGCGTCCAAGAACGCCGCCTGCTTCTCGTTGGCGAGCGCCTTGTCGAGGGAGTAGTCGTTCATGTAGATGCCTGGCTCCACGGTCAGCACCATGCCGGGCTTGAGGGTGGCGCAGCAGCGGAGACTGGTGTAGCCCGGGCGCGTCTGCACAGGGTGGCCCTTGACCCGGCCGCCGACGTCGTGAGTATCGAGGCCCATGAAGTGGCCCAGGCCGTGAGGCATGAAGACGGCGCCAAGGTCGGCCTCCAGCATGGCGTCCACGTCGCCCTTGACGGCGCCGAGCTTGGCAAGGTGCGTGAGAATGACGCGGTAGGCCAGCGTATGCATGTCAATGTACGAGACGCCTGGCTTCATAGCGCGCATGACGGTCCACTGAGCGTCAAGCACCGCCTCGTAGATGGCGCGCTGGTCGTCCGTGAACTTGCCGCTGACCGGGAAGGTGCAGGTGATGTCACTCGTGTAGCACTTGTACTCGGCGCCCATGTCCAGGAGGCACATGTCGTTCGGCTCGATGAGGCCGTCGTTCGGCGCGCCCGCGTGGCCGTAGTGCAGGATGGCGCCGTTGCCGCCGCAGCCACAGATGCTCGTGTAGCTCTGGTGCCGGCACATGCCGCGAAAGTAGCCCCAGTGCTGGAAGAGGCTCTCGAGCTGGAACTCGCGCATTCCAGGCTGCGCCTGCGCCATGACCCAGCAGTGCGCTTGGCTGCTAATCTTGTTGATGTGCCGCATGAGCGCGACCTCGCGCTCCGACTTGATGACGCGGCAGTCCACGAGCGCGTCGTACAGCACGCCGTTGTCCACGCGATGGTCCTCCAGGCCGGCGTAGTGCGCCTCCTTGGCGTAGATGCCACTGTCGGCGTTGCGCCCGCGCGTCGTGTACACCACGGGCGGGTCGATCTTGGCCATGAAGCCGGCCAGCTCCGGCTCGAAGCGCACCTCGTCCACCTGATACTCCTTCTTGAAGCTCTCCGCGCTGCGGATCTCGCCCATCACGATGGCGTACGACTCGGGCAGCTTCGGGAAGAAGAGCGTGCTCTTCCCGCTCGCCAGCTCGATCACGCCGTACACGTCGGGCTCCTTGACGCCGAAAAGATACGCGAAGTTCGACTCCTGCCTGAACACCGGCTCGTTGTCCGAGCAGTACCTCGTCGGCGCCGGCCCGCCCTGCATCAGCAGCACGCCCTGCTGCGCCACGTCCTCCCGCGCGCGCAGCTTCTCCACCAGCTTCGCGCGGTTCTCCGCGTACATGGCCGGGTCCACCTCGAAGACGTCCAGCGCCGCCGCGTGGCCCGCGGCGCCGCCCAGCGCCACGGGCGGCGCCATCGCCCCGGACTCGCCCATGCTGCCGCTGCCCGCCCGCCTGCCGCGCTCGCGCTCGACGTCGGCCCGTGCCCGCTCGTCGCCGCCGCCGCCGAGCTCGTCGCCGCCGCCGAGCTCGTCTCGGTTGCGGGTTTGGGTTTGAGCGCCGCGTTTGAACCTGAACCCGCGTTCGAACTCGACCGCTTGAACGAACATGCCTTTTTGAACTCCGACTTCGTTCACTTCGCTCGTGCAGGCTGCCCCGCCAGTCCCCCAAGCCGCGCGCCATGTCGGCGCGCGCGCCGTCGCGCTCGCCGCGCGCGGCCGCCGCCGCGCCGCCGCTGCCGCCGTCGCCGCGCGCGCCGCCGCTCTCGCTGGCGGCGGCGGCGGCGGCGACGACGTCGACGTCCACCTCGACCTCGACCTCGACGGCGACCGCGGCGGCGAGCTCGGGGACGCCACCCGCGAGCAGCGCGGCGGCGGCGGCCGCGACGGCGGCGACGGCGGCGACGGCGGCGGCGTCGCGGTCGCTGTCCGCAGTGCGACGCGCAACGCCCACGGCGTCCGGGGGGCGGGCGACGTCGCCGCGGCGCAGCGGCAAGGCGCCGTCCACGACCACCGTGGTGATCGAGGCGCGGCCGGAGCAGTTTGATCATATCCAGCGGCACCGCGAGTTGGGCCTGACCTCGCGCCCGCCCGCGCTGGAGGCCATCGTGCAAGCAGCCAAGTCGCGCGCCGGCAGCGGCGCCGGCAGCACCGAGGCGCCCGCCGGCGCGGGCTGGTCGCGCGCGAGCAGCTCCGACGAGGAGACCTCCGCACTCACCTCGACGCCGGGCAGCGCTCCGCTACGCCACCGTGCCGGCCGCGACGCAGTAGACGCCGACGCAGACGCCAACCCGGACGACGACCTGGAAGATCTGAATGAGGGCGACCCTGCCTACGACTATTATGACGAGGAGGACGAGGACGGCGAGGAGGTAGACGAGGAGGTCCTGGCGCAGCTGAGGGAGTTCCGCAAACTGGAGAACGGTCAAAATGCGACCATGGAGCGCGTGTACGAGAAGGAGCGCATCGGTCGCAACCGCGCTGCGCTGCGCGAGCTCCTGGCTGAGCAACACGGTCTGTGCGTCGAGCTGAGTATGCAGGAGAAGGAGCTGGAGGCGCTGGACCGCGAGCTGCAGGCCGACCTGGACGAGGCGCGCGAGCGCCTCGAGACCCAGCTGCTGCCGGGCTTTGAGCGCGTCGAGGGCATGCACCACGATGTTGTCAAGTATGCCGAAGCGTTTAGCCAATTGCAAAAGGAGGTGGAGCTGGTCGTCCCGGACGTAGTCGCCGACAGCATCGAGGACCTTATGAGCCGCGTCGACAAAGCGAGCAAGGACACAGAGATGAAAGTGGACACCGCCTTGCAGGACCTTTTGCAAAAGAAGGATCGGGCCTCCGCCTCGCGCTACGTGCCAGACTGGCTCGCGGCGCTCTTTGTTGGCAGATCTGCAGACGATGGCGCGAGCGGCCAGGATCTCGCCTCGCCGGCCTCGGCTGCCGCGACCTCCTCGTCGTCCTCGGCGGCCTCGGACGTTGCGCCGGCCGCGGCCGCCGGTTCTGGCGCGCACCGATCGCCCCGCTCGACCGTGGCGGCGGCGGCGACGGCAGCAGCAGCAGCAACTGCAACAGCAGCAGCAGCAGCAGCAGCAGCAGCAACAGCCAAGACCCACCGCCGGCGGCCGTCGGAGGACTCCGCGGCGACCGCACAGACCGAGGAAGACGTGGACGAGGACACGGATCAGGCCGCAGGTAGCGACCTCTCGTCCGGGAGCGACGCGGGCTCACCGCGCGAAGCCCGTTCCGCCTCTGCGGTCCGCGAGCAACGAGGACGCGTGTTGCATGATCCTCTGCACGTGGCCGGTCAACTAATGGCCGGCTGCGCGCGTCTCGTCCGCCTCGGCCTTCAATTTGGTCTGCTCGGGATCATTTTGGCCTTTGTACTCGGAAGCATCCTCTTGCCCCAGGATTGACGCGAGAGCGCGCCGCATCGTGGTACCGGGTAGCCAACTCAAATTTCTGTCACTGCGTAACCTATGAATCATAAGAAAACCGTGCTCTCTGTTGTGCCGCCTCTCGAAATCCGCGAATTTTTGCTTCAAACCGAGGATGGCACGCCATAGGCGTGGCACGGGTTGTACACATCGCCCGCCATGAGCGCCTCGGCTTCGCTAAAGACGAGTTCCCAGCCCCCGGAGCGGAAGCCCGCCGCCACGGTAACGTCGCCACCAAGAGCCGCCGGCTCACGGTGCAGCTTCGTGAGCAGGTCCGTCATGTCGTTCCAGACAGCCGGTCCGAGGCCGGTGCCTGGGTAGTCGGAGATGGTCGGGTTGCCGTTGGCTTCCAAAAAGTGGACGCGGCGGTCGCGGTCAATCATCCAATCCAGTCCAAAGAGCATGAAGGCGCCCGGGCGCCGCCGCAGGCGTCCGCGAGCGGCCTGAAAGACAAAGTTCGTCGCCTTGGTGGCGGCCACGCGGAACTCCGTGTCCATGAAAGCCTCCGGGAAGCCAGCCTCGCGTGCCAAATACTCTTGCAGCTGGTCAAAGCTCCAAAAGTGGCCCTCCGTGTTATCCTGCACGCGGTGGTTCGTGATGTGGCTCGCGCGCGAGAAGCTCGTGTCCGAGTAGCTCTTGGACGACCTGCGCACAAACCCGCGGTGGTAAAAGACCAGGTATGGTGTCGTCGATGCAATCAGGAGGTAGGTGCGTACGTCAAACTTGCGGTTGTCGATCAGCTGCGGGTTCGCGACGTACTCCATCATGATGTAGCCTGCGCTCGGTTTCTTCTCCTTGTAACACTTCCCGAAGCGCTTCTTCACCTCGTACTTGAGACCCTTGTAGATCTTGATGTTTTTGCCGTGGTACGAGCCTCCCTCCTTGCCGATCCACAGCTTGTCCCTGTTCTCCTCCGCCGTTGCCACTTCGAAGAAGCGCTCGCACTCCTCCTTCTCCCGCAAATTGTATTGCGGTGGGGAGATGCCCATTTCCAGGTATTCGCACCCGAACTTCTTCGCGAGAGCCTTCTTGCATCGCAGCTGTGCGCCCTTGGTACCACCGATGCACGAGCTCTTGGAGATTTGGCTGATCATGCGCCCGGTCGCACCCGGCACCTTGGTGATGGGCTTGGTCACGTAGAGCGCAACCTGCGCACCCGGATCGTGCTTCTGCTTCCACCCGGCGTGGTCCCACGCGTGAAAGAGGCTCAAGAACTTCGTGCCCATCACCCGGTACGTCTTGCGGAGGCTGCTTGACACCTGCGGGAGCAGCTCGTGCCGTCCGTTGCCCAGGTCCCGGAACCCGAGCTCCTCCGGCCGAATCTTGCTCAGCTCCAGCGGCACCTCGTCCTCGACCTCGTCTTCGCCCTCCTCGTCGTCCTCCTCGTCGTCATCGTCTACAAAAGCCTCCTCCTCGTGGCCTTCCACGTCATCCTCCAGGGCCTTCGCTCGCGGCGCCAGTCCCGAGTCCACGGAGTCCCCTTCAAAGAGCTGGTCGTCCACCTTGAGCCCTGCGCGGACGCCGGCGGCCTCGGCCTCTAGCTCCTGCTCGCTGTCGAAGAGCAGCACGCCCTCATCCTGGCCCTCTGGCACGCCCTCCAAGTCGTCCATCTCGCCAGCAGCACCATCGCCGCCCTCCCCCTGCGCTGCAAGTGCTGCATGGGCCGCGCCGCGGCCAGGCTGGGCCCCCGCCGGCGTCTCGCTCGACTCGTCCTCGAAGCGCTTGCGCAGCGACTGGCGGTACCTGCTCACCGCGGCGACCTTGACATGCTCCGCCTCCTCGTCCTCCCCCAGGCGCGTGTCCTCGATCTGCGCCTCGAGTCTCTTGTTCTCCCTCTCCAGCGCCTCCACCTGGTAGCTGAGCTTGCCCACGAGTGCCTCGAGCCGCTCGCGCTCCAGCTGCTGCTCCCGGTCGGCCTCCCTCGCGTGCCACGCCGTCGCCGCCGCCGCCGCGGCGGCGTCCGCCTCGCGCGCGCCGCGCCAGTGCGCCGCCTCCTGCGCGCCGGTCAGGTCCACCAGCCGCATCTCCAGCAGCACCAGCGCCGCCACGCACACCGCCGCCAGCGCCGCCACGTCGCGCAGCCCCGCGCGCGCCATCGCCGCCGCGCCGCGCCGCGCCGCGCCGCGCCGCGCCGCGCCGCGCCGCGCCGCCTCGGAGTCGACGCCGCTCTGCTGCTGCTGCGAGCCGCCGCCGCCGGGACGCGCGCCCGCCGTCTCTCCTGCTCGTGGGCGGCGGCGACACGGCGCCGCGCAGGGCCGCCGCGTACTCGGAGCTCGAGGCGGGCCGGCGCGGGCGCGGGGCGACGCAGGACGTCTTCGCGGCGACGCCCCGGTCCTTTTGCGGCTGAAGGTGGACGTCCGCCGTGCGCTCGCTGTACGCACTCGCGGTGGACCGACCTTGGGGTTAACGTACACGTGCGGGAAGAGGACCCCTCTAGCACGTGCAGAGGACAGCGTGCAGAGCGAAGAGCACGTGCAAGATTGGGTTGAGGGGAGAGTCAGGGATACAGCAAGGAAAACGACCCGGAGTGCAGAGCAAGCGAGCGTGTTGCCTCCTCAGGCTCGGCTGCATTTTTACCATGCGGAGAACGAAAGGAACGAAGACGCATGGTACATGCACTTTTGTAAACTCTTATCATAGAATTGCGCGCAGCCGCCCGACCTCCGCGGCCTGATCCTCCTTGGACGCCGCGCGCCACGCGCGCGCCCGAGGTCCAGCAGCTGCACGCGGCCCGTGCGACTCGAGAACGCCAGGTTGCGCAGCGCCACGTCGCCATGGCAACACCCGGCCTCGGTGCAGCGCCGCCAGCGCGCCATCCGCCACGACCTCAGAGCGCTCCTTCGTGCGACTCAGCGAGACGCCCGCGTCGGTCATGACCAGCAGAAACCTGCCCGCGACGTGCCCGGCGAAGACCACCCGGTCCAGCGCGCCGCCCTGCAGCGCGCCGAGCTCCTCGTACGCGGCCATCTCCGCCTCCTGCTCCGCGCGCGCGTCCTCGACCAGGCGCTTCTCCAGCACCAACGAGACCTCCTCGCTGACGCGGAGTCGCTGCCCCAGGACCGCGCCGGCGTCCTTGAGCACATCGTAGGCCTCGTCCCAGGGCAGCGGCAGCAGCGCGCCCAGCTGCGGTCCCGTCAGCTTCTCGGTGCCGGCACCGCTGTCCGTCTGCCCGTTGCCGCGCCTGCTACGCCGCGTCGGCCGCCCCATGCTGGTCGTCGCCATTGAGCTCGTTCAGGAACGCCGCGGCCTGCGCCGCGAGCTCGTCCTGGATATTGCTGCTAGAGCCTCAGAAGAACTTGCTGCGTCATTTATCCAGCAGGTGTCTGTACATCTCTGACCCTTGTCTCGGGTAGCGCGCTTCGCCCGCGGCCCGCTGCTTCGCTTCGCTGCATCGAGCACGAAGGCCGCGTGCGCCAGGTGCAGCGCCCCGGAGCCCTCGTCTGTCGCATGGTACCCGCGACTCGCCAGCAGGCGCACGTTCGCGTCGTCGCGCTTCAGGAACCAGGTCCACTTGGTGTTGAACAGGATGCCAAACTCCGTGCCCAGCACCACCATGGCCCAGCACCACCATGTAGCCGTAGACCTGCTCCACGGCCCGCGATGAAGCCCGCCATGCTCGCCTGGCAGCGCGAGCAACCAATCCCAGGCGCGTTCAGCTAGCGGTCATGCTCGCAGGGCTCGGCGCGCCCTCCGAGGCTGGAGCAGCTTCGCGGGAGCTGCTCTCACCTTTGGCGTCGGCGAGGCCTCGGGGCTGCTCCGTCGCGGCACGGCGTTTGCGGTGGGAAAGCGCAATGACGAGGAGCAAGGCGGCCACCACGAGCCCGAGGAAGGAGCAGACCGTGATGAGAGCGATCTCGCGACCGTCGCGGCCTGCATTTGCGGCCGACCCGCCCGACGAAGCCTGAGCTGCAAAGGGGGCCGTGGTGGGCTCGACGGTCAGCTCCGTCGCATTCGAGAAATCCACGGTGGTGGGTGAACTTAATGAGGGCGCCGTGGTGGGCGCGAGCGTGTACGAGACGAGCGGTGTTGGCGCGACGCTCATGGCGCTGGTTGGGGCAGCGCTGGTCACGCTGGTCGGCGTTGGCGAGGAGGTATCGAGAGTGCCATCGACGTCGGTCGAGCGAGGGGTCGGCGCAGGGGAAGGCAAGGTCGTTGGGGCTGCCGTCGGAGACATGCTCTCCTCGGCGACGAGGCCGGTAATGGAGATGATCCACGAGCTAAGTTGCGCTACGCTCGTATAGACGCCGATGCTGCCGGTCGAGGTGCACTGCGAACCCCAGGAGGTGACGCCGACCTGGCGAACGTGGCCGCCAGCATCGACGCCATAGATTGGTCCTCCGCTGTCCCCTACACAGGTGTTGACAAGGACCGTGGCGTTGCCCGCGCACAGATTTGTCGCAAAGATGCGGCCGGTGTAGGTCGCGTTGCACGAGTCAAGGTTGAGCACCGGGACCTGGGCGAGGCGCAGGTCGCTCACGTAGCTGTCGGAGCCGTCCTCGTAGGTGCTGCCCCAGCCCGCGATGGAAAGCAAGGTGCCTTCGTCCTCGAGCGAGCCCGCTGCGTCGAGATTGAGCAGGACGGGGTCCACGGAGGTGATGGGATCGTTAAGTTCCAGCAGGACGAGGTCATCGCGCGAGTTGGAGGCGCGGGCGCCCGCGTAGACATAGCTGGGTGGTGTGTAGGTGCGCTTGACGGTGGCGATGATCGGGCCGTCCTTGGCCGTGAGGTCTGTGCTATTGAAGACGATGCGCTCCGGGGCAAGGATGCCCTCAAGGCAGTGGCCCGCAGAAAGCGCGAACCGTGGCGCGACCAGCGTGGCGCCGCAAAAGTGGCCGGTGCCGCCCGCCCACGGGTCCTGCACCGAACCCAGCCACGGTAGAGTGCCCGTCTCGACGACGTCGCCGCCGATGATGCGCGCCGAGGTCTCCCTTCGTGGTCGCTTGCGCCTCGTTGGCGCACGCTCCCCGCTCATGACCTCCCGGTCGCCGCACCGGCGCGTCGGTGGCGTTGGCCGCTGCTACGGCTGCTGCCGCCGTCGTCACCAAAGCCGCGCGCCCGCGCGCTGCGCCCGAGAAGCGCGCGCGACGCCCGCCAGCCGGCCTGCCGGCCGGCACGCGCGCACGACGAAACCTTCTGTTTTAGCGCCGCGCCCGGCCGAGCGTGGCCAACTGACTGACACCGCGTAGCGAAGCGTCGGAGTGCGCCCTTTTTGCCGTGGCCACGGCCGTGCCACGACAGAGGCTGTTTGACTCTGTGACTCGCCATGGTCGAAAAAAAAAAAGAGAAAGCAACTGTGACCCCGGTCCATCCCGCCGGGTTGCCGGGTTGCAGGCTTGCAGACTTGCAGGCTTGCAGCAAGGATTGAGCGCGCAAAAGCTGACAGTGAGGCCATGAGCCGACTCTGAAGTGCGGCGCTGACGCTGGAGGCAAAGCATTGACGCCATCTCAGCTGCCAGAGCTGTCCATTGTGGCTTTGCGACCTGGAACGAGATACGCGCGTGGTCTTGTTTATTGCTGTCTAAGTTATCTCTGAAGAAGCTCCAAGACGGCCTCGCCGTCCTTGGCGTTGTCCTCGAGCTCGGCGCTGGCAATATCGAGCGGCGTAGAGCCATCCAGCGCCTTGGCGGCCAACAAGCGGCCAAAGAGGCTTTCCTTTTCAGCGCCCTTGTCCTCGCGCTCGCCCTCGCCCGCCTCGTCGTCCTCTTCCTCCTTACCGCTGTCCTCGCTCGCCGCGGCGTCCTTGGCCTTGGCAAAGTCGACTAGGGCCTTTGCAGGGATCGTGCAGCCACGAAAGGCGGCCCAGTGCAGCGCAGTCCAGCCGTCGACGTCCTGGAGCAGCGGATCGGCGCCCGCCTCGAGAATCTCCTTGACCAGTGGGCCGACCTCTTCGTGCGGGTGGCGGCAGAGCGCCATGAGCAGCGAGACACGGTCGCTCTTGCTCTGCTCATTGACAAGACCGCCCTTGACGCAGGTGGCCACGGCGCTGCGCATGAACTCGATCTGGCGGTCGGTCTTAAAGCCGGCGTGCGCAAGAGTGTCGATGTCCTTGGCGAACTTGGTGGCAATGGCGAGCTTGCCGGCCTGGATCCCGTACTGCACCTCGAGCCTGTCCTGCTCGGGCAGCGTGCTGAGCAGCTCATCTTCGGAGCGCTTGTCAGCCGCCGCGTTGAGGACCGCGGGCGCCTGACGCTGCACCTCGTCCTCCGAGAAGGCGCCCCAAGGGTTGTCTGACTTTGATCGCAAGATGTACTTGTGGAAAAGCTTGGACCGCACGAAGCTGACTGGGACGGTGACGGACTGCAGGAGAATGGGCTGGTTGAATTTGAGCAGCTTGGGAACGAGGAAGGCAACCATGACGCTCAGCGCGAGGCTCTTTTGCGACTCCCACAGCTCGTTCTTTTCAAAGTCCTTTTCCGTCACCTGCACGAAGGGGTCCTTCTTCTTCTCCTCGGGCGTCGACGAGTACTGCTCGGGACGCACCCAGAGGAGCTTCGACGCGCTCGACTCCTCGTCGATGCACACCTTCAGGTAGACGAGGCCACCGGCCACGATGAGCGCCTCCGTCGCCACAATGATCTGGCCAAGCATGACCAGTTCCGGCGTCCACTCCAGCTGCATATATGCGGCCAGCAGCACCACCGGCACGGCGAAGAGCGGCGAGGGCACCTTGGCCAGCCAGTCCTCCTCGCCGGCGGCGTCGGCCGGCGGCGGCGGCGGCGACGCCGTGGTGGCGGCAGCGTTGGCCGCGGCCATGGCGCCTCGGGTTCTGCGCTTCCTCGGCGCCCCGCGCCGGCCGTGCGGTGCAGAGGCCGCCGCGTCCAACGCGCGAGCGCCTTGGCACGGGCTGGGCAGGCTCTGCGCGCGGCCGCCCTCGCCCTCGCCCTCGCCCCTGGCCCTCGCCCGGCCCTGAAGCGGCCTGCGCGAGAAGCTGCTTGAGGAGAAGCGGAAATGCCTCGACCGGCGCATCGACCACTGCACATGAATGGAGTTGGCAGAAGGCGCAGGCGAGAAGATGCGATCGCACCTCCATCTCTCGTGGTCAAGCCAGTGACGACTGTGGCATCTGGCTGGTGCCAGTGGAGCGACCCGAATGCCAAAGGACCTGGAGAATGCGGAGGCGGCGAAGGCAAGGTGGGCGGGCACCGCGGCACTGACAGTGAAACCTTTCAATCATGGTGCAAGGTCTCTAACTAAGACGCTTGCAAGCGAGCTAGCTAGCTAGAGAGAGAGAGGCTGCTTACGGTCAGCGTTCCTCGAGCAGGTCGTCCTCGGCGTCGGAGTCGAGGCGCTCGAGAAAGGTGGGGCGCGCCTTGGGCTGCGGCTGCGGCTGGTCCGAATGGGAGACGTCGTCCGCATCGCGCTCCTCCATGTCCTGGCTCTGCACGTGCTCGCCCACATGATGCTGCTGCGATCGCGACGACGGCTGCTGCGGCGGCTGCTGCGCGGGACGCGGCGTCGCCTGGCGCTGCGAACCTGAGGCGGGCTCGAAGAAGGAGTTCTCGGCATGCCTGGGCGAGCCAAAGTCCAAGTCCGAGAGAGAGGGGAGCGAAGACTGGGAGAAGGCTAGAGGGGGGTCGAGTAGGGCCTGCTCAAGCGAGCTCGTGATGTGCTGCGAGGACGCCTGCTGCGACTGCGAGGACGGCACCTGCTGGCTTCGCGGCTGCGACATGGCCAGCTGGGAGAAGGACAGGGCGCCGAGGGATGTCTGCGAGAAGGAAAGGAGATCCTGGCTGCTGCAGAGCATGCTATACATGGAGCGCTGCGAGGCGTCAATGGGCGAGTCCGGCAGAGCGCTCGCTGACGAAGCGCCGTTCTCGTGCATATTCTCCTTGTGATTACCGACCGGAGAACGACGCGTGGAAGGGGGTCGCATGCGCTCGTCATCCCCATCCTCTCCTTCTTCCCCGCTCACGGCAACGCGCAGGTGCCCGGGCCGCCGCGACTGTGGCTGTTGTCGCTGCTGTGCCTTTTGCTGAGGCTGCTGCTCCCGCTCCTGATGATGATGATGGTGATGATGAGCATGAGCCGCCTCTGGTTGCGCGGGAAGCGGAGCTGCGGCCGCGGACGCGGACGCGTTCGCTGAGGAGGAAGAGGACAAAGGCGATGGCAAAGACGAAGACGAGGCAGGCTGCGCAGTGCAAGCCTGCGGCGCTGGCGCTGGTGCAGGCGTAGGAGAGGCTGCAGGCGCAGCTTGGCGCGGGGCGCCCTTGCCGAGGGCAAGGTCCTCCGGAGTGATCTGTCCCACTGGCTTGCCGGTACACTTGGTGTAGAACGCAGTGTAGCGCGTCATGAAGGCGTTCAGGCAGGTGAGCTGGTAGCGGAGCATCTCCGCCGGCGTCGGAACGGGCATTTTTTCCTCCTCGGAAGCCGCGTACGCCTGGGCTACGGTCGAGGGATCACTCTTCATCAGGCGGCGTGTGAGCACCGCGCCGTCGGCCGGCTCGCCCTTCTTGATATCCGGTGTCGGCAGAACCTGGTCCAGATACGAGACGGGCGCGGACGAAACCGGGATAGAGCCCGATGCGCCCGGCGTGGAGCCATCGCGGGGCTCGTTGTCCTGGTCAGCCGGCCCTGACTCGGGTTCCGTGGTGCGACGCGGCGCCCTGAAGGCGCGCGGGTGCGTGGCCACCCGGGAAACAGAGCGCGTCGCGTCCGCTTCCGTCGTCGCGTCGGTTGTCGTGGCGGGCTGCGAACCCGCAGGCGCTCGGGCCTTGGACGCACGGCCTCGCGGCGCCGCCGAGGGCGCCGAGGTCGCTCCTGGAGCGGTCACGCCGAGGTCTGCTTTTTCGGGTGAGGGCGCCTGAATCGCGTGCCGGCCATTTGTGATGCGGTACTTGGTGCGGCGAGGCCTGGGGCACGCCATCGCGCTTGTAGGTGTATGCGTGCCGGAGTCTGCTGCTGCGTTTGAGGACGTGCTGGAGACATCCGAGGGCGAACCGCCCAGGGCACGCTTGCGAGACTTTGACGAGGATCCGGACGAAGCTGAAGACGAGGGCGGCGGCGGCTGGGTTGGCGCGGAAACAAGCGGTGCCGCGACCCGCCGATGTGGCAGCGAGCCGAGCTTGCGGCCACCCCGTGCGGACGCGCCGGCCCGGCGGCCCCGCGGCGCCGGGGTGTCCGCTTGCGCTGGCGGCGAGGCCGGCTGCGAGGCTACGCGCTGCGGCGTGGCTGGCTGTGGGGAGGGCACGGGCGGTCGCGAGGGCGAGGGCGCCTCGGGCGCACCGGCGGCCCGAGCCTCCATCTGTGCGGTGTGCAGACGCTCGATGCAGGCCGGCCAGTCTCTGAGCACCGGGGCAACCAGGGGCGCCAAGTCCCGACACTTGTACACAAAGGTTGCGCTCCAGCTATACGTTGATGACGCCTGGCCGGCCATCCTGCACTGCTCCTGGACCAGGCCGAGCTTCTGAAGGAACTCGACCACGATGCAGACGTCGCTGAGCGGGACCCGATCTAGCATGACGCCCCGGCGCTTCGTGATGTTATCAATCGTCCAGGGCAGAATAGGACCGGGCGTGCAAATATCCTTGAACGCGGTGGCCAACATGCGTCGCATGACGTGCACGCGGCTCGGCTTGTAGCTTTGGCGCGCGCTTTGCAGGGTTTCGCCGAGCGAGCTCAGTGCGAAGCGCGTGCCCTTCCACACGAGCTGCTTGGAGATGGCGTCCCGCACGACCACGTCCAGCGCGCCGAGCATGAGTATGGTCTCCTTGAGCGCGGCCTCCTCGATGCCGTAGTCCTTCATCTCCTCCACGTCAATGACGCGCTGCTCATCCCTGAAGATCACATCCAGCGCCTGGACCACCTCGGCCGGCGACTGCTTCTCGCTCAGAATATGCGCCGACCTCGTCTCCCTGCGCGTGAGCATGCTGTCGCGCCGCGCCCTGCGCGCGCGCGCGCGAGCTTGCCTGCCTCGGCCGCCCGCCGCCGCGTGGAGGATTTGAAATCAAACCAAACCAAACCAGCCGCCTGGCCCTGGCCTGGCCGGCGCCGCTGCCCGCCGCGGCCCTCGCCGCGCCGCGCCGCGCCGCGCCGCCGCGCGCCGGCCGGCGGCCGCCCCCGCCGCCCGCGCCGCGCCCGCCGCGCCGCGCGTTCCCGTCTGCCGCCGCCGCGCGCGGGTCCCGCCGCCGCGCTCCTCCTCCTCCTCCTCCTCCTCGTAGCGCCACGCCGCCGCTCCCTCCCTCCGCCGCGGTCCCGGTCGCCGGCGACCTAACGAACCCTTGGGCCAGTGGCGGCCTGGCCGCCACTGCCGAGCGGCACTTGCGCCGCGGCGAAGCCCACTTGCGGCGGCGCGCGCAAGCGCCGCCCGCGCGCCCGCCGCCCTTCGGCCACCCGCGCAACGGCCGTTCCGCGGCGCGGGAAAGGGCCGCGGCGCGCGCGCAAGCAGGGAATGCGCCGCGCAAGTCGGGTATACGCGGGTCCGGGAGGGCGCGCCCCGCCTGCCGCGGCGCGGAGATAGAAGACACGGAGCGGCGGCGGATGCGCAGCTGCTGCTGTTGCGGACTTGGAGGCGAGGAGACGCTCATCTTCGCCGTCCGGCCGCGCGGCGCGCCGCCGCGAGAGCGACCGCCGCTGCCGCGTCGAGGGTCTTCCCGCGCCGCGCCGCGCCGCGACGCGACGCCGCCGCGCGCCGTCCCGTGCAAGCGCAGGACGCGCCGCGACGCCGAAGGACGGCAGCAGCGGCCGCGGCGACGGCCAACGTTGGCGAGGAGGGCGCGACCTACGAGCGCTCGGTCACGGCTCGTCGCTCGCTCGCACCACCGCTCGCACGCTCGCACCACCGCTCGCTCGCTCGCAGCCCCGCTCGCGCGCAGGACGATGGAGCACGACAAGGCGCCGGAGGCGCTGGGCGGCAAGCGCAAGCGGTCCGAGTCCGCGGGCAAGGGGGCGAACGGGACAGGCAAGAAGGCGAACGGGAGCGGCGGCGATGGCGCGAGCAAGCTCCGCGTGGCGTACTTCCACGACGCGGAGCTGTCCGTGTACGACCACGGCAAGGGGCACAAGTTCAAGCCGTTCCGCGCCAAGATGGCGCACCAGCTCATCAACGGGTTCGGGGCGTACAAGGACATGATCGTGCTGCACCCGCGGCTGGTGACGCGCACGGACATGGGCCAGTACCACGCGGACGCGTACCTGGAGATTCTCGCGACGGCGCAGGCGTTTGCGAACAAGCACCTCGGGTGGGGCAGCCAGCCGGCGGGCGAGACGAGCGGCGCGGCGGCCGCGACGGCGTCGGCGGACGAGGACCCGGCGGTGCGGCGCAAGGTGGAGGACGTATTCCGGCGATTCAACGTGGAGCTGGACGTGCGCAGGTCGGGCAACGCGGTGTTCCCGGGCGTCTTCGACTACTGCCGGCTGTACACGACCGGTTCGCTGGGGTGTGCGAAGCGGCTGAGCACGGGCACGGCGGACGTGGCCATCAACTGGTATGGCGGCATGAGCCACGCCAAAGGGTCGTGCGCGCAGCTGGGCTGCTACGTGAACGACACGGTGCTGGCGATCTTGGAGCTCCTGAAGCGCTTCAAGCGCGTGCTGTACATCAACCTGAGCGGCATGCACACGGACGCGGTGGAGGAGGCCTTTTACACGACGAGCCGCGTGCTGACGGTCTCCTTCCACTTGGACGCCACGCAGAACCCGCGTGCGTGGCCGGGCACGGGCCACGTCGAAGATGTGGGCGCGGACGAGGGTGAGGGCTTCGCTGTGAACGTGCCGGTGGACGTGGGCATTGATGACGAGATGATGGTGCCGACCTTCACCGAGGTGGTGTCCAAGGCCTTTGCGGTGTACGCGCCGGAGGCTATCGTCATGCAGTGCGGAGGCGGTCTGCTGGCCACGGAGCGCGGTGGCGACTTCAACATGACCGAGCAGGGCTACGCGGACTGCGTGCGCGTGGTGCGCGACCTCGGGGCGCCCTTGCTGCTGCTGGGCGGCAATGGGCTCAACATGGCGCGCACTGCGCGCATGTGGGCGTACGTGACGCTCGTGCTCCTGGGCAAGGACAAGGACGCCAAGGAGACGGGCATCATCCCGGAAAACGTGCCTTGCCGCGACTACTTCGAGCCTCTCTTTGAGGTGGTGGGCCCGCGCGCCAAGATGCCCAACCAGAACTCGCACGAGCAGAACCTGGCGCTGCGCAAGCGTGTGATTGCGGATCTGAACCGCATGCACATCTTGGGCTGACCATTGAGAGCAAGCTGCTCCACCATCTGGACAGCTTCTTAGCTTCACCTCCTATCCATCCAATCTTTCATTCATCCTTGCCGTCTTCTTCCTTCGTTTATTGATTCCAGCTACACATCTATCACGCCTAAGTTAGCTACTACCGCATGAAGCGCACAAAGTACATGTAAAACGCGACGATGAGGCACTGAAAGAGCAGAACGGCCGGCAGCACGAGCTTGGCAATGTGCAGCTCCTGGTTCTGCACGACAAAGATTACCACGAGCACCACAACGAAGATGAGTTTGAACACGAGCAGCTGGCCGCGGGAGCCGTTCTTGCTCGGCGCGCAGGCGTCCCGCGCCGCCATGACGACCGAGAGGGAGACGGCGGAGACGGCGGAGACGGACGCGCCGAGCGCCTAGGCGAAGCAAGCCTCGCCAAGCCCCGCCTGGCCTCGCCAAACTTGCTGTTCGAGCTCTGGCTCTAGCTAGCTAGCAGGCGTCGGCGAGGTCGAGGTCGAGGTCGAGGTCGGCGCGGCGGACGCGCGCGTCGGCGAGCTCGATGTGGCGCTGCAGGATGCGCTTGCGCGCCGCGCGGTAGAGCAGAGCGGCGCGGCGGCGCGGCGGCAGGCCGGCGCGGCGCAGGTCGGCCTCGTCGCGCGCCAGCGGCGTCGGCAGGCGCGCCAGCTCGTCGCGCAGCGCGGCGCGGAGCGCGAGCAGCGCGGCCCGTTGCGCGTCTAGCGGCGGCGCGGCGCGGGCCAGCAGCGCGCCCAGGCCCGGCGGCGCGCGCAGCAGCAGCGAAGGCGGCGGCGGCGGCGCGGCGCCGACCGGGGCCGGCGCGGCGGCGCTGCGCGGCGCGGCCAGCACGGCCAGCAGATCGCCCGCTGCCAGGTGCGCCAAGGTGAAGAAGGCGACCAGGTCCTCGTTGAGCCGGTCCTGCTCGAGGCGGAAGGTCTTGTGGCGCGCCACGCCCACGCTGCGCAGCAGCTCACACTTGGCCGCGTACTCGGGCACACCCGAGGGCAGGCTGGTGGCCAGCTTGTACGTGTCCCACTCGTTGTTCTCCAGGCAAAAGCCGTACTCGAGGAGAAGGAAGCTGTTGGACCTTCGTCCGTAGCTGTTGAAGGCCTCCTCCCCCTTGGCATACCGATTCCGGCCCGTTGGGAAGAGCCGGAAACGAGGCCCGCCCGCCGCGCCGCTGAGGCCCAGCGGATGTTGCGCAGCCTTGAGATCTCTGGCCACTCGCTCCCGCGCCTCGAGACCGTCACCACCAAGGACACCATCAACATCGCCACTCTCGTTCTTGTCGCCCTGATCGTGGTCCTCATCGGCCGCCTTGCGCTCCAGCGTGCTCGAGCCCTGGTCCACCCAGATGCAGGCCGGTTTGGCCGTCCGCGCGGCGCCCGCTCCAAGCGGCGTCACCAGCTCGTACTTGACCTGCACGTTGCTGTGGTTCAGGCAGTCCGCGAAGGGCACGAGCGCGGTCCACGGCAGGCGGCGACCGAAGGCGCGCGACTGAATGACCATCCAGGCCCACGTGAAGAGCTCCTGCGAATACGCGTCCGTGTCGAGGCCGGCTTCGGCCAATGCATCGGCCACTTCCGCGTACATGCGCCGCAGCGTGCCAGGCCGGCGCCGCGCCTCTGCCACCAGCCCACGGTCCTGCAGCTCCAGCTGCTCCTCATAGGCCCACTCGCCGATACCGCCGGGCGCCGGCAGGATTTCCAGGTACGGGAACCAGAAGGAAGCCTCGCCCTGCAGTCGCTCATGCATCAGGTACACCGCGATGACCAGGTCGTCGTCCGAAGCAAAGAACCGGCTCCGCGCTTCATACACGGGCTGCAGCGCTTCGCACCCTCGGCACACCGCAGGGTAGATCATGAGGTCCAGCGGGATCTCCAGCATCGACTCGCCTGCCTCAATGTCCTGACGCGCCACCGCGCCGCGCACCCCGGACACCGTGGCGCGCGACGGCCAGTCCAGCTTGTCGATGTTCGCGCCGTTCGCGCGCAGCCAGTTCAGGAACTCCCTTTCGCGCGCTGCTGACACCTCCTCCGTGCCGTCGTCGCACAGCGTCGCCTTGTGCAGCGCCGTCGTGGCGGCCTCCAAGGTCGCGCTCATCTCCGCGCTCGGCCCAAGCACCGGCGCCATGAGCGGACGTCCGTCGTCGCCCTGGTGTCAAATTTTCCTCGTACGCCGCCGGGCGCGCGCCTGCGTCTGCTCTCGCTGTCTCCGTCTCCGTCTCTCCGCGCGCCGCCGCCGCCGCGCGCACTGCTGCAGCCGCTGCGCTCGCGGCGCGCAGCGTGCTGCAATGATTGACAGTTTCGCCGCACTTTTCACGGGTTCTCTCTCCCCGGGCCCTTCCCGCTCACTGCCAGGGAGGGAGAACCTTGCCAGGTGAACACGTTGGCACACGTTGGCACACGTTGCACACGCGTTGCACACGTTGCACACGTTGCACTGCGCAGTCTGCACGTCACCCGGGCCGGGATCATGCGGGATCATGCGGGATCACGAAGACCTGACTGCGGCTCGTGCGAAGATGAAAAGGTGCCGGACGTGGAGCTAATAACTGTAAAATTTAGGCCAGCTGAGGCAGGGCTTTTCTGGTGGCCGGCACGAGGGCCCACTTGTATGCAGAGGGATAACATGTAAGGCGCAGTCCGCATTTGACGCGAGGCTCTCGTGATTTTCGTTCCTTGCTTTGTGTTCTGTGCTCTTGCAGTGCAGTGCGCTCCGCTCGTTGAACTAGGGCACCCCTAGCTTTGTCGCAGCTCGACTGCGGCCTGGTGAGGTCGCTTTCGCTGCTCCTCCACCCACCACGCCAGGACGGAGGAGGCAAAACAAGGATCCTATGGCACCTCCTCTCCTTCCTTTGGACCCCTCCAAGCTCTCGCTCGCTGCCCGCGCCTTTCCCATCGTCCACAACGGCCTCGCCACGAACGCAGGGCCCCCGTGCCTTCACCACTCCAAGAGAAGGCGGAAATTGACAGCGAGCGGGCGATCATGAGCAGCAGGAAAGCTCGGAGAGCGGCCGTCTGCAGCGCGAGCAGCCCCGCGTGCATTGGCCGCCGCTCGCCGAGCCCGCGGCGGAGCCTGGGAGAGAAAGAACCTCTCCTCCCTCGCCTCGCGCCCGGACCGGGCTTGCGAGTCCTCCTGATTCTAATTATGGTATAGAAAGGTAGAAGAAGCACGGCCCGACCGCGACGAGCTCGAATTCAAATCGCAAATCAAAGCCCGAAGACGTCGGTCCGCGCGGCGCGCGGGCTGCGGCGGCGGGTCTCGGCGGCGGCGGGTCGCGGCGGCAGCGCAGCGCAGCGGCGGCGGCGCGGGCGCGCGGCGGCGGCGGCGGCGGCGGCGGCGGCGGCGGCGGCGGCGGCGGCGGCCATGACGGAGGCCGCGTTTGGGGCGACCGTGGAGGACCAACGCGCGGCGGCGCCGCTGGAGGGAGCGGGCGCGACGGTGGGCGCGGGCGCGGACGCGGGCGCGATGCCGCCGGCGACGGCGGAGGAAGTCGCGGCCGTGCTCATGGCCCGGCGGCCCACGAGCGGCAGCGTGAGCAGCGCGGCGAGCCTCCAGACGGAGGAGGACGCCCTGGACGAGGACGAGGACGAGGACGAGGACGAGGAGGAGAGCAAGGCTGCCGGCGGCGCGAGCGGGTCGATCGCGTTCTGCGCGTCTGGGAACTACCGGTGGGAGCAGGTCAAGGTGAACGAGTACGACGGAGAGAAGCCACCGCAGCGGTCGCTGCACGTGGCGGTAGCGCACCATCAGAGCATGTATGTGTTCGGCGGGTACACGGGGAAGAATCGTGTGAATGAGCTGCACCGATTCGACTTTCTGAGCTCGACGTGGCACCAAGTGGACGACGCGCTTGGCGAGCCGCCGGTTGCGCGCGACCGGCACACTGGGGTGGTGACCGCGAGCGACCTGATGGTCATCTTCGGCGGGTACGACGGCATGGTGCGATGCAACGACACGCACGTCTTCGACCTGCGCCACAACCGGTGGCTGCCGGTGGAGCTGTCAACGACGATGGTGCCATCGGCGCGGCACAGCCACGCGGCGTGCGCGCACGGCGACCGGATGTTCGTGACGTGCGGGTACGATGGCTCGTACAAGAACGACTTGTATGAGCTGCGCGTGACCCTGATCGAGGGCGCGTCCAAGCCAGGGTCCGCGAGGGCCCCGAGCGCTCATGTGCTCGGCGAGTGGCGCAAGGTGATGGCCAAAGGGCGGTTTCCGCAGGCGCGGTACCGAGCAACTGCGTGCGTGCATGCGGAGGCGAACCAGGCGGCCAAGCTGGTGCTCTTTGGCGGGCACAACGGTCTGGTGCACCTGTCGTGCACGCACGTTTTCGACGTGGGCACGGAGACGTGGTCGACGGTGCGCACGACCAATTCTGTGCCGCTGCCGCGCGACTCGCACTGCGCCGTCATGTACGAGGACAAGATGCTCGTGTTTGGCGGCTCGTGCGGGCAGCCGCTGAACGACTTTACGTGCCTGTCGCTGACGACCTTGGAGTGGCAGCCGGTGGGCGGCGACTCGTGGACGCCCTCGGCGCGCTTCTGCGCGTCGGCCGTGTTACACGACAACAGCTTCTACCTCTTTGGCGGCTATGACTCGGCGGATCGGCTGCATGATGTGCACCGCTTCAAGCTGGCTGCCAGTTTGTGTGCCGTGGAGCGCACGACGCTCATCGAGGATCTGGCCCTGCACGTGAACGACGACTACCTGAGCGACGTGGTGTTTGAGCTGGACAACAATGTGCGCGTGCCAGCGCACCGCGTGTTTTGCGCGCGGTGTTCGAACCTGCTCGAAAAGGTGGACGACGTGGGCGACCGTGAGGAGTACACCTTTCCAGAGGAGGAGTCGCTGCAGGGCGCGCGCGGTCGCGATGCGGAAGGCCGCCCGGTGGTGCGCGTGCGGCAGGGCATCAAGCTGGTCACCTTTCAGAGCTTTTTAAGCTACATGTACACAGACAAGGTGGAGCTGCCGAGCCCGGACATGGCACTGGACTTGTACGTGGTGGCGGAAGAGTATGGCGTGGAGCGCCTGCGCAGCATCTGCCTCAACTATGTCTTCTCGACGCTCACGGTGAGCAATGCGGCCAACATTTTCCAGTTGGCAGACCAGCACAGGATCAAGGACCTGCGGCGGCGCACGCTGCATTTCATTCTGCGTCACTTCGACGCCTGCTCCAAGACGACAGCCTTCGAGGACATGGGTCGCTTCAACGTGGAGCTGGTCTTCGAGGTGCTGCGCAACCGCGGCGGCGCGGGGCGCGAGGCGGCGGGCGGCTACGGAGGTCTTTCGCGCGGGCACGGCAGCATGGGCGCCTTGAGCGTGGGCGTGGGCGCCGACAGCACGCTGGACAGCGTCCTGGGCACGGACGACTCGACGTCGGGCGGCGGACGCGACCAAGCGGACTCGCCGAGCGAGCTGGAGGCCTTTTCTATGGAGGGCGCCTCGATCGGGGGCGCGAGCACGCCGACGGGCAGCGAGGCCGGTGCCGCAGCGGGCGACGGCCTCATGATGCTCATGGGGCCCGGCACGGAGCGCGCGCGGCAGTGGTTGCCGGTCCCGGTCGTGGACGAGTGTGTCTCACCTGGCAAGCGGTCACTGCACGCCATGGCGGTGCACAAGGACACCGTGCTTCTCTTTGGCGGTTATAATGGGAGCGCGCGAGTCAACGACCTTTGGCGCTTCTCGATGCGCGACCGGCGCTGGGAGGAGGTGAAAGCCCAGGGCGGCACGCCGCCCAGCCCGCGTGACCGGCACACGGTCATGCAGGTGGACGACCGCCTCTGGGTCTTTGGCGGATACAACGGCCATGTGCGCGTCAACGAGCTGCACTGCTTCGACCTGCGCACACAGCGCTGGTCGCTCATGCCAGAGGACAGCGATGCGCCCACGCCGCGCCATTCGCACAGCGGCTGCGCTGTGCCCGGTCGTAAGTGCCTCTACATCTTTGGTGGCTACGACGGCAACTACCTCAAGGACCTGCATGAGTACAATACGACCGAGCGCACCTGGCGCTGTCTCAAGGTCCAGGGAAAGCCGCCCTCGCCACGCTACCGCGCCACGCTGGTGCACATGGGTAACTTGCTCGTTTGCGCCATGGGCCACGACGGCAACCGCCACCTGAGTGACCTGTACACCTTCCACCTCAAGACGCAAAATTGGTCCGCGCTCACCACGTCTGGCCCAAGCCCGGCGCCGCGCGACTCGCACACCGCATGCGCGCTCAGCAGCTCGCAAATGATCATCTTTGGCGGCTCGAGCGGCAGCTCGCTCAACTGCATGCACCGCCTACAGCTTCTCAAGAACGGCGAGGGCGTCTGGCGCCGCGTCACCTGCAACGGCATGCTCCCCTCGGCGCGCTTCTGCCACAGCTCCGTGCTCGTCGGAAAGACCATGTACACCTACGGTGGCTACGACGGCAGCGATCGCCTCGGTGACTGGATCCAGTTCTCCTTTGGCGAGCGCCGCGCCTTTAACGTGCCGCGCAGCACCATTGTCAACGACCTGGCGGCTCTGGTCGACAATCCGACCTGTTCCGATGTCACCTTTTTGGTCGACAACCGCCGCATCAAGGCGCACCGCATCATTTGCGTGCGCTGTGAGTACTTCAAGGCCATGTTCGCTCGCGACGGCGGCTTTCGCGAGGCGCAGCAGCAGGAGATCCTCATCCCGGACGTCAGCTACGAGGCCTTTACCACGCTACTGCGCTACATTTACACGGACCGTCAGGACGTCCCGCTTGACATGGCCATGGAGCTCTTCATTACCGCTGATCGCTTCGGCATTGACCGTCTCAGGTCCATGTGCGAGAACAAGATGCTCTCTTCTGTCGACGTCGAGAACGTCTCTGAGCTCTTCGCCGCGGCCGACCTCCACCACGCTGCCGGCCTCCATACGCGCTGCCTCGACTTTATTGTTGAGAACTTCGATCGGGTGTCCAAAACTCGCGGCTTTGAGGAGATGGGGCGGGCCAACATTGACCTCATCTTCACCATTCTCCACCACCGCCGCTGAGTCAGTGAGTTGCGCAACGAATGTACATACTTTTACATAAGGACAGGGATCTTGCTGCTGCGCACGTGCTGCGTGTGCTGCTGCGCATGTGCTGCTGCTGCTGCATGCATGTGCTGTCGCACGTGTTTCACAGCTTCTCACAAAAAAGTGCTCCTGTTGCTTGCTCGCACCTCACTCACTCCTGCACGTCAGCAGTGTCCACCGAAGGAGTGATTTCTACGTCTGGAGGCCGCGCTGCCTCGGCCAGGTCGTAGTTGGACAGGGAGGAAGTCAGGCGCTCCATGGTGACTCGGACGTGATCGCGGAGCTCCTCAACGGAGGCAAAGTCTGCGGGCGAGATAGCGTCGCCCATGGCCAGGTGCACCGTGCCTGGGCGGAAGACGTTGCCGACGGCGCGGCCCGGTGGGCAGACAGCGTGATTGCCCCACTGCGCCACGGGCACGATGGGCGCCTTGGTCTCGAAGGCGACGTTGAAAAAGCCGCGCTTGAAAGGCCGGAGCCTGCCGTCGAAGGAGAGCCGGCCTTCAGGATAGACGGCGATGCAGTCGCCGGCGAGCACGTAGGCCTTGGCCTGGTCCAAGAGAGCCTGCGTCTTGGAGCGATCGGCGCGCACGACACCGTCGGGGTCCATGCGCACGGCCACGCGCATGTGGCCGCTGTTGCGCATGACGCGTCCAAAGATGGGGACCTTGAAGAAGACGGCACCAGCCGCAAAACGCAGCACGCACGGGATGGCCGCCGTGCCGAGCACCCAGGAGTCGATGTAGCTTAGGTGGTTGCACATGACTATGGCGCCGCGCGGAATCTGGACGCGCCGCTCCACGCGAATGCTCCAGAACGGGTTCAAGGAGATGACGGCCACGCCCGAGAACGTGTGCACAGCCGCCAGGGTGCGGTGCAGCCTCTCGCGCGTCATGAACCAGCCCACGGTCCACTTGAGCAGCTCCTGCACCATGAGGATGGCCAGCGTCGACCACCAGAACGCGAAGAAGACATACACTGTTGTCACGGTTGCGAGCACGCGCCGCCGCCCGGCGACCGCTGCGACCAGCAGGACGATCACGGCCGCTGCCACGCCGCCCCAGGCCGCAGGCGTCAGCGTGGCCATGGCGCCGGAGGTCGCCGCCCGCCGCCGCCGCGACCTGGCGCGATTCTTGACTGCACTGGCAGTGCAGAGGCGCGCGGCGGCGCGCGTCTGCCACGGTCTGCACTGCGCACGCGGCACTGCCACCACGTACGTCCACGTGTGTGACCTCGTAGTAGTGCGCAACTCGAAGCCACTCGACTTCCTTCAATGGTGGCGGCCTTGTGGCGCAGTTCGCGCCTGCGAGACTGACGTGACATCGAAGCGGTCCTGGGACAGGAAGCAATCAAACGAGGAGCCTTTGGCATTGGCTATCTCAGAGAAGAGGGCGCTCTTTGTGTTGTCTGCCGCGCTTTTTTGCCGTGCTTTGCCACAGTCCATCACGGTTCGACGCCGAGATTCGCGCTGCCTAACTAAAGCAAAAGAGAGATACTCAAGAGTCGTGGCTTTGAGGAGATGAGCCGGGTCGACATGGCCCTGATCTTCGATGTTCTCCACCACCGCCGCTGAGTAGCGCATACAAACAAAGAAAGTTGGTGGGCGCTCCTGCGTCGGCTGCGTTTGCTACTTCTGCTGCATCTATCTGCTTATGCTGATGCGCGTGCTGCAGGTGTTGCAAGTGCTGACGCCGTTTGCTCGAAGCTCCTCAGTATCCCGGGAAGTGTTTACCGAAGGAGATGTTTTCAAGTCTAAGAATGGTTGAAAAGGAAAGAGGTCAGACAGTGGCTCGGACGTGATTGAGGAGGTCCTCAACGGAGGCAAAGTATTCAAGCGAGATTGCATCCGACGCATCGTAGCCGAGCACTCACATGTCAAGAGGTGATGCGGTTCCGGTCTGGTCGAACCGCTCCTCGCGTATACCCCAGAGCAGGCCCAAGTTAATGCCCGCGACGCCCTAATTAGTTCCCGCGTCATGAGAATGACCCGCGGAAAAAGCGTCAAGCATTGTTATGGTTGCAAGCGCGCGCCGCCGTGACCCGTCACGCCGCCCCAGGAGTCCAGCCAGAGGCGCGCTGCGCGGCGTCAATTGTTGCTCCGCTCCATGTGCGGCGTCATCATGGGCGTGCGAGCTCGCAGCGCAACTTCGAGTCACCCGCCGTTCGTTGAATAAAATCCATTTCTTGGCGGGGCGGGTGAAGCATCCCTGGCCCCTGCGCCGAGCGGGCAGACAGCAAGCAAACGAGGAGGCGGCCGCTGCCGGGCCGCATCGATTCTCTCCTTATGAGCCGTCCAGTCCGGAGGGGTGTTCGTTGTCGACAGCCCGGTCCAGCTGAGAGGCCGGCCAGATAAACTTGGCGACTCGTTCGTTAAGAACGCGGATCGCCCCCGGCGCCTCAAAGCGCGCACAAGCTGCGTACCACCAAGCTTTTGGCCCGGGGTGGCCATTTAGAAGCCAATGCAGGTTGCCAACGGCACTGACGGCAGTCGCGCCGCCAGAGTCGCGCCGCGAGGGAAATTCTCTCGCTGTCAGTCAGGCCCCACATGGGACCGACCAGCAGGGCCGGCCACCTTGACTCGGCGGCGTGCTGCTAGGTAGCCTTAGAGCGAGTTACTACACTACTCTAGCTGGCGTGTGCGGCGCGGGGCAAGCACAGCGCGCGCAGAATCGGGCGCGCAGTGGACAGAAGGAGCCTAGTCGTGGTCTGTGCGCCAGGCCCTTTTTCCCACCCACCAAGCACGCGCGCGCAGGCTCGCCGCTCGCTGATCACGCACGCCGTCCGAGCGAGGGAGCACGCGACGCAGCGGAGGCAAATGCTAGACGCAGAGACGCGGTCTGGCTGTTCCTGCGTTGTCAGTGCGACTTGGTTGACTTGAGAGGCGCCGTGCAGAAAAACACAGCCCGCTCTTGCCCCGAAGCGCGGCGCGCGTTCGATTCAAGAGACGTGCGTTGCTGCGCCGGCGCGCCCGCCGGGTCAGGAAGCAGTCGTTGCGTGGCTGGTCCCGCAGAGTCGCGCGCTGACCGCCCGGGCAACCAGCCGCCTGGCAGGTTCCTGGCAGCGCGAAGAAGTCCGTTTCGGCCAAAGTTTGCAACCACCTTGTACCGGATCACTGACGGGACTCGCAGCCTGATACGAGGCTTGGCCGACTGCTGGCCGACTGACAGAGCGAGTCGAACTTGAAAGGGTCTTCTTGCAAGCGCAGCGTCTGTCATTCGTTGCTGGCGGATGAGTGCGTGCGACGTGGTGCTGGCAAAAAAGTCCCGCCCGCGGACTCGAAGGCACTGTGGGGGAGGCAATGTGGCGCACAGCGTGCCAGTGGACCGCGCGGGCGGACCATTGGTTGCTTGACGAATTGGAATCCATTTTGCTCGGGCGCGAGCGGTCGAGCGCCGGCGAGTCAAGCCCGGAGCAATGCACAGCGTTCGCGCTAGGAGTGTAGGTCCGCGCCGTGCAATGTGCCAGTGGCAGGCAAGCTGGGCCGGGGGCGCCAGCAAACCTGTGTCACGTCGCTCGAGAGCCCGAAACGGGCCCAGTGGCGGCGCCTCTTCGCGTCGCTCATTACGGTGAGCGATCGCGTCTGGAGCGGCGCCCAAGCCTGGATCAAGCTCTACTCTTGCATGCAAGTCCGTATCGGTGACGAGAAAATGATGATGGACCAGCAGCTGGCGGCTGAGCATGGCGACGTGGAGCGGCGCGACTCGGTTGACACGGAGACCTCCGTGTCAACAGCGTGCGAGGACAACAAGGTGGAGGGGCTTGCAACAATTCAGTCGAGCGCCCCGCTGTACCACGAGTCCAAGGCGCCGGCGCCGGCAGGGCAAAAGTCCGCAACGCTCGCGGACTGGGTCAAAGTGGCCATGACAACTATGGTCATGGGCATCGTGTACGGCGTGGCATTCGCGCGCGCGCGTGTGCTGGACCCGCGCGTGGTGCGTGGGCAGTTTTTGTTCCAGAACAACATCCTCATGAAGATGTTCCTGACGGCCCTGGCTACCTCGATTGCCTGCTTCATGCTGCTGGGCCGTCTCTTCCCGGAGCAGTTCAAGAGGACTCGCCAGAGCCGCGTAACAAGCCGCGGGCTGCGCACCACTGTGGTGGGCGCTACGCTGCTGGGCATCGGCTTCTCCATTACGGCTGCGTGCCCGAGCATGGTGCTCACGCAGGTTGGCGCAGGTGTGCCGAACAGCGGCTTCACGCTTGCCGGCGGCGTTGTGGGTGCCCTCATCTACGTGTTGGCCGACCCGTGGCTGGGGCCGCTCATGGAGCGCTGGGGCGGTGGCAAGCTGGAAACGCAGCTTGTGGATGATCTGCTGGGCAAGAGTTATGGGTCCGTGGCCATCGCCATGATGGTCGCGCTCGTAGCGGGCGTGGTGCTCATCGAGTCTGTGCATCCGTGGCGCGTGGATCTTTTCGAAGAGCTGGACGAGGACTGCTCGGTGGCTTCGTTCTGGGAATGTTATGCGTGGCCTCCGCAGGTGGGCGGCGTTTTGGTTGGCCTGCTTCAACTGCCTGCATTCCTCGTGGTTGGGTCCACGCTCGGCGCTTCAACCAGCTACGTGGCCGTCTGCAGCGCCTGGGTGCTGGTGCTTCCCGAGGAAAAGGCCGAGCTCTTCACGCTGGCGCGCAAGTTCGCGCGGCCCTCGCTTTCGACGCACTGGCAGGTGTTCTTTGTCCTGGCCTGCATCTTGGGCACCTACCTGAGCGAGGTTGAGTCCGGTCACTTTGGCGAGGTGCCGGGCTTCCCGGTCCTTTGTGCGTTCTTTGGCGGCATCCTCATCGTCTTCGGCGCGCGCATGGCCGGTGGTTGCACGAGTGGCCACGGTGTCTCGGGTTCCTCGCTCCTTTCCGTCCATAGTTTCGCCGCGGTTGCTGGCATGTTTGGTGGTGGCATTTTGACCACGGTCTTTGTCGACTTCGTCCTGGACTCCAATTACGCTGGGCCTGCGCAGCCCTAAAATGAGCAGGAGGCAAGCAAGCCAAGCCAGGAGCCGAGCTTTGGCGAGCGCGCCCTGGCTAGCTTGTACATGGAATCAAGAGGCGGCTGGCTCCCATGGGTGTGTGAGCCTGGCCAAGCCTCTGTCATCATCATCCCTGTTCAAGTTCGCCATGGGCGCTATCTCTGTTATTCGATCTGTCTGAATGTAAAGGAAATATAAAGTTCTTTCTCTTGCGGGGCTGCACACATCATCACGCCATCATCATCATCATCTTGAATCATCATTTGAAGGAAAAGCTGTGGGCCAAGCAGCAAAATTTTACTGCTCAATGGTGACTTTGGACACCGACATGGTACCAACAAGGAGATGGTTTGTTTGCGCTCGCGTGCGGCGGCGATGCTGCAGACATGCCATGCCAAGCTTCTGTCATCATCATCCCTGTTCGAGTTCGCCTTGGGCGATCTGTTTGAATGTAAAGAAAAGAAAAGTTCTTTCTCTTTGTAGGGCTGCACATCATCATGCCATCATCATCATCATCATCTTGAATCATCATTTGAAGGAAAAGCTGGGCCAACCAGCAAAATCTTACTGCTCAATGGTGACTTTTGGGCACCGACATGGTACCGACGAGGAGATGGTTTGTGTGCGCTCACGTGCGGCGGCGATGCAGCAGACATGCCATGCAGAAAAAGTGGAGGACCTAGAGCCCGTCACATTTGCATAAGCTCGCTCTTCTGTCTTGGTCTGTTTGCCTGCAGTGCCTGCCAGCCAGGAGTGGAACTGAAAGAAACGAAGCCCGCGAACTCTCGCTGTGCGCGCGCGCTCAGTGTACATGAAGAAAAAGAACGGGACTGGATGGGAGGGTAGGAAGCGATGGACGAGTTTGCCAGCACGAGCTGACGAGTGAGGGCAAGCTGGGCCTCGCGCTCCTTCCCCGCCCGCCTTTTCACCTCTGCCTGCTTCATCGCCGGTACCTGCCATCCAGGAAGGCTTCCAGCGAGTCAGGGGCAGCCGCCAGCAGGTGCTGCTCGCTTAGTGAAAGGTCTCGGAGATCTGCTCGAGCTTCTCGCGCACGAGGTAGATGCAGATGATGTAGACGGCATCAACGCCCTTGGCGACGTTGATCATGCGCGAGCCCGTTTGCGCGCGAGCGATGGTTTCGCCGTTCTCGTTGACGACATAGAGGTTGTGCGTCTTGCCGAGGCAGGTAAACATGAGCGCGTCATCCTCGCCCACCTTGTCGTCGGCGTAGACCTCGATCTCGCTGTCGCTGTTCGAGTACTTCTTCTGGATGGTGCAAACGATGCCGCCCCACGAAAGGTCCGTGACGAAGTACGTGCCACTCGTGTTGCCGGCCGTGATCTTGAACAACGGCTCCTTGTCCAGGTCCAGCAGCGTCCACATGACCGTGCCCTTGAGCTTGTGGTCCACCGTCTGCACCAGCGCCACGTCATCGCCGTCCTTGTTCTTGACCGCCGTGTGGGTCGTCGTCAGCGCGCTCGGCTGCACCTTGAACGACCACCCGTCCTCCTTCACCACCAGCGACTCCCACGCCGCCTTGACCGGCGGCACCTGCGCCGTCAGCGCCAGGTCGCCCAGGTCCAGCTGGCTCTGCATGCACCCCATCTTCTCCTTGCCGCCGCTGCGCTGCACGCGCTGCGCCTCACGCACCGCCGCGCTGGAACCACAGCGCCTCGCGCGAGAGCACCGCGAGCAGGCAGGCAGAGCGCGTCGGGCGCCTCAGGCAGCTGGGCCGGCTGCGTGCTCTCCACCGGCGAAGGGGCGCTGCTGCCGCCGCTGCCGCCGCTGCCGCCGCTGCCGCTGCCGCCGCCGCCGATCGGGTTTTGAGGTTTTGAACTCGACCTCGGACTCGCGCCCGCTCGCGCGAAATGCCGCCGATTCGGCCGCAAAGCGAGGCCGCCCTGATTTGGGCTCGCCATCCACCCGTTGCCTCCGCTGCGGGCCCGCACGCCTCCCTTTTTCTCCCGCATCTCCCCTGTTCCCCCCCGCACCCGGCGGTCCCCACTTCTCCTCGCTCCCCTGTGGCGCCTTCCCTCCGGCCCCCGACACGCGTCGCAGGTGCGGGGCGTGTGCGGGGCCGCGCTCGCTGTCCAGCAGCGCGCTGCGGGCGCGAGCCCGCGCTGCGGGCGCCGCGCGAGGGGCCCCCCTCTGCGCGCGCGGGGCGCAGAGCGGCGCGCGGGGAGCCTCCCGCCGCAGTGAGCGAGATGCAAAACACGCAGGGCAACTTGACAAAGTGTCGAGCGCTGTCGAGCTAAAACCCCGTCACTGCACGCACTAGTGGCGCCACTGCAGCCCAGACCAGGCCCGGACCGCACGGGACGGGGCGGGCACCCGGCGGCTGGCCCGCGCTGGCCGCCGCTGGCCGGCGCCGCCCGCGTTCTGCGCGGTCAGCGCGCCCCGCGCTGCGCCGCCGCCGACGCGCCGCGCCGCGCCGCCGCGCGCGCTGCCGCGCGCGCTGCCGCGCGTGCCTGCCAGGAAGTCCGCGCGCGCGCCGCCCGGCTGATTGATTGATTGTGGAAAGTTGAGCTTGGGCTTGAAAGCCAACTTGAAGGCAGCCTTGAACAGCCTTGAAGGCTAGTAACTTACCAGCTCAGCTCAGCTCGCCTCAGCTCGGCGCGCGCGGCGTTGGCAGTTGCGAGTGGCCGGGGTGTGCGCACCTGGGGGGCCAGTGACCCGTCCGAGTCTTACATCATTGATTGGCACTGGCGCACAGGCTAACTTACTGTTAGTACAGGCCTGCTCTCGCTGCTTTCGCTCTGACTGTGAAGTGAGTTGTCGTAGAGCACGCGGCGACGCGGCGCGGTGCGGTGCTTAGCAGCTATCGTCAGGCCTCTAGCTAGCTCTGAAGAGAGGCTGGGCTGCCTCCCTGGCAACCAACTGCCGCCACCCGCGCTGTGTTTTGTCTTGCGGCTCTTGCCGCGCCACACCTACTGGACGCGGCAAGTGTTTTGCGCCCGGTGCTGCTGGCTGGTGGGCCCGGCTTGCACTCGTGACTCGACGTAGGCGCCTCAGCGCCTTTGCACAACACGTGCAACCACTGCACGCGCCGCTGTGCCTCTGGAGAGGCGGCCAGCGGATGGTTCTTTTCAACGCAGCGTAGTGGCGCTTCCATCCCAACATCGCCGCACTGCCTGCAGGCTCGGGCTCGCGCGCGCGCGCCGCCGGCCGTCCGTCCGGCGCTGGAATTTGGAGAGCCGCCAGGCGCCGCCAGCCGGGCCAGGCCGCGCTGGCAGGAAGGAAGGAGTCGGAGGCGGCGACCTGCATTGACTTCGAAGCCGCCGACGAGGCCCATGATGTCATGATGATGATCAGATGATGATGAGAGCCTGCCACGGCGTGACTCTGCGGCCGCTGGGAGAGACCCCGCAACGCGGCGTGAACACTGGCACCGCACGCCATCATGATGGAGTCATGATTCATGGCCACGCCACGCCATGCGTGCTGCGATGCGGTGCGTGCGGTGAAATGGATGGCCGCTGCAGGCTCGGCTGGCAAGCTGCTAGCTTGCGCTTGCTTCGTCTGGCTAGCCGGACGGGTCGGCCGGCCTCGGCTGCGCTCGGACGAGGGCCGTGCTGGTCGCAGTGTTCGGAGCGCCGCGTGGCGAGCTGCGCTGCGCTGGCCAAGGCTGCTGTTCGGAGCAGCGCAGCGGCCAGAGGCAGAATCAGCGCAGAGTGGAGCGGCGTGGCGAAGTCTGCGCCGTGCAGCTGTACCGTCCTTGCGCGCGGGGTGGCCCGCAGACCCGCCCCGCGATCATCAAGGGACCGGCGACTCCGCCGAGCGCGAGGCTCGAGCGCAGCCTGACTTGAGCAGGGTTCAGGCCGGGCGTCGCTTCGGAGGGGCGGCTGATCAATGCCTGGATTTAGCCTCGTTAGAGCAGCCAGCAGCAAGGTAGGCTAGCAAGGGCTAGCAAGCTAGCAAGGCGAGGGTCGTACATTCCAAGGTTCTCAAATGCTTGGTGTACACCTGGTGTCCCCCTTCTCGGCCAAGCGACAACTCGACTTGGTTGATGATGACGATCAAACAACAGCCATCATGCTGCACCTGCCGGAGGATTCGCGAGAGAGCGGCGCGGCCGAGGGCGCGGCCGGCGCGTTGCGCGAGCTCTCGTTCGGGTTCGCGAGCGAGCGCGCGGACGCGCAGCAGCAAAGCCAGCAAGAGCAGCAGCAACAGCAGGAGGCGGGCGACGACCAGGACCAGGCCAGGGACGCGGGCGCCTTCTTTGGCGAGGACGCGGCGGCGCACGTGGAGGAGCTGACAGCCAACAGCGCGCGCCTCGGCGCAGATGTGGCCATGCTGCTCAGAGAGCTGCGCGCCAACTTGGTGGACGCCTGCGCGGCGGCCGGCGACCATGCGCACCTGCACCGCCGCGCGGTGGGCGAAACCGGACTCATTGTGAACGCGAATTTGCGCGTGGCTGAGGACATGGTTGCGCGCACGCAGGCGCTCAGCGATTCGCTGGGCGATCTCACGCCGCTGAAGAATCGCGTGCAGGAGCTCGACGAGACCGTTGCCAGCTTCGAGCGCCTTGCCGACAAGATTCTGCGGAACCGGCGCTCCTCATGATCAACATGCCCGCCGAGACAACACTCGGCATGTGAAGACTTTGTACATTTATCATCACGTGATGCTGACGTCAGTGGGTCGCGTCCAGGTGGTCTCGCCACGCTCATTGTACCAGTATGGCTTGCCGTTCGCGAACGCGCGCATCCAGCCAGAGGAGCCTGACTGGACGAGCGCCTTGGGCTCCTCGAAAGGGTTCCTCTTCGGGTCCACTGGCATGCGGTGCAGGCCTGGCCCTTGGGTAGGGTACTGCGGGTTCTTTGGCGGCTTGGTCATCGCGCTTGCGGCCGGGCGATTCTTGATCGGGTTGGCCGAGATGCTCTGGCCTATGGCGCGGGCCAGGCTCTGGACGCGCTGTGGTGGCTTTGGTGGCAGAGAAGCGCCCCGGGGCGGCACAGGCGGCGGCGACAGCTGCTGCTGCTGCTGCTGCTGCTGCTGCCGCTGCTGCTCCTGCTGCACCGCTACCGCACACGTCATCTTCGAGGTGGTCGCATTTGTGCACGAGCCGCCGCGAGGCCGCGGCGGAATCTGCCGACGCGACACAGCTGCGCTCAAGGCGGAGAGCGCGGGTGCCGACCCGGACACCGCCTGCGGGATCTGACTTGTGTCGCTCAAGATCGCATTCGAGGACCGCGGCGGGGGCTCGGGCGCCCCGGTCTGCCCCCGCGGGGCCACCACCGAGGCCGAGGCCGGGACCGGAGTCGAAGAGGCCGCCGCGCGGGGCTCAAAGGTTGTTGCTACCTCTTCCGGCTTCGCCACGCTGAGCCGCATGTGGAGAGGCTTGGGCGGCTTGGGCGGCGGCGGGCCAAGCTCGGCGGAACCCACCGCTCCGCTGCATGCGCCAGCGCCCGCGGCGTCGTCGTTCTGGAATCGGCGCACGATCTCGTTGATGCAGGCGACCCAATCTGCGGCCTGCACGGGCGAAGAGGCGTGGAACGTAAAGGTCTTGGTGCGCGACCCGTGCGCGAGGCTGGCCTGGGCAAAGCAGTAGACGCGCACGCAAACCTCGAAGCCGCACGAAGTAGGCTTGGCCGACGTGCGCCGCGCCGCGACGATCTGATTGAACGGCACGAGCTCCGGCGCGCCCTTGAGTGCGCCGTAGCCGTTCAGTCTGCCGAGTTGCATGGCGCGCTGCGCCTCGTCCGCGCACAGCAAGCACTTGCGCCAGCAGACCACATTCGACTTGTAACTGACCACGTCGAACTTGAGCACGCGCAGCAGCTGTCGTTCTCGCTGCAGCGTCGGCGCCTGGGCGCTTTCGCGGCGCGGGGGGGGGTCGCGCAGCGTGCTCTCGTACGCGGGCGCCTGATAGATCCGCGCGGCGCGGCGCGCCCCGCTCATGCTCGAGGCCTCTGGCACTTCGGCCAGCCGGCCAGTCAGGAGGAGGAGCGCCACCGGCAGGCGCGCTCGGGCCTTGCCGCTCGTCCCGCTGCACCGCGCAGTGGCGCAGCGCCTTGCTCGCAGCGCCGCAGGATTGATGGATTGCTCGCGCCCGAGTCGCGCTCCGTTCCCCGGTCCTGCCGGACGCTCCCTGGCTGGCTTCCAGCAGCTGCTCGCCCGGCTCTTGCCAGGGCCACTCGGCTCGGGGTCCGCGCAATGTCCAGGTTTGCAGTTTGCGACGTCGCTGCGTGAAGCGAAGCGTCGCTCTTCGCTTAGCGTGGTATCGGACTTGGATCAGTCATACTTCATCACGCACAGCAGCTGTCGTTCTCCGAGTCGCTGCACGCGGGCGCCGCTGGCACAGCCGGCCAGTCAGTCAGGAGAACCTCTCGGGGAGCACCGCTGGCAGGCGCGCTCCGGCCTTGCCGCTCGTCCCGCGGGCTGCGCCGCGCAACACCTTGCTTGCAGCGCCGCAGTATCGATGGATTGGTCGCTCGCTCTCCGCCCAAGGGTTGCGCTCCGTTCTCCGGTCCCGGGCGCTCCCTGGCTCAGGCTGGCTTCCACTGGCAATGATGGCAGCAGGTGCTCGCCAGGCTCTTGCCAAGGCCACGAGAGAGAAAGGAAGGAGTCCATTTCTTCGGCGCGTTTCGTGGCCGCCGCCAGGATCAGCTGCGCGAAGATTCGCTTTAGTTAGCTGGGGTACCATGGTACCACGCAATTCAGGGGACAGAGATGCAGCCTGGGCTTCTCCTTCGAGGTCAGGCCGTCGTGGTGGTCGCCGCGGCGGCGTGGATGGCGTAAAAGGGAAGCGGCTTGCCGTTGAGGTAGCGGCACACGAGCGAGCGGTGGACGCGTAGCTGACGCGCGAGGTGACGGACGTCGCGCTTGGAGTAGATCTGCGCGTGGCGCTTGGTGCCGCGGTGCCAGGCCAAAAGCTTGCGACGCAGCGCCGCGAGCTCCGCGAGCGTGTCACGAACGCGGCCTAGACGAGCCAGGGCCCCAGCGAGCTCCGCCTGGCCACGCCCACAGACGCCGTCCAAGGCGGTGGCGCCTTGGCTGTCAAAGCCACCATGAAAGCGGGGCGACTCGGGCACGGAGCGCGCGCTGTGGCCCATAAACTTCGTCAGCCGCGCCAAGGGGTGGTCCTTGCCACTCACGCTGCGACGGTGGATGCTGCTCGCGTCCGTAGATCGCGGCGTGGACGGCGGTGCCGCTGCAGCGCCGCTGTGAGACTCGGCGTGCCGCAAAAGGCCGCGGCGACCACCTCCGCGCGACTTGCTGCTCGCGTCCGGGTCCACGCGGTCCCGGCGCTGCTGCTTCGTGTTGAAGGCCCACAGGGAGCGCCAGTACGCATCGCGAGGCAGGCCGGAACCCTGTGCGCCGCAGGGCGCCTCGAAGATGACCTGGCCGCGGAACTGCGCCAGCATAATCTCCTGGAGCTCGCGCGCCTTGAGGAGGCCTTTCTCAAAGCCCTCCACCGCGTCCGACACTGCACTGGGCCGGAAGACGGACGCTATGCGCCGCAGACTCGTGTCCGCGGCGCCGCGGTCGCCGCTCAAAAACGGGTGCGCCAGCAGCTCGGCCGCTGTCGGCCGCCGCGCCGGATCGATCTGGAGGCACTCTGCCACGAAGCTGCAGAACAGATCGCTGTACTCGTCAGGTGGCGCCTCTGGGAGCGCGTCGCCCTTGGCTATGGCCACCAGCGCCCAGTACGCGCGCGAGCCGCGCTCACGGATCGGAAATTGCCCGTGTGCCAGCGTAAGGCACAACATGCCCACAGCCCACACGTCCGACGTCTCCGTGTACTCTTCGCCGCTCAGCCGCTCGGGGCTCATGTAGTTAAGCGTGCCGACGAAGCTCTTAGCGCTCCCGCGCCCGTGCTCCTGCAAGGCCGGCTCGCCGCCCTCGGACGGCAGCCAGTTCATCACGGAGGCCGTGTTGAAGGACGAGGAGGCCGAGGAAGAGCCCGACGCGCTCGAGCTTCCACCGCCACCGCCGCCGACACCGCCGCCGATGCTTCCACCCAACGTGTGGACCGGGCTGTCGTGGTTCGCGTCATTGCCGCGCGCGCCGTGCGACCGCGACACGATGCCAAAGTCCGCCAGCTTCACGGTGCCGTCCTGCGCCACGAGAAAGTTCTCCGGTTTGACGTCGCGGTGAATGAGACCCTTGCAGTGCAAGTATGCCAGCGCCAGAAGCGCGCTACGCGCCACGTGCGCCACCATGGCCTCCGTAAATTTGACGCGCTTAGTCAGCAACGACCCCAGGCTGGTCTCCATATACTCCATGACGAGTGAGACGCCCACAGCGGACTGTGGCCTGCGCCGCAGCCTCCGCCCGGTCGACGAATTTCCTGTGAATGTATCGCGGAAGTGCACCATGTAAGGCGAGGCCCGTCGCAGTCCCTTTATGGTTCGCGGGTGCTGCATCACTGTCGCCGGCGCGGGCAGCGGCTCTCGTGCGCGGAGCGGGCCTGACCACACCTCCTCGCTGTAGTTGCCCGCCTCACTCACGATTTCCTCTTCCTCTGCCTCCTCCTCCTCCTCCTCCTCCTCCTCCTCCATCAGCATGTCCGCCTCACCCTCACCCAGACCGGAGACAGGCCCGCGCTGCGAGTTGTGCAGGATGCGCCCTGCGGAAAGGCCCTCCGCACTCTCTGATTCGTCCTCCTCATCAACGAGCTCAAGGTTCTGCGGCCAGAAATCCTCTTCGCCCGGCGTGGAGGCGAGCAGCATCTCCTCCTCGTCACCGACTGCGTCAGAGTCTTCCTCTTCCTCCTCCTCCTCCTCTTCCTCCTCTTCCTCCTCGTCGTCCTCGTCGTCATCTTCGTCGTCCTCCTCTTCGTCGCTGTCCGCGACGGCGGCGAGCCAGCGGGCGAGGTCTGCCGCCTCCAAGAGACCTAGCCCCGGTTTGGCCTTACTGTTGGAGCGCGAGGCCGCGAGCGAGCGCAACTGCGCCTGGAAATGGCGCTTGCGCATCTTGCCAAGACGCTTGCGCGCCTTGCGCAGCGAGGGCGCCTTGGCCGCGGCCAGGGAAATGGACATGGCGCCGCGCAGTCCGCCGCGCGAGCGGTCCGCCGGCTTGTCCACCAGTAGCCGCACGGCGCGGCGCGCCTTGAGCGGCTTCACCCAAATGGGCACGAAGCTGTGGTGCAGCATGGACAACTCGCGCGCCAGCTGGTGCCGCTTCTCGCGCTCGTACAACGGAATCTCCTTGATGGCCACGATTTGCAGCGTCGGCACATGCAGCGCCTTGTACACGGTCGACGAGGCGCCGTGACCAATCACACTCAGCCGGATGTACTGCGAGCAGCAGCCCATCTCGCGAAAGGGCCCCGGTGCGAAGGAGCGGAAGCGCGGGTCGTTCTGCTGCGCCGGCCCGCGCACGAGGCCAAAGTCTGAGACCTGGTAGTCGCCGATTGTTACAGTCGCGCCAGCCAAGTTCCACGAGGGTGCCCGCGTGCCACGCCGCTCCGGCTCTAGCGGTGAGGTCTCCACTGTGCGAATGTGCAAGACGGGCGGCGGCAGCAGCAGCTCTGGCTCGTCCTCCGGCATGTTCTCCTCCTTCTTGCCAGCACCGTGCTGCGATGCCTCCTCCTCCTCCTCCTCCTCCTTCATGTCCTCATTCTCTTCGCCGTCGTGCTCATCCGCCGCGGCGGCCAGCTTCGCGTCGAGCTCCGCCGCCGCCGCCGCCTCCTTGGACGCCCTCTTCGCGGTCGGGCTTCCCAAGGTCCACCTCCCCGCGCCCTTGAACGACCGCAGTCCGAGCTTGGCGTTGGCCAGCAGCAGCTTGCCAGACATGGCGAGCACGAGTCACGCGGCGTGTTGAGACCGCCTCTGCGCCTGCGCCCTCGCGCGCGTGCTTGCTCGCTCGCTCGCTCGCTCGCTTGCTCCGAGCGCGACGTCAGGCAAGCTCAAGGCGGCCCGCGGCGCGAGCGCATGCGCAGCGCCGCCCCGGCGCCCGCGCGCCCCGCCGCACCAGGCCAGACCGGGCCAGACCAGGCCCAGCCAGGCTCTGCTCACGCTCGCGCGAGGCCCGGGTGCCCGGTCGCCGGCCCGCCGAGACGAGACGAGATCGCCGGCCCTGCGCCGCGCGCCGCGCAAGTCCCGCGCGGGACTGCCCCGCCGACCTCCTCAAGTCGGACGAGGACGCTCGCTCGCGGTCCCGCGCAACCCCATTTGCGAGCGCCGTTTCGCGCGCCACTCGGCTACGCGGCGGCCACTCAGCTCCGCGGGCCTGGGGTCTTTCAAGTTCTTTCCAGTTCTCTGCGAGCCCAGGTCCGAGTCCTCCGCCGCGCGCAGACAACGCTCGCGGCGGCCGGGCAGGACTCGACGATAGCCTGCGAGGTGCCGGGGCCGGGCCCAGCGCGAGGCGGAGGACGCGGACGAAGGCCAGGCCGGAGGCAGTCTGCACGCCGCTCTGCGCGGGAGCGCCGCGCGGCGACCGGTGGACGAGGAGGAGGATGGACGTCGAGGCCGCGCTGCAAGACCGCAAGGCCGCCGGCGCGAGGAGCGACCGCGCAAGGAGAGACGCGGAGGCGCTCGAGGTCGCGCGGGCGGTGCTGGAGCTCGTTGGAATGCAGGAAAGGCGGGCCGAGAGGCGCACGGACGGCGCGGCGCCGCGGAGGACGAGGAAACGGCGAGGCACCAAGGGTAACACGCGCAAGGAGACGCCACTGCTGCGCGTGGCTGCGCAGCTGGACGCCGCGGCTGACGCGCTCGCGACGAGGAGGCGGCCTCGTGGGGCGAAGCGCGGAGACGAGGTTTTCCGGCGCCAAGTAAAGCGCGCAGACGGGCTTTACAAGGGCGAAGCGGACGACGGGGCTGGCCACGAGGTCAACCTCGGAAATGCGGACCTGGAGTTCCTCGTGGAGCAGCGCATGGCCTCGGACCGGCGACTGGCGGAGCAAGTGGAGGCCCGCGCCACCATCGCCCGCGGCCATGTCCGCAGATACGAACTGACCCCAACCTCCGAGGAGGACGAGGCGGATGCGGACGCCGACGACCCGTACGAGGCCTACGCCGAGGACCCGCTCCTACGCATGGACATGGGCGAGCCGGGCGCAGGTCCGCGCGGTCGCGTCGCGGTCCGCGCTGCCGTCGAGCTCGCCGACCGCGACCTGCGCGCTGCGCCGGCGAGCTCCGTGGACAAGGTGTACGAGGTATTGCGGCGCTGCGAGGCTGTCCTGGCGTCTGGCTCCGGCCCGGCGTCCGGCCCGGTCCCGCTCAGGCCGGCGGCGCCCTCCGAGTCACGGTCCTCTGCCGCGGACGCGCTGCCGTGACCGCGCGACTCGGCGCGAGCGCGCGGTCCCGCTCGGCTGAGCGTCATTGAATGGACGTTCTTGGCGAGCGAGACCACGGACCGCGGCGCAGAGCAGAACCTGAAAGCCCTTCGCGCGCGGGCGCGAGCGTGACGAGGGCGTGAGGAGCGCGCGGGCAGCACGGCGCGAGGGTCAGGGCGCTGGAACCGGCGGCTCCCCGGCCCACGAGCTGAGCGCGCGCGCGACCTGCGGCGGCAGCGACGCCGGCAGCGCCCAGCGGCGCGAGATGGAGGCCGGCAGTGACGGCGGCGAGGCGGCGGTGGCGGCGGCGGCGGCGGCGCGCGTGCCGGTGACGATCCTGACGGGCCTGCTAGGCGCCGGCAAGACGACGCTGCTCAAGGGTCTGCTGCACGGGACGCACGGGCGGCGGCTGGCGGTGATCGAGAATGAGTTCGGGGACGAGAAGGGCATCGAGCGACTCATCGCGCGCGACGACGAGGGTGCCAAGGTGGACCTGGCAGACCTCTTCGTGGAGCTGAGCAACGGGTGCGTGTGCTGCGCTGTCAAGGACGATCTGGTGACGACGCTGGAGGGCTTGCTCGAGCGGTCGGGCTCCTTTGACCAGATCGTCGTGGAGACGAGCGGCGTCGCGGACCCGGGCCCGCTGGCCGGCATCTTCTGGCTGGACGAGGCGCTCGAGAGCCGCATCTTTCTGGACGGCATCGTGGCTGTCGCGGACGCCAAGAACCTGGCGCGCCACCTGGACGACCCGCGCAAGCAGGCGGACTCGGGCTTTGTGAACGAAGCCGTCAAGCAGCTGGGCTACGCCGATCGTATCGTGCTCAACAAGAGCGACCTCGTGGACGAGGAGGGCCTCGCCGCGGCGCTCGCGCGCGTGCGCGAGGTGAACGCGCTCGCGCAGGTCGTGCCGACGTCGTACTCCAAGGTCGACGCCAGCTTCGTGCTGGACGTGCGCGGCTACACCACCATCGCCGAGACAAGCAAACACCAGCTCTCGGCGCTACAGCGCGAGCTGCTTGAGCACGAGCGCCCGGCGTCGGCGCATACCCACGCGCACGCTCCCGGCGAGGCCTGCGGCGACCAGTGCGCTGCACGCGATAACGGGCATGCGCACGCGCACGGCCACGCGCTCGGGGCGCAGGACGGCTCGGGGTCGGCGGCCCCGCGGCACGACACAAGCATCAGCTCGGGCGTCGTGCGTCTCGGCTCGCTCCCGCTGAGCCAGGCCAAGCTGGAGGCTTGGCTCGGCGGCCTTCTCTGGGAGCCCGAGGGCGATCCTGAGACGCGCACGGAAATCTTTCGCGTCAAGGGCATCGTCAACATTGCCGGCTCAGACCACGTGCACCTTTTGCAAGGCGTGCACGAGACCTTTGAGATCGACGCCTCGCAGGAGCGCTGGGGCAGCGCTGACTTTCCTGAGCGCGACACACGCATTGTCTTTATCGGTCGCAATCTGAACATGGACGAGCTTAGCAAGGCCATGCGCGCCGAGGCCGCTGCGGACGAGGTTTCCTCCAGCGAATAGAGCGAGACGGGAAAAAAAAAAAAAAAAATTCAAAAGGTCGGCTTGGCCTCGTAGTACGCTTTGATGCGCTCGTCGGCGCCCACCACCTCGTAGATCTTGCGCAGGCACGGCGCCTTTTCGGCGCTCACAAGGCCCTGATCAAAGCCCTGGAACTTGCCCGACGCGATGTTGTGCACGAAGACGTACAGGCTAACGTCGGCAATCGTAAGGCGGCCGCCGACTGCGTGGCCGGAGTCCGCCGCGCCGCTTGCCATGTGCTCCAGCACGCTTGCCAGCCTCGCAAGGCGGCCGTCCTCCGCGCAATGCTTGCGCCGTGCCTCGAGCTGCTCCTCGCCCTGCATGAAGAGAGTCGGGATGAGCAGCACCGTAAACTCGTCCACCGTGCAGAGGATCTCGTCCACGCAGAACGCCTCCATGGTGTCCTCCGGGTACAGCTTGGCGAGCCGCGCCGCGAAGGTGGTAATCGCGACAGACTGCACGTGCACCTTGCCGTCCACCTCCAGCGTCGGCATCTGGCCGAGCGGCAGGCTCGCCTTGCGCTCCGCAAACTCCGGATACGTCAGGCGCTCGTCCTCGAAGGCGATCTCGCCCAGCGTCAGCGCCAGCCTGGTCGCCTCGGCGCGGCCGGCCGAGTCGAAGTACGTCACCTTGAGCTGCATCGCGCCGACCTCGAGACGCAGCGAACACGCCAACGCAACTTCGGAGCTCTGGCGCCGCCAAGAAGATTTGATCGCCCCAATGCCAGTGAGTCCCCCCCCTTTGTGCTCTCTCTCTCTCTCTCTCTCTCTCATCACTGTCCAGTCATTGACGTTAGTTACCTCAAGGCCTTGGCGGCGGCGACGGCGAGAAGAACGCCCTGATGCGCGGCCACGGCTCGAATTCTGCGCAGAACATCAAAACTCGGGGTCAAGGCGGAGAGCATCGAAATTCGATGCAAAGCCGCCAGCTAGCGGAGCAGAGCCGCGTGGCGCAGCTCAGTATCCTGCAACAGCCCGAGCCAGAGTCAGAGTCAGAGTCAGAGTCCGAGCCCAGGTAACCTACGACGTCAAGCTCGGCGGGCTAAGTAGCTAGCTAGCCAGCTAGAGTGCTTGTGCAAGAACTCCTGCGCCACGAAGGGCGTGCGGGCCGCGGCCGGGTCACGGTCACCGGGTCCGGGCACGGCGTTAGGCCGGCGAGGACGGCAGATAGGGCGGTTGGCGGCTGGCCTCGCAGCGGCGAGGCAGACGCGAGTCCGCAACTCCGCTCGGCCTCGCGCGCGGTGGGCGGCGGCGGCGGCGGCGGGCGGCGGCGGGTCGCAGCGGGCGCGCTGCGGCGGCTGGCCTGCAGCAGGCAGCGGCGCCGCGGGCGCGGGCACCATGGGCAAGCGGCGCGGCGATGAGGCCGGCATCGACATGCAGGTGCAGAAGGAGAGCTACGACGTGGACCTGGGCGGCGACGAGGACAGCGGGCGCGCCCGCGGCGGCAGCGGCGGACAGGAGAGCTGGAGGCGCGCCGATAGCTCCATCCTGCAGGCGCGCACGATCCGCAGGGCCATCAAGCCGCGCGCGAACGGCAGCAGCAGCAGTGGCGGCGGCGGCGGCCTCTTCGCCGGCGTGAACCTGACGGCGGGTATGAGCTCGTCGTCGTCGTCGTCGCCCTTTCAAACGTCGTCCTCCTCGTCCTCATCCAAGCCGGGCGGTCTCTTTGGCAGCGTCAACCTGAGCAACTCGAACCCGGTCAAGTCTTCGCTCACGGCGCTGCCGAGCAGCTCCAGCGCAACGAACGGCGGCAGCGCGACCTTTGGTGCGAGCACATCGAACGGGAACGGCACCGCGGCCCCGGCCGCCGCCTCCTCTTCCTCCGCGTCCGGAGACGACTCGCTGAAGCGCATGGCCGCCCTCAACAAGAGCTTCTGCCGCTGGGTGGACCAGCAGATGGAGAAGTCCGAGTCCAAGCCGCTCACGGACGGCGTCATGGAGTACATTCGCTACGCGGCAAAGGAGTCTGCGGCGCAGACGGCGTCCTCGTCGCCCGCTCCGGCCGCGACCTCGTCTGGCAGCAGCGGCCTCGGCGGTCTCTTTGGCGGTGGCGGCAGCAGCGGCGGCAGCGGCAGCAGCAGCGGCAGCGGCAACAGCGCCGCCTCGCGGAGCCCGCCTGCGGCGGTGCCGCCGGCCTCGTCTGCCGCGCTGGCGACGCCCGCGTCGCTGTCGACCACGTCCACGGACTCGGCCGGGGCCTCGTCCAACACGTCGTCGACCTCGGCGCCCACGCGCGGCTCGCTCTTTGGGTCGTCCGCGCCGCCGTCCTCGGGTGGCCTCTTTGGTAGCAGCAGCTCCTTCGCCTCCGGCAGCGGCGGCAGCGGCGGCAGCGGCACCAAGCCTGCCTTCGACTTTGGCGGCGGCAGCGGCGGCTCCAAGCCGGCCTTCGACTTTAGCGGCGGCGGCCAGTCGAGCGGGTCGTCCTCGCTCTTTGGCTTCACGCCATCCGCGTCGGCGACCACGACGCCCGCGACCAGCTCTGGGTCGGGGCTCTTCGGGTCTTCGGGCGCCTCCGGCAGCGGCCTGGGCGGCGGCCTGGGCGGCGGCGATGGCGATGATGACGATGAGGGCGCCGACACGGCGGCGCAGGAGGGCGAGACCGAGGTCCTCGACTCGGTGCGCGACGATGAGGTCCAGCTCATGAAGGTGCGCGCCAAGGTGATGTACCTCAAGGACGGCAAGTGGGAGTCCAAGGGCGTCGGAAACCTCTCGCTCCTTCAGGAGAAGGAGAGTAAGCGCTCCTACGTGGTGCTGCGCTCCGACGCCGGCAGGATAACCGCCAACATTCCGCTGCCCAAGTCGCTCAACACCTCGGTGGCCAACAAGTCCTGCCGCTTCGTCGCCGTTTCTTACGGCGAAGACGGCTCCGGCAACCCCGTTGCCGACAACGACGGCAAGCCCGTGCCCTTTTCGGTCCGCGTGAAGAGCGACGCCGAGGCCACTCAGCTCAAGGACAAGATCGACGCCTGCCTCTCTGCATGAGCGTTTCAACCTGCATGTGAGCGAGCGCTGAGCGAGCCCACGTTCTGTGCGCCTGATTAGTCAGTCAGTCACTGGTAGCTGAAAGTGGCACGAGTATAGGAAAATGGCAAGACGATCTTTTCTATGTTTCCGCCCCCGTCAATGTCAAGCAACGAAACAGACGAGAACTGTCATGGCTTCCATTTGGGTGAGGCTTCCGTGTGGTTTCGGCTTCCACGTGGTTTCGGCTTGCACGTGGCTCAGGCTTGCACGTGGCTCAGGCTTGCACGTGGCAAAGGCTTCCACAAGATACGTAATCATGACATGGTCCCTCCTGCCGCACGGTCCTCGCTTCGCAGCAGTAATAGCAACTCAAGCAGCAGCACCCGCGCAGCACCTGCCAGCCGTGGCCGGCAGCGGCCCTCCAATACGCACGCAGCCGTGTCGCTCAGATCTTGCTCTTCTGACCTTTCACCACCGATCGAGGAAGCTCGCGCGAGCCCGAGCACTGCTCCTTTCGCTAATCGTGAGCTTGGGCGATCTGGCGCTGGCCCTGCATCGAGGCGGGAAAAATCTGCGGCGCAAGGGCCGCAAAGCGCGCCAAAGCGCGCCAAAGAGCGCCAAAGAGCGCCAAAGCGCCCCGAAAGGGCCCTGAAAGGACCCTGAAAGGGGCGCTTGTGGCGGCGCAAGGGCCGCTGGGCGCGCGCAAGCGCACCTAACGACGGCGCAAGTTGAGCACGGCGGAGCCGAGCTAACCACGAACTGGCGGGCGGCGGCGCGCGGCGCGCGGGCGGCGGCGGCGCGCGGCGGCGGCGCGCGGCGGCGACGGCAGCGGCAGCGGCAGCGGCAGCGGCAGCGGCAACTGCGGCAGCGGCAACTGCGGCATGGCGCGCGCGGGGTCGCTGCGCGAGGATGTGAGCCGGCGGCTGCGCGAGGAGATTCGCGCCGAGGAGGCGGCGCAGTTCAACGAGCTGGACGGGGACTCCTCCGACGAGGATGACCTGCAGGAGGTGCTCGACTCGGACGACGAGGAGGAGCAGGGTGGCGCCACGGGCGCAGCGAGCGCCACCGGTGCCCAGGAAAAGGCCGAGCGGGCTGTAGGGGGCGGGGAGGACGAGGAGGAGGACCACCAGGGCGACGAGGCGAGATCCGAGGGCGATTCGAGCAGCGACGAGAAGGAATTTGTGCTGAGCGACAGCGAAGCCGAGCAGGGCGAGGCGGTGCGGGCGCCACGGCGCGGCGGCGCGGCGCGGCGCGGGAGAACCTGCAGCGGGAGCTCAAGCAGCAGCAAGAGCTCCAGGACCGGGTCCGGACGCAAGGGCGCGGCAGGCAAGGGCAAGAAGCAGCCGCAGATGAAGAGGGGCAAGCACAAAGAGAAGACGGATCAGGGCAATGCAGGCGAGCCCGAGTGCATGGAGTCGCTACAATGTCCCATCACATTGGAGATGATCATGGAACCAGTGGTGGCGGCGGATGGGTTCACGTACGAGCGGACCGCCATCGAGAATTGGATTCGCAAGAGCGGCAACACCGCCATGTCGCCCGTGACGCAAGAGCCCCTCGCGCACCACCAGTTGACGCCGAACCGGCTGTACGTGCAAATCACGGCGGAGATCCAGCAAGCCGTGGCGGCGGAAGTGGAGCTCGGCAAGCGAAAGGCAAACGACGGCCCGGAGGAAGGCGAGGACGCCCTTTCGAGCGTGGACAAGCGGAGCAAGACAAGCGCACCCAACTCGTTGCTCTCGCGCCGTGTCAAGGAGCTTGAGGAGGCGCTCGCACAGGAGCGTGCGAGCAAGCTCAAGCTCCAGCTCCAGCTGAGCAAGGCCGCTGTCAAGGATGAGCCTTGCAAGCACACGCGCATGTTCATCGACCGCAAGCGCAAGAGCCTTCCGCTTACCAACGTCGACTGGTATGAGGACGATCGCAAGGCCGAGCAGAAGCGGAAGCAGCAGCAGCAACAGGAGGACGACGATGACGAAGTCCAGGTCATCTCCGGCAGCCTGCCCCGCCTCGTCGTCTGCAGGTTTTGCCGCCGATGCTCCATGTGCCACCGCAAGAATTCCGTTTGTGCACCTTTCCTCGGCGCCTGGCCCGGCGTCGCCCCTTCGCTGCCTGTCTCCGCGCGGAGGATTGGCAACATGCGTGTCTCGGCAGTCGGCCAGAGCACCACCACCACGGCTGCCGCGGTCTCCACCAAGTCCGAGGCCATGCCCTCACAAGGTTGACGAGGGCGAGGGCAAGGACACGGGAAAGAACAAGGACAGGGGCGAGGTACAAGCATAAAACACACACACACACACAAGGTCAAGGTCAAGGTCAAGGTCAAAAGCAAGCACGTCCAAGTGTGAGTCAATACAAGCAGAAGCGGCCGAGTCCTTTGAGCCAAGTCGCCCTCTTCGAGCCTCGATGTCAAGAATGTCATAATTTACCTGTTGTCAATTACCTGACTCCTGCCGCCAAAGTCGTCCCGCCTCGCCTCGCTCGGCTCTCTCGGCCTCGCCGCGCCTCCGGGCATGCCGCCCCGCCTTGCTCGGCAAGCCGTGCAGCTCGGCAAGACTTGCAAGCCGGCCAGCGCCTTGCGACCCGACAAGGCTCGAGCGCCTGGCTGGCAACCCGGCAAGGCTCAAGCGCCTTGCAACCCGCTTGCAGCTCGACTCGGACAGTATCGTACCCCAGGCTGGGCGACAGTACTGCGCAGCGCGTGCGGCACGCGCTGGTTGTGAGGCAGACTCGGGCCGTGACGGCGACAGACTCCCTGGAGGCGACAAACGCAAATCAATCAAATCGCCAGGCGCGCGGAGCGAGAGGCCTGGCCGCCAGGAGAGAGCCGCGCAGCCATGGAGGCGCGCGCCGCGACCCCCCGCGCGCGCGGGCGGTCGTCGGCGCGGCGCAGCGAGCTGCGGCGCGAGGAAGAGGCGGCGGCGGCGTCGTCCGCCGCGGCGGCCGCGGCGGCCGCGGCGGACGAGCTGCGCGCGGCGGCGCTGGAGCAGGACGAGGACGGCGCGCGCGCGGCGGCGCTGGAGCTGGACGGCGAGGAGGACGAGGACGAGGTCGAGGTCGAGGACGGCGGCGCGGAGCCAGAGATGCTGCGCGCACCGGAGGGCGCCGGGCTGGCGACGGAGGACGCGAACTGGCGCGCGCTGACGGCGAGGCTGGGCCGGCTGGCGCAGCACGCCGAGGCGTGGGGCGCGATGGCGCCCTCGGCGAGGCTGCTGTACCTGCGCAAGGTGAAGCGCGCCTTGCAGCGCGACGTGCGGTTGTACGCGTGGTGTGAGGCGTCCGCGGCGCTGCAGGGGTGGGACCTGACGACCAAGCACGGGCAGAACGTGGCGGCGAGCGAGACGCAGACCCTGGCGACCATCGTCAAGGCGCACGTGGATGCGCTCATCGCCGCTTACGTGGACCTCGTGGCCGGCGGCGACACGTACGAGTCCGTGGGGCCGGCGCGCGCCAAGCTGCGCGTGGAGACACCCGAGGGCGGCGCCACGCGCGTGCAGACGCCGCGCTCGCTGGGCGAGTGGGTGGCCGGCAGCTCCCTGGAGGTCATTCTGCAGAACGGCGCGCCGGACCCGCGCGAGACGGCGCCCGCCGTCAATACGTGCGCAGGGCGCGTGTGCGTCGCACTGGGCAGCGGCAGCCAGTCGCACTCCGCGGTGAGCGACGTGCTGGACAAGCTCTTCGTGGACGGCCAGGTGGTCCTGCTCAAGCACCACCATCTCCGCGCCTTCTCGCTGGAGCCGGTGGGCCAGCTCTTCCGCAGCCTCGCAGAGGACGGCTTCTTCGAGCAGGCGCTGTGCGAGCCGGCCCTGACGCGACGGCTCATCTGCGACCCGCGCGTGACGGCGCTGCACATCTCGGGCAGCAAAGCAAGCCACGACGAGCTGGTGCGCGTGCTGCGCGAGAGCGGGCAGGCCGAGGACAAGCCCATCTCGAGCCAGCTCGGCTGCGTGACGCCCTGGGTCGTCGTGTCGGGCGGCGATGAGTGGTCGACAGCCGACCTCGAGGCGCAGGCGCGCGCGCTCGTGGCGGGCATCGTCAGGCAGGAGTCGTGCAACTGTTATTCGCCCAAGGTCATCGTGGTGGACGCGGACTGGCCGCAAAAGGAGACTTTCCTCACGGAGCTGCGCGCGGCGCTCGCCTCGGCGCCCGCGCCGCCCGCCTACTACCCGGGCACCAAGGCGCGCTACGACGATATGGTGGCCGCGTACGAGGCGCGCGAGGACGCCGTCTTGGAGTTTATTGAGATGCCGGAACAGGAGGGCCTGAACCCGGAATTCACGCGCGAGGGCGACCCGCGCTGCCCTCTGCCGCTCTTCATGATCACACACAGAGTTAACATGCGTTCCTTTCGGCGGGCGCCCGCCTACACCACCGAGCCCTTCGCGCCTATCATCACCATCTGCGAGATCATGGACGGCCAGAACGATGACACCCGTTTCCTGCGCAGTGCCACGCGTTTCCTCGACAACCACGTCTACGGCACTCTCAGCTGTACGCTGATTGTGCATCGCAGTCTGCGCAGCTCCGAGGCCGTCGAGCGCGCGATCGAGACATTGCGATACGGCTGCATCTGTGTCAATGGCCCAACGTCGGCCATGCTCGAGGCGCCGAACGGCGTCTGGGGCGCGCATCCGGGCGCCTCGATCGACCTCGTCAAGTCGGGCATTGGCTTCTCGCGGAATTGCCTCCTGCTCGGCCACGTCAACAAGGCCGTGCTGCGACTTCCCTTTATTAACGCGCTGCAGCAGGAGCACCCGGGCGAGGAGCCCGGGAACGCCGCTCTCGTGCGCCGCGGAGCCGAGTACATGGTGCGACCGAATCCATGGCGCCTCATGCGCGTTGCAGGTGCTGCGATACTGGGCTGATCACTTGGTCCCGGCGTCTTCTTTCGCTCGCTCGTTGGGTCTCGTTTTCCTTTACTCCTCCTTTTCCTTTGCTCCTCTCGTACGCGGGACGAGTGAGGTGTGAGTAACTCGTGTGTATCTCTGTGTGTGAGGGTCGTTGTGTGCAAAAGCAATGTTGGAATGTCTGCGGTCCTCTGTGTCGCCTGTGCAAAAGCAATGTTGGAATGTCTGCCATCCTCCGTGTCGCCTGTGTCAGACTTGCTGCGCCTTGACCATGGCGACTCATGCGCGGGGCCGTTGCCGCAAGAATGGGCTGACCGACCGACAAGGAGTTGGTGGCGCTCATTCGTTGAATGTCGCTCATTTGTTCAATGTCGCTCATTCGTTGGGTTGGGTCTTCTTTCGTTCCTGCTCAACTTATAGCCTTAGACTTGCTTCGCCTTAGCCTTGGGCGTGGCACCTTTGTTGTCCGCGCCACTACAACAGCGGCACGTACGGGAAAGGATGAGCGCCAGGACCGCCACGGCAACCAGCGCGGTGAGTAGCTCATCTGGCACGCCGTAGTGGTAGCCGCTCGAGGTGTTGAGCACGATGGGCGCGTCACGCGGCTCGACGTGAAAGGGGCGCGAGACCACCTCGTACAGGGAAGGGTGGCCCTCGCCGTCGTCGATGGCGCCACGACCGCGCATGCGGTAGGTCCCCTGAGGCAGGTCGGCCGGCAGGACCCACTGGCACGTGCAGGCGCTATAGAGCAGCCACTTGCGGCGCCAGTAGTAGCGCAGCGACCAGTCGTGATCCGTGGCGATGCGCGTCCAGGACACGCCGTCGTTCTCGAGGCGTTCGGCGTCGCAAAAGGAGCCCACAAGCACCTGCGTGTTGAGCGGGCGGCCGCACCAAAAGGTCATGCTGGGCGCCTCGCCGCGCAAAAAGGCGGCATCCACGCCGCCGCCGCCCACGGCCGGCACATCGTCGATGAGGTCGCCGACGGAAGCCCAGGGCGGCAGCTGCGGGTCGTCGAGCAGACGCGTGGCCACGTCGAGCGCGCCGACCGAGGCGGGCGCCAGCACGAGCGGCGCAGCTGCCTTGCGCACGTCCGGGTCCGCCACGACGCGCGCCAACATGTCCTGCACGGCGCGCAGCTGATTGCGGCCAAAGTGCGTGGACGCGCCCTCGTAGTGCTGGAGGTCGTACTCCTCGGCTGTGGTCAGGTAGCCCGAGTAGGCGTTGCTGCAGGCGAGAACCTCGACGTGCGCCAAGTCGGCGCGCGCAGCCGACGCTGGCACGGCCGAGGCGAAGGCCTCGCGCACCGTGTCGCGGATGCGGCGGCCCGCCATGGTGGTCACCTCAAAGGGCACGACGGCGAGCGCCAGGTCGCCGAGCGCTACCACTTGCATGGGCAGCACGGGCGGCGTGACGGGCGGGTCAACAAGGCCTGTTGCCATGGCGCACACCTTGGGCGCCTGGCAGCGCTGCACCTCGTCCGGGATGTCGAAGCGGCCGATGATGGCCTTGACGATGGGCCCAGCGTACAGGCCGCCTGGGCTGCGCAGGTTGCCTTCGTAGATGAAGGGCAGCCCGCGGCCGTCCTCGGTGCCGGCCAGCATCTGCATGCCGCTTACGGCCGGGCACAGCCGCAGGCCATCGCGCGTGGTCTCGTACGAGGGAAAGTCGAAGGCCACCTTGCGCGCAAAGACCGAGACAGGTACGGGCGTCCACGGGTGCGGGCCACGGCCCTGCAGCGTCGCGTCGGCCGCCTCCGCCTGGCAGCGGCCCACTGCCTCGGCGCTGCGCACCCAGTCCTCGCCGTGCGGCCCGGTGAAGGTGCCGTCGCCGAGGTCCACCGTGTTGGGGCTCACATCGCCGGCGTCGATCTGAAAAAAGGCTGCGCTCAGCCCCGGGTGCCTGGTCTCCAGCACCCACTCCGCGAAGCCCTTGTTGTCACTGCCGATCATGTTGTTGGCGCCCACCAGGCTCGTGGTGTGCACGGCAAAGAAGGTCCAGAGCGCCGCGACCTGGCCCTCGCGGTCGCCCTCGGCCTCGATCACGCGCACCAGCGTCATCTTGGTGTTGCGGTCCGTCTCGTAGCGCGCGCGCTCCTCCGCCGGGTTCCCGAGGTACGCCTCGCGGGAGCGCTGCGCGCTGCAGTTGCGGATCTCGGTCCAGGACGACTCGAGCCGCCGCGGCAGCCGCAGCTCATGCGCCGACCGCACGGCGCGCACGATGCCGTTCGTCACGAGCTCAAAGTGCAGCGGCGAGAACCCCCAGACGGACAGGTAGTAGAAGTAGAACGCGTGCAGGCCGCCCGGGCCGGCGTGCGTGTGCTGCGCGTGCAGCACCACGTTATCCGCCGAGAACTCCCCCGGCAGCTCGCGCTCCAGCCGCTCCACCACCGCCTCGTGCATCGACAGCGGGATGCTGTGAATGTCCAGATGCACCAGTGCCACCTTGTCGCCGCTATCCTCGTCCTCCACCACGTACGCGCGCGCGTACAACCGGTTCAGCAATCCGCTCGACCGCTGCATAAAGTCCGCGTATCCCATCATTGTCTGCCCTGCCACCGGGCCCGTCACGTCCTCCTTCCCGATGCCCACCATGTACCTCCTGCCCTCCGGCGCCGCGGCCCCCACCGCGAGCCCCACGGCCAGCACCGCCAGCACCAGCCTCGTCATGCCCACCACGCCGCTCGTGGTCCTCCTCATCTCTCCTGCCGCCAGGCCCTGCTCGGCTCGCTGGCGACGCCTCCCTCCAGATCCCGCCGTATGAGCTTATGCCCCGCCTCCTCGTCCTGCGGCTCGCTGTCCCAGCTAAGTTGCCTATGCGAAGCGGCGAGCTGAGGCGCCCCCAGATACCTCCCTTCGCCGGCGCGGCCGGCCTCGCCCGAGCCCGTATCCCGCCCTTCCTTTGCTCGCCCCCGTCTCCGGCTTGCCGCTCTGCCTCGCGCCCTGGCCGTCCTCTTCCGCCCCGTCCTACGCCTCCACCTCGGCATCGCCCAAGCGGTCCCCGCGCCCCCCCCCTCCCCGGCCACGAGGGCGCACACCGTGGCACACATCAGCGATGACGATGCAGTGCAGCAAAATCACTTGATTGAAAGCGAAGCTACTCCTACGTGCAGCTACATTGCACTCCTTGGCCTTTGGCCCTGTGTGCGGTAAGTCATCTCGACACCACGCACGCAGCTTTCAGATGCACGGGCTCGCATTGCTGGCGCACGGCGATCGCGGCCCGCCCGTGCCAAGTCCGCGCCAACGAGATGCACAGCACGAGCTCGTCCGTCCATCTCTTTACAAACAATCTGAGCGAGGCCGGATGAAGAGTATTCGCGAGCTCGTCGTCGTTGTCGTTCACCGCCGCAAGCACGGTCTCCAGCTTCCCACAACCCACCTTAGCCATCGAAAACGCGCCCGGAGCGGGCTCGCGACCGTCGCGAGCACGTGCACCGCAGACGAAGCGTTCATGTTAACTTCATGAGCCCGCCCGCTGCGTCACAACCCATCAACCCATCCCAGCCCTGTCCCGGGCCGTACTAGGCCTACTCGCAGTCCGGGTGGCATAACTTGTAAGGGATCTGGACGCGGGCCGGGACCCAGCGTCAGTGTCCCCGCCGTTCGTTCCGGAACGGTCGCGCGCGGAACGGAGGCCGCGGAGGAACGGCAGAACGCGCCTTACGGGAGGCCAACCCTACCCTAGTTGGCTCGTGGCGGCGGTGGAGGCGGCGGGGCGGGTAAGGCGGCGCGCGCGGCGGCGGCGGCGAGGAGTGGCGGCGAGGGCGGCGGGCAAGGGCGGCGAGGGCAGCAGTCTGCAAGAGCGCGTCGGAGCGGAGCGAGCAGCAGGTCGGCAGGATGGGCCGCGTCTACGGCAACGGCAAGGGCATCTCCGGCAGCGCGCTCCCGTACAAGCGCACGCCGCCGTCATGGCTCAAGATCTCGCCCGAGGTAGGTCGGCCATGAGCATGCGCGAGGAGGCGCCGCGGAGGAGGACGAGGAGGGGCCGCCCCGCCGCGCGCGGGTGGCGGCGAGGCCGCGCTCGCGGGCGACGTGCGGCGGGAGAGACCCGCGCGCTGCGCCGCGTCGCGTCGCATCGCGTCGTGTTGCGTTGCGTTGCGTTGAGCGAGGGGTGGACGCTCTCGCGCGGAGGGAGGGTGACGGCCAACCACTCGCCGACAGGCTTGCCGAGACTGGCGGCGAGGTGGTGGACGAGGACGAGGACTTGGATGAGATGACTGACTAGACGCGTGCGGACGCTATACAGGAGGTTGAGCAGCAGTGCTGCAAGCTCGCCAAGAAGGGCCTGAACCCCTCGCAGATTGGCGTCATCCTGCGTGACTCGCACGGTATCGCTCAGGTCAAGAGCATGCTGGGCCACAAGATCTCGCGTATTCTCAAGAAGAACGGTCTCGCCGCTGAGATCCCGGAGGACCTGTACTTTCTGATCAAGAAGGCCGTCGCCATGCGCAAGCACCTTGAGCGCAACCGCCGTGACACCTCCGCCAAGTACTCGCTCATTCTCCTCGAGTCCCGCATCCACGTAAGTGCTCCTCGCAGCGGGCGGGTCGCTCTCGCGTACAGACGCTTGGACAGAACAGACACACTGACAGCCCCTCGCTCGCACAGCGCCTGGCCCGCTACTACAAGCGCACCAAGCACCTGCCGCCCACCTGGCGCTATGAGTCCAGCACGGCGTCCGCTCTCGTGGCCTAAGCCGTGTGCCGTAACAACCAACCGCATCGAGCATATTTTGCCCGTATTGGTCTGCTTTCCCCTTGCTTGCCTGCTTGTTTGCCTGTAGTCCATCATGATTGCGATGACGTCCTTGGGGGGTTGACGGTGACCTTCACGTCCGCGCCGACGCATCACTGTCAAGCCGCGATGAGTCGAAGGTCTCACGTTTAGGTTTCTCGAGCCGGACCGACCCGCTAGCGGGCAAGCACTCCTGACCGTGGCTTCAAGTTGGGTTTTGTCAATCCGCACGCCCTGTAGGAGTCAGCAGCGATGCGAACTAAGTTAGCTTGCTAGAGAGCTAGTAGAGCAGCTAACGCAGCGTATGAGGCTAGAGGCTAGCTAAGAGATCAGCTGCGGCGAGCTCGCTAGCTCAGCTCTTGGCCTAACTTTTAAGAGTAAGTTAGCCCAGCTGGAGTACCGAGATTACTTCACTGGCACATCAAGTTGGGCCGTGTGCGCCGCGCCACGCGCCGTCTGCGCGCTTCGAGTCGGGCCGGGCAAGTCAAGTCGAGGCGAGTCGGGTCGCTCGCCGCGTGTCGCGCTCGCGGCTCAGGCCGGCGGCGCGGCGGCTGCAGACCGGAGCCGCGCGCCACACCGCGTCGCGCGCCGCGAGCGCGAGCGCGAGCGCGAGCGCGAGCGCGAGCTCGAGCGCGAGCGCGCGCACGTCGCTTGCACGCGCGACCTGCCGCGCTCCCGCTGCACGGCGCCCAGCGGCGCGGCGCGGAGGCAAGCGCGGCGGCGGCGCGGCGGCGGCGCGGCGCTGCAGGGCGCTGCGTTGCGCGGGTGCGGCGCGCACATTGCGTCGCGGTGCGGCGCGGTGCGGTGCGGTGAGCCCGCGAGCCGAGCAGCATGACCGCCATGGAGCTGGAGGAGGGCCGCGTGTACCTGCCCAAGCCGGACGCGAACAGGGACAGCATCAAGAGCGGCGACAGAGTGTCGGTCGCGTCGACGTCAAACGAGCAGCTGTGCTGCACGAGCTGCGTGGCGGTGGTGCATGCGCTCAACACGCCGCTGGTCTTCACGTGGCGCGCGGTGCTGGCCGCCGCGGCCTGCGCGCTCGTGGTGAACTTCTTCTGCTGCTGTATTCTGCTGTCCACGCCGGGCTTCGCGCTGCTGGTCGAGCGCAACGCCGTGGAAGGCTCTAGCCTCAACCTCGCTGTCGTGGCGCTTGGCTGGGAACAGGCCGCCATCTTCGTGCCCATGCTCATCTCCACGGACCTGAGCTACCGCGGCGATGACTTCGACATGCTCGTGCCCTCGGATCGCCGCCGCGCCGCAGCCTCCTGGACGCTCTTCGGCGTCGCCACCATCTTGCTCATTGCCGGCATCTACAGCACGCTCGCCGTCGTTTCCGCCATCGCGGCCATCCTTACGCCCGTGACGCTCTTCGTCCTGCTCGTGCGGCGCCTGCGCTACGGCCGCCTCTTCCCGTGACGCTCTTCGTCCTGCTCGTGCGGCGCCTGCGCTACGGCCGCCTCTTCCCGAGCAGAGTTGAAGTGTCCGCTGTCGTGCTGCGGCAAGACCTGGTAGGCCTAGGCCCTCGCTGACTGTATTGACTGTATTGCCTCATCATTCTCGTTTCCAGAGCTGGCGCGTCGCTTGGTACGCGTCGCTTGTGCACGCGCTACACAGTGGCCAGAAGGCAGGCTCTCGTGTCACAGGTGGAGGGTGGCTCAGTGATTGCACGAGGCACAGCAGCAAACTGCCTTTCCGAACTTGGTCAGCTTCACTCTCTACAAAGCTCCCAATCTCCGGCCGTGGTCTTCGCCTTTGCCTTCGAGACAGTCTCGCGGCTCGCCGCACTCACTCTGCAGGGCGCGGCGCTGTGCTGCCGGCTTGCCTGCGTGCTTGCCTGCCAAAGCCTGCATGCTTGCGTGCTAACGTAGAGTAGAGCTTCACTCGCGCTTTCTCGACGTTCCTCTGTTTTGAGCGTTGTGCCCTTATCAACGAACGAAACTGTGGAAGAACACATCACTGGAAGGAGGCTGCCACAGCAGGCGCGCGACGGCGCTTCGGAAGTCGGGACGCCGTCCCTGGCGCCGCGCTTTGCCGACTTGGAGGGTGGGCAGCTTAATGCAACTTCGCGGTGTCCTGAGTGCACTGCTCAAGTTTTTTTTACTTGGAGGCGGCCGGGCCGTGCAGTGCAGTGCACGGCGCCCGCGCCGTCGCCATCACCGGCGGGGGGCAAAACGCGATCAACCTCGCGCCCCTCGCCGGGCTAGCCTGCCTGCCTGCCTGCCTGCCTGCCTGCCTGCCTGCCTGCCAGCCTGCCTGCCTGCCCGGACCGAGCGGGCGCGGGCGGCCGCCGCGTGGCGCCTCGGCGCGGCGCGGGGCGGAGGCGCGACACGCCAGACACGCGGCCCGTGTGAGGCCACCGAGGCGCGCGGCGCGGCGGACCTTGTGCACGCGGAGCGCGCGCACGAGGAGGAGAATGACCGGGTCGAGGCCGGCCATCTGCCTGGCGCACGGGCTCATGCACCCGGTGGCCAACGCGGTGGACACGCTGATGCAGAGGACGTACTTTACGGGCATCCCGGAGCTGCTGCGCGGGCTAGGGTACCGCGTGCTGGAGCCGCAGGTGAGCTGCATGGGCCACGTGCACGAGCGCGCGGCGCAGCTGCGCGAGCAGATCGCGGCGTGGGAGGAGCGCGAGCCCGGCGAGCGCGTGCTGCTGATTGGACACTCCATGGGCGGCCTCGACACGCGGTGGATGATCTCGCAGATGGGCGGCGACGAGCTGGTCAAGTCGCTCGTGACGATCGGGACGCCACACATGGGCACATGTGTTGCGGACTCGGTAGTGGATGGCCTGACGCTGTCCAACTACTTTGACCGCCTGGACAATATGGGCTGGAGCATCCGCGCTCTCGAGTGCCTCACACGCGACTACATGCGCGAGGAGTTCAACCCGGCGTGCCCGGACTCCCCCGACGTCGCCTATTATTCGGTGTCTGGCGTCACGGACCACAAGAAGGCGCCCGCCATGATCCGGCCCATTCTGAAGCTCATGGAGCGCGAGGAGGGTCCCAGCGACGGCCTGGTCAGCGTCGAATCGTCCAAGTGGGGCCGGCACCTCGGGACGTACCCGATCGACCACATCGAGCAGGTCTTTCTGACGCCGGCGGCCAGCAAGATGTATCGCTCGCTGCTGCTCACCATTGACCCCTCGACAGGCCCGCTCGACGCACTCGCCGGGCCCGAGGTGGCCGAGGAAGCTGCCCAGGCCGCGGTTGGCGAGTCGCCGCGTGAGATCGAGCGTTCGCTGCAGCGCGAGCTCGATCTCGAGTACGACGACCACCACCATTACAAGCAACAACAACATCAGGAAGGCCAGGCCGTCTCAGCGTCCTGAGCTCTTGACGCGCACTTTTGCCGTGCGCACTGTACACATTTCTATACGCACACATGATAGTTTTCAAACCCAACCCGAAAGGTTCTGCCACCTCTCTGCTGCCTCAGAGTCAGCCTGTTGTTTGTTTGTTTGTTTGTTTGTTTGTTTGTTTGTTTGTTTGTTTGTTCTTTCTTTCTTGCCGCCAAGTCTGGAGAAGAGGTCGATGCCATGCATGTAAAAGTTGATTGCCAGTTCAGAGTGTCGGGACTACGATAGAGAGACTGACGCGTGGAGGGAAGAAAGGCTGTCTGCGCGCCGGGGCAGAGGCCCCCGCCACGAAGCGCGCAACTAGGACAGCTAAGGAGACATGGGGTGGCGGGCAAAAGGCGGGGAAGGAAGGATGGTGCGAAGGAGAGGGAGGAAGGAAGAGCGAGCGAGAGCTTGCTCGCTAGTTGGTTGGCTGGCTGGCCGGCTGGCTGATTGGCTGGCTGGCTGACTGGCTAACCGACTGACCGACTGGCCCACTTCACCTGACAGTGATCGTTCAGGCGCCAACAGAGAACTAGCTAGACTTCATCTTCGGCATGAGACGCCGCAGGGGCGAGCGAGGGGGAGAACCAAAGTTCTGTTCTGCAAAAAGAGAGCAGAAACCGCAGCCGCAGGGAATACAGCAGCAGCAACAACTAGCTAGAACGAACGGCCTCGCGCTCGCTCAAGAGGGCTCCGAATCGCTGTCGGTGGCGCCAGGTGGCGCGACGTCCGAAGACGCCGCCGAGGCTTGCTTGGCGGCGCCAGAAAGACCATCCATCTCAAACTGCTCAAAGGCACCCTCATCCTCAAGGGCACCCGCCTCGGCGGCGGCAACCTCATCGTCGTCCTCCTCCTCGAGCTCCATGCCCATGTTGAGCTCCATCTCCATCTCCATAGGCCCGGCCGCGAAGGCAGCGGAGTTGACATCTATCCGCATGGCGTCCATGCCATCGGTCATGGCGGCCGTGGAAGTGGCGGTGGCAATGTCGACGTCGTCGGGAGCCGAGGGCGCGGCCGCCGAGGGCCCCTCCTCGGGGCCGCCGACGACGGACGCCACGCCAGCGGCCTCGCGCGCCGGGGAGGCGCCTGCGTAGCGCGCGAGGCTGCCGCTGTGGCTCTCCTCGGTGAGCGAGCGGATCGCAGAGAAGACCTCCATGCTGGACGGCTCGAACTGCGAGTGCGCCCCCCCCATGTCAGACGTGTCGACCAGATCCGAAGGGCGGCCGCTGCCGGCGCCGGTTGGGTCGTCGGCCGACTCGCCGAAGCGGCCGGGGCCGGACAAGTCCTCCTCCTCTTCCTCCTCGCCCTCGTTGCCCTCGACGAGCGCCGGCGAGCGGCCTAGATCGCCGTCGAAGCTGACGCGCGGCCGCACGCGCGTGCTGCGGCGGCGCTGACCCGAGGAGGCGCCGGCCGCGCCGAAGCCGCGCGCCGCCGCGTCCAGCTTGTCGCCGCTGCCGCTTCGCGGGCGGATCCGCAGCGAGTGCAAGATCTCCTTGCCCGAGCTCAGATAGTTGGCCGTGGGCGCCGATTGCGCCAGGTTCCGCGCCGCGAGCGCCGGCACGCCGGGCGAGGGCGGCGGCAGCTCCAGGTCCGGCATGCGGCGCGCCAGCATCGACGGCACCGGCATGGACCCGATGATGGGCGCGCGCGGTGCCGGCGCCGAGCGCGCAAAGTTCCCCGCCGCCGTCACTGCCTGCGTGGCCGGCCCTCCGATGCCCATCGCGCGCGCGTCGCCGCGCCCGCGCGCGATCGGGATCGGCCTGGACGTCGTCGACGGCGACGCCTCGCCCTCCGCCACGCCTCGCCCGCGCGCGCCGCCGCCCGCGCCGCCGCCGCCCGCGCCGCCCAGCGCTGTTTGCCGTCGC
>JABLUY010000092.1:0-125923 GCA_013306675.1 Thraustochytrium sp. TN22
TCGGCGTGACTACTACGAGGAGGAGGGGTTTCTGAAGGAGCTCATTCGTCGTTGCCTGAGCTGAGCTGTGTGCGGTACAAGCTCAGCTGAAACGGCTCAAATTATGTTGTCTTTGTTTGATCTCTGCCTTTGAGCTCGAGCTTGACTTGAGGGCTCGGAAGCATTGCGCGACGTGCGTAGCGCACTGTTAAAGATCTGTGTCTGTGCCACATGCTGGCTCGGGCGCCGCGCAGTCCCCTGGGCGTATCCTACCTTTTGGCGTAGCTTCTGGGCTTGCATGGAAGAAGGTGCTTCGACTGGAGTATCAAGCGCTACTGACAATGGCTCGGCCTAGCTAGAGTCGCCCGCCAAAAACCAACCGAGTTTGTCTGGGGGCGCCGACAAGCGGCAGACCTGCAAACGCGTGGCGCCGAGACGGAGGTTGGTTACACACGGGTCGGTTGTGCAGCAGGAAGGAAAGGGCGGCCGGCGCGTGGGCGACTGGACGCGGTCCCTTCTCTAAGTTAGGCCTAGGCTATCTCCTTTGTTTGTTTGTCGTTCTCGTTTCTTCTTCGTGCTGTCCGGCGGCCTCGCCCCTCAGTCACCATCCTAGACGTTCCTCGCGGCATCGTGCGCCGACCAGTCTCGGCAGGTCGAGAGCATCAATCTAACGTAGCGCTGCCGTGCTCTGACGCGTCTCCGCCATTGCAGGCGCACGCTGCAGAACAGCGCACGACGCCTGACGCGAACCTTTGGCAGGGCTCGAATTGCCTCAGCCGCGCGGCGCCTTGACGTCGCCTTGACCGACGCACTGGCACCTAACGGCCTCCAAGTTGTTGGCGCACGGCACACGCGCGCCGCTGATGGCCGATGCGCCGGATACGGCGGCTCATCAATGTCATCAGGCTGCGGCGCACTGGCGAAGGCCACGAACGCGAGGCGTGCATTCGCTTGGCTCGGCTCGGCTCGGCTCGGCTTGGCTTGCTCGGCAGCGCCCGACAGCGCGCCTCTCACGGGTCGCGCGCAGCCCCGGAGGCCGCCAGCCGTCGCCTTTTCGTCACCAGGTCTGCGGCAAAGCGGATACGAGAGCCCAGTGCAGGCAAGATGTGGCTCGTGGCGGAGCTGTACGCGGCGGAGGCGCGGCGGCTGGTCGGGTGGCCAGCGTCCGAGGCGGCGTCCGAGGAGGCGCGGCGGGTGCTGCTGACGAGCGTGAACCAGACTCTGGTGAACGATGCGCGAAGCAAGGGCGAGGGCGCGACGCAGCTCGTGGACGTGCCGGTGCCGAGGCTGCTGCTGTCCATGTCGCCGCTGCTGCTGGCGTGCGCGGTCTCGTACATGCTGCGGTTGAACCTGGTGTCGGATATCGTGGTGTCGTCGGCGCGGACCTTTGTGCAGCTGAGCGTGGTGGGCTTTATCCTGGTGCCCATTTTCCAGGCGGGCGCGGAGCACTGGTACGTGGTGGCGGCGTACGTCTTCTTCATGTGCCTGCTGGCGGCGCGCGAGGCGGCCACGCGCCCCAAGTACAGCTTCCGCGGGCAGTTCCTGTGCGTGCTGCTGTCGATCCTGGCCAACGTCGGCTTGGTGTCCGCCTTCGCGTTCGCCGTCATCATCCGGCCTACGCCCGTGTATGACCCGCAATACGTGATCCCCATCTGCGGCATGCTGCTGGGCAACTCCATCAACGGCATCGCGCTCTCGTTGAACGCTTTGCTGACAAGCTTCGCGGAGCAGCAGGCCGAGCTGGAGCTCCTGCTCTGCTTCGGAGGCACCAAGTACGAGGCGAGCGCGCGCCTGCTGCGCGAGGCGGTGCGCACCGGCACCATGCCGACGCTCAACAGCATGGCGGTCATCGGGCTCATCTCCATCCCGGGCATGATGACCGGTCAGGTCCTGGGCGGCAGTCCGCCGCAGGAGGCGGCGCGCTACCAGATGCTCATCATGTACCTCATCGCCATTTGCGGCTTCGGCAGCATCCTGTCCATCGACTGGGTGGCTCTCCTGGTCGCCTTCGACGGCGACCACCGCCTGCGCAGCGAGCGCTTCACGAAGCGCAGCGGACCGCGCCAGACGCTCGTCGGCTCGGTGCGCGCCTGCTGCTGCGTACCGGTTCGCTTCCTGCTCTGCCGCCTCTGGCCGACGCGCGTCGAAGGCTACTCGACCATCGACCCGGCCTCTGACGCCAAGGCGGACAGCGCCGACCCGGAGGGCGGCCTGGCTGCTTCGCCGCCCCAGGTGGACCTGGCCCCGAACCGCATCAAGGTCACCGTGCTCAACCGCGCTGCGTCCACGAATGGCGTCGCAAGGGACATCCTCGAGGTGGAGCACGTGTCGCGGTCCGTCCCTCTCGAGGCCGGCAGCCGCGAGAAGCGCGTGCTTTTTGCGGACTTTGGCGTCGCGCTGCGCGCCGGCGAGATCTGCACCGTGACCGGGCCCAGCGGCGCCGGCAAGTCGCAGTTCCTGCGCCTCGTCGCCGGCCTTGTGCCGCTCGACCGCGGCGACATGCTCCTGAACAAGCAGCGCCGCAGCGAGATCGCCGACATGACGGTCTGGCGCCAAAAGGTGCGCTACGTGACCCAGTACAAGATCTCCTCGCCTGGCACGCCGACCGACTTCATCCAGCAGATTGCCGACCTCAACGTCAACCGCGCCTCCGCCGACGCGCCCTCCGCCGCCGACATGACGGCCGAGACGCGTCGCCTCATCGCCGACTGGGGAATGAGCGGCTCCAGCGTCGACAAGGAGTGGAAGGAGCTCTCTGGCGGCGAGGCGCAGCGCGTCATTGTCGCGCTCGCGCTCGCCTCGCGGCCCGAGGTACTGCTCCTGGACGAGAGCACCTCGGCGCTTGACCTCAACACCAAGCTGCGCGTCGAGAAGAGCGTTGAGGCTTTTGCGCGCGACCACGGCGCCGCCGTGCTCTGGATCACGCACGACGACGACCAGATCTCGCGGATTGAGTCTGCCCTCGCCTCTACATGACGAGCGAGGCAGCCTGGCGTCCTCAAAGCGGCGAGCACCTCCCGCCTCATTCTTCATTTTCCAAAGTAGTTCTGTAGTAAGGTAATCTGTCTGTCTTGTTCTTCCTGCGGGGCCCTTGCGTCGACAACGAGTGGAGTGGAACGGAGCTCTCTAGAGCTAGCGGCGACGCGCGGCTCGTCATCTTCGCGCTCAATCACCCTCAAGGCCAAGCGCGTCGTGACGACGACACCTGAATTTCCACGTACGGAGTCAGGCGGAGGCCAAGAGCTCCCGTGTCTTTCCTTCTCTTCAATCTCAAAGTTCTGGTAGGTAATGTATCGATCTTTTCCTTTTCGTATGTCATTCGCTGGAGTTGGAAACCGGCATCCTTGGACAGCTCGCTCTGTCGACGAGCCGTTCACCACACAACAACAAGAAACGCGGCTCGTTCCGACCGAATTTCCTCACATTCTCTCTCTCTCTCTCTCTCTCTCGTTGTCTCTCCCGGAAACTGTATGCCTTGGCCGCAAAGGTACATCAAAAGAAGCGGCGAAACAAAAACTGCGAGGCCGTCACACCAGAGCGGCCCTCCATCCACTCTTGCACGCAGTCGGTCGGGTTCCACATGACAGCGCTCCGCCCCCAGCTCGACACGCACATGCCAGTGTTGTCGAGTATCATGAGCGAAGGGAAGAAGAATTCGGCCGCGCCCAGCGACTCGCGCAGCGTCTCGCCGGTAGACTTGTCCTCGTACGCGAGCGCGTAAAAGCTCGGGTGCCGGTCCATGAAGGCGCCCATGTCGTCTTTGGAGGTGTCCTGCGACACGTAGAGCACAGCAAAGGTATCCTGATTGGCTGCAGCCACGGCTTCGAGCTGGTCGGTGAACTTGACCCCCTTGGCCAGCGGGTCCGACCCGTTGAGTCCCGTGAAAAGCACGCCGACGAGCTTCTCGCCGAGCGCCGTCTCAATGGGCACGTTGGTGCCCTGCGCGTCCACCACCGTCTTGACGCCGTACGTGAAGAGCAGGTTCGAGTACAGGTCGCCCTCCATGTACACCTCATCGCCCACGTCCACCTCCGTCGTCAGGTCCGAGATGATGGACGACTGCGACCGCAGCACATGGAAGCGGTCCGGGGTCTCGCCTGCCTCCGCCAGCCGCGGCGCGGGCTCGCGGTCCTTGGCATCATCGCCGGCCTCTGCCTCGCGCGCCTGCGACGCGCTCGCCGCCGTCCGGGTCTGCTCGCCGCCGCGCTCCACCATGGCCACGCCGTCCTCGCCCACGGCCTCGGCCTCGGCGTCGCCCGCCATGATGACGCCGACGCCGCCGTCGACGCCGCCGTCGCCGCCGCCGCCGCTCGAGCTGCCGCCGGGCCGCAGCGCTGGCGCCTGCTCCGCTGCTCGCGCCGCCGCCGCCGCCGCCGCCGCCGCCGCCGGCCGCCGAGCGGAGGCGCAGGACTGAGCCGGGCTGCGCGGAGTGGAGCGAGAAGTCGCTTTGCGCGCTCCTCTGCGCTCAAGTTCGGGCGCAGCCTCAGGTGCTACGAGCCTCTTGCGCCGCGCAGGAGGACGGCTCGTCGCGCGGCGCTAGCCGCTCGCTGGGGGTCGTGTGCAGGGACGACCGGTCGACGGCAAGCCGTAGGTGCGCGAGCACGGTTCTGGGCTTCCGAAGTCGTCAACAGCTGAGGTTGTGCTCGCACAGGGGGCGTCTGCAACGAGATGGACGCAGAGCCGCCCGCAATGGGACGAGGGATAGCTTGATGAGTGGGGAGCTCAGGCGCGGACGTGTCGCAGGCATGGAGAGTCGCGCCCGAACTTCGCCGAATCAAGCCACGCTAAGTTGGGTTGCAAAGACCAAGACTTTCGCAACTTCCTGGGTGCATCCGCATCCATGAGCCAGATGGACGCTGGCGGGCGGGGTTCCTCTCTTCGATGGCGACGTAAAGAGGCTTGACGAGACCCGTAGATGCCGGCGCGAGAAGAAGGAGACCAGCGCTTCTCCATCCTCTCTCGTCTCGGGAACATGAGGCATGGGATGATCTTGAGCGCAAGGAGGGGGGAGCAAAGGACAAGAAGAAGGTCCCCTCGTTTTCTTCAAACTTAGCAGTGATAGTACCCGCTACCCTGGTACCACATCACCATGGCAGTATCTCACAGGCTACTCGCGGTGGCGGGCACGCGGCGCGAGGGCATGGGCTTGGCGTAGAGCACGTAGGTGGCCGTGGCGCGGACAACTGCGGTCTCCGGCATGCCGCCGTCGTCGAGCGAGTAGAACTCGGTCTCAGCGAGCAGGCGGCGGCTCGTGAGGCCAGCGCGGCGCACGGTTGTCTTGGTGAGCAAGGCCACGGCCTGGTCCGGCGCGGCGGGAAAGGCGACGGGTGTGGAGAACTCCACCTGCATGGTGCCAGCCGTGAGTCCGCCCGCGTAGCCGATGCGGGCGGCGGCCGCCATGAGCTCCGTGACGGCAGTGAAGAGCGCGCCCTCGCCCACCAGGTGCGTCCCAGCGCGGTCCGAGCCGGCCTGCGGCGACACGTAGAGCACGGCCATGACAGAGGCGCCCTCCGAGGCGCCCGTCATGTCCTCGCCCCCGGTGACCTTGAAGCTCTGCAATAGCATGCGCGGCGCGTCGACGAACTCAAAGTACATGTAGCGGCCCTCCTCCGGCACGCGGCTCGGGAGCGTGGGTGCGATCTCCGGCAGCGCGACGGGCTCCAGCTGCGGCCGCTTGCGCAGGCGCTTCTCGCACGCGAGGCCGCGCTGCCAAGGCGACTGCCGCGGCTCGCGCCCTGCCGCCGGCGCCGTGGCGATCTCCACCTTGGAGAGCGGCTTGCGCGTCGCGACGCCCTCGCTCGCGGCGTCCTCGCCGTCCTCGAGCGGCAGCAGCCGCGCCGACCCCTCTTCCTCGCCCCTCTCCACGAGCAGCCAGGTCTCCAGCGGCGTCTTGCTGAAGAAGACCGCCGTGAAGCTCGTCACGGCCTCGCCCTCGCCCGTCAGCACCGCCATATACGCGGCGCCCAGTGCGCCGCCGTGCGCCACGCCGAGTCCGCCCTCCGCGCGCCGCGACAGCCTGAACGCGCTGCCGTCCTCGGCCACGGACACGCGGACGTCGTCCAGCACGTACCGCTCGCGCCCCATGCTGCCCGCCCGCGCCTGCCGCGCCGCGCGGCCCGACCTCGGGCTCGTCCGACGCCGCGCGCTCCTGCGCCTTCCCTGTCTGCCGCCGCGCTCGCCTCGCATTGTGATTGCTCGCATTGCAAGGACACAGGTGGGGACAGAGACGGCGCGGGCCAGTCCCCCCGGCGCGAGCGCACGGCGTGGCATCATGACGATCTTCACATGTCAATGCGCCTCGCTGCGCGACGCTGCGCGACGCTGCACGGTGGCCGCGAGCGGGTCGACTTGAAGAGCAGCGCGAGACCGGGGCTGCGGAGCTCGAGGAGGGCGCCGTGGAGAGTACAGAATCCTTTTCATCGACTCGCTAACTTTGACAGGAGAGGAACTTGGAGAGGAACTTGCGTGTGCATGGGAAAGGCCGCGTGGGAAGAAAGGTATGCGGTCAGAGACGAGGGACTGGGTCGCCGAGGAGGACAAAGGTGGCGTCCGCGCGGACCACGGGCATCCCGGGCATGCCGTCCGAATCGAGCGAGTGGATCTCCGTGGTGGCCAGGACGCGGCGGCTCGTGAGACCCGCGCGGCGGATGGTGGTCCGCGTCAAAAGGGCGACGGAGCCCGCAGCCGGATCCGTACTGCCGCCTGCGGGCGCCGTTGTCCCCTCCGCCTCGTCCGAGAAGGCGACCGGGATCATAAAGTCGAACTGCAGTGCCCCGGTGACCAGGGCCTCGGTGAAGACGGTGTTCACCGTGGTGCCCATGACCTCGTCGACGGCCGTCATGAGCGCGCCCTCCGCCACGAGGTGGGTGCCGCCGCGGTCCGAGCCGGCGCGCGGCGACACGTACAGCACCGCCAGCACGGTGGCCGACTGGCCGTCGGACCCTGCCTCGGGCGCCTGGAAGCCCTGGAAGAGCATGCGCGGGCCGTTGTGGAACTCAAAGTGCGAGTACCCCGCCGCGAGGCGCTCCGGCGCGATGGACCGCGCCACCACAAAGTCCGGCACGGAGAGCGGCGACAGCTCGGGCCGCTTGCCCAGGCGCCGCTCGCACGCGCGGCCGTTGCGCCAGGGCGACTGGCACGCCTCGAGGCTGGCCGCCGGGGCCGTGCGCAGCTTGACGCGCGACAGCAGCACGTCGCCACTCCACAGGCTGGCCTCGTTTCGTTCCTGCGCCACCTCGAGGCGCGCCCAGGTCTCCACGTGCAGCTTGGCCTTGAAGACCACCTCGAAGGCGGTCACCACGGCTCCGGTCGGCGGCACCAGCGCCGCGTACGTCGCGCAGATCGCGCCGCCGTGCGCGTTGCCCGGCGTGCCGCGCGCGCGCCGCGTGAAGAAGACCTCCGCGCTGCTCACCGTGTCATCTCGGCCGTCTTCGCCTTGGCGCAGCCGCAGCGTCACGCGGTCGTCGTCCAGCACGTACCGCGCCGCCGAAGCGCTCATCGCCCCGCCGCTGCCGCCGCACGCGCGCGCCGCCAGAGCCGACCGCGCTGGCGAGGGCGAGCGGCCAATAGAGGTCTGCTTGCTTGCTCGCTTCCAAGGACCTGCTGCAGCTGCTGCAGCGACTGCCTCACGTCGTCACTGGCACACCCGCTTGCGCGAGCAAGCAAGAAGCAGCCGCTCGCGTCGCCGGCGCGGCTCTGCGCTCTTGCTGCAGTGCTCCAGGTCCTCCGACTCGAGCGCGACCGTCGCCCGGTCTTCTGGCGCGGCGCGGTCCACGTCCGCTTGGAGAGTCAACCCATTCATTCATGAGAAGCGTGGAGAGAGACAGGGTTTGTTCGTGCGAGCACGCAGCGCGGTCGATCAGCAGCGAGTCGTCGGGGCTGCGCGCAGGCATGCACGGCTCGAAGGCGCTCTTCTTGACGACGACAGCTGCGGAGGCCTTGAAGGACTCGGACGTGGCGCGAGTCTCTTCACCCTAGCCGGCCGAAAGTGACTGGGCACAGACTGTCAGAGGGCTCTGGCCGTCCGCGATCGTTCACCGTCCTCACGAGCGTCCTTCCTCTCGATCTCGAGCACGTCATTCAAGCGCATGCCCTGCCGTGCTGTTGGTCGTCTCTTGTCTTGTCTTGGCGTCTCGTCTAGTCTCGTCCCATCTCGTCTCGTCTCGGCCAGCCAGAAAAGCCGACCTGGCGCCTGCGTCCGGCAGCGTGCGTCCCAGGACGCACAGCACTGCACCGCCCGCGCGCAGCGTCCAGCTGCAGGACGACGACGGGCCTCGGCGCGCCCTCGGCAAGCTCATGGGACACGATGGACATGAACACGAGGTACATGACGGCGCGGCGAGGACCCAGAGGGGGCTCAATTAAGCTCGCGGGCGCGCGGCAGACCCCGAAGCGCGGCGCGGCCGCCGCGCGCGATGTTCCGGCGGCTGAGGCGCGGGCTGCGGCGGTACACGTCCTCGGAGGCGCGCGGCGGCTCGTCCGCGCAGGCCCAGGCGGCAGCGGCGGCGGCGCAGGCCGAGGACAGGCGCCGCGAGGGCGGCGAGAACCCGTTGGCCGGTCGTGACGCACGCAGCGACGACCGCGCCGACGGCCGCCGTGCAGAGCTGCAGCGAAAAGGGTCGGCGAAGTCCGAGACGACAGAGCACAGCGGCTCGCCGGGAAATGATGGCGCTCATGGCGGCGGGCAGTCGGCCACCGCCAGCAGCGACCCGCAGGAGATCGCCGAGAGCGGGTGGGGCGCGGCGAGGCGCGCGGAGTCAGCAGAGGATGCGCTGGCCAGCCTCATCAAGGACGCGGGCAAGGGCGTGCGGTTCGTGTCGTCGCGCGAGCTCCAAGAGGACGACGACTTTGACGAGGACGTGGAGATCTCCAGCGTGAGCAGCAGCAGCGACAGTAGCGACAGCTCGGGCCTGGGCTTGGGGTTCAAAGGCGACGCTGCTGCAGCGGCCGGCGCCCAGCCGTCGCTCGTGCGGCACAACAGGACGCTCACGATGCGCAGCCAGCGCGCGGCGGACCGACGGCTGCTCGACGCCGTGGCGGCCAACGCAACGCCCGCCGACGTGGACGCCCTGCTGGGCGAGGGCGCATTCTTGAACTGCGCAGACTTCGAGGGTAACACCCCGCTGCACGTGGCCGCCCGCGAGGGCCACGCGGAGCTCGTGCGGCACCTGTTGCAGCGCGCAGGCGCCGACGCTCGCGCGCGCAACCACATGGGCCAGACGCCCGTGGACCTTGCGCCCGCGCGCGTCAAGCCCATCTTCTACGAGACCACCGAGGAGCACATTTTGGATTGCGCGCGACGCAACGAAGTGCGGCTCATGCAGCCGCTGCTGCGGTCGCTGGAGGAGGCCGGCATGCTCAAGGACGCGCTGCGCACGCAGGTTCTGCTCGTGGCGGCAGGCGAGGGCGCCGCGCTCGTTGTGCAGCACATGCTGGACGTGTACGACGTTCCCGTGGACGCCACGCGCAAGCTCGGCCGGACGGCCCTGCACTACGCCGTGTCCAACAACCGCTACGAGGTCATCCGCATGCTGCTGGAGCGCGGCGCCAGCACCGAGGTCGTGGACGCGCATGGCCTCAAGCCTATTCACGCCTCGGACGACCGCATCACACAGCGCGTCATCCGCCGCGTGCAGGACATGCGCCGCCGCTCTCGCAAGGCGGTCTCCTACGCAACCGCACGGCGCCACGTTACGCTCGACAGCGACTACTTTGCGGCCTCGCGCACGCTCATCGACGCCATCCTCGTCTACGGCTTTCCGCTCAGCGCCGCGAGCCTTGGGGGCGCCACCGCTGTTGAGGCGGCCCGCACTGGCGTCGCCGGTGATGGCAAGCTGCTCTCCTCCTTCCCACGCGCGAGGGCTGACGCCGAATCCGCCAATTTTGAGCTCTTCTGCCGCGAGGCGCTCGCCTGCCTTGTGCACAGCGCAGCCGAGGAGAATCGGGCGCAGCTGCAAAACATGCGCTCGGACCGTTCCTTCACGCAAAAGAGCTCCTTTGTCTTCCTCAAGAAGAAAATGAAGACGCCGCAAACCCCAAATGAGAACAATCACCAAACGGGCGTCTCCGACGCAACCGCCGCTACCGACCCGGGCATGTCCGGCAAAATGAGCGAGGCTGCCCACAGTCAGCACTCGCAAGACTCCGGACTGAGCTTCAGCCTGGGCCAAGACGTCATCGAGGTTGACGACGAGGACGACGACGACCAGGACGCCGATGATGGCGCCAGTGTGAGCTCCGGCGAGGGCGACGACGGCCGCTACGGTTCGGCGGCCACCACCGCCATCCGCGCGCCGCTCGAGAAGCCAGCCTCCTCGTCCGCGTCCTCGCACTTGACGCGGCGCGGCAGCTTCGCCGACTACCATCAGCTCAACGTGAACCTCTTCAAGCCGGCGTTCTACCCGTTCGTTGTCACGGACGGCAAGGGCGAGCGGTCCTTTTGCTTTGTCATGTGCTTCGCGCAGGTGTCTGAGGACAAGTCGGAGCTTGAGGCGCGCTGCGTGTGCCTCCTGTCCAAGCTTCCGCTCTTCAGTATCCACCGCGACGTGCTCTTTGACATGTACGCGGTCGCCATGGGCCACTACAAGCATGGCGGCGCCGGCCGCGAACCCATCACCGCGGCGCGCATCGCCCGCGCGCTCGTCGGTCGCGACGTCGGCGTCCCCGGGAGCCCCGGCCTGCGCGTGGACATTGGCACGCGCCTTGTCGCCTTTGACCCGCCGCCCTCGCTCTCGCTACCCATCGTGGACGACCTCTGCTTCAAGGCGCTCTTTGCCTGCCTGGAGCCCGCCAACATCGCGCGCGTGCTCTCGGCCCTGCTCACCGAGCAGTCCGTCCTGCTCACGAGCGAGCACCCGGCGCTGCTCACCTTTGCCGCGCACGCGCTCCTGGCCCTGCTCTTCCCCTTCGAGTGGGTGCATAGCTTCATCCCCAACCTGCCGCGCGAGACGCTGCACATCGTGCAGGCGCCCTTTCCCTTCTTCTTTGGCATGCACAGCGCCTACTTTGAGCACGTCGCCGGCGACCGCCTCGCGTCCATCGTCGTGGTGAACCTGGATCGCGACTCGGTCGTAGCGCCCATCGACACGCTCGCCCCACACGGCCGCCACGCGCGGCGGCCGTCCCAGGGCCAAGACGCCAGCGGCATGGACGACGACCTGAGCGACCCGGGCACGCACGACGTCCCGCTCATGCCGTGGTCGCTGCGGCAGCTGATCGAGCACGCCATCGCAGACGCCCTCCCGCCGCTGCACTGCAGACCGAACGCCGCCGACGTGGCGCTCGCCCTCGGCGCGCCCGGCCGGGCGCAGGTGTCCGGCGGCAGCAGCTTCGCGAGCGGCGCCAACCCGAGGGATCACAGCTCGCTGTCGGGGCTCGGCAAGGGCGCCGTCTCATGGATCGCGCGCGGCGCGCGGCCGTCCGCCTCGGGCAGCGTCAAGTTCTCCAGCGGCAAGTTCGCCCCGCTCGCCCGGACCACGGGCGACGGCAGCCTGCACCGCGCCTCCTCGTGGGTCGACCAGCCCCCGCTGCGCTCGTGCGCCTCCTCCAACGCCTCCTTCGGCTCACCGCACACGTCCTCCTTCAAGGTGCCCTCCGTGCGCTTGACGACGGCCGACTGGGTTTGTGACGTTGCCAAGGTGCGCGCCGCCTGCCTCGAGGCCATGGTCGGCCTTGTGGGGGACTTCAGCCGCGCCCACTTCGCGCAGCGCGCCAAGCTCGACATGCTGGACCGCCAGACGCCCGAGATGCGCCGTTTCCTCACGCACATGCTCGAGACGCAGTACTGGAGCGTCTTCGTGACGGAGATCACCTCCGAGGCGCGCTCCGACCGCCGTGAGATGGAGCTCGCTCTCTTCAACACACTCATGGACAACCAGCTCGGCCATGTCCGCGTCATCGTGGAGGCGCGGCGCCTCGACCTGCACGAGGACCGCGACAGCGAGTCCAACGTCGAGCACACTGTGCAGCTCGGCGATCGCCTCACCATTATCGACAAGGTCCCGGCGCACTCGCTCGCGCACGCAACCTGGTTTCGCTTCCGCGAGTTCCGTGGCTGGGCCCTGGCTCGCGAGGCCGACCTTCGCAGGCTCGATACCGATTCGGACAGCCATCGCCGCTTGCAGGCGGCTCGCTTGCATTTCGGCAACGCGCAGCTGTACCCGCGCCAGTCGCCTGCGCAAGGCAGCACCCTCCCGGACCACGACGTGCTCTTCCACACCATCAACTTTGAGCGCTTCGAGTCCAGCTTCTGTGAGGCAGCCTGACCCGCGCAAGAGTCGCCACCGTCCCTACCACTATTTTGATGCCGAAGATTGTACCAAATGTAAAAGAACTGCAGGGCAAGAAGAGGGAGGGAGGGGAAAGAGAAACAGAGAGACTCCGGGAGCTCTATGAAAAAGATGAGGTTGATTCGGAAAGGGGGGGGGTTGGGCGTGTGGCTCGAGAATGATCGCACTGCGCGCACGTGTGGCTCGAGAACGATCGCACTGCGCGCACGTGTGGCTCGAGAACGATCGCACTGCGCGCACGCCTCGGCACAACTATCCGCCGCTCGCCCGCCCGCCCGCCCGCCCGCCCGCCCGCCCACCTCGCAGTCAGGCAGCGCGCACGTAGCGTGCAACACAAGGGGAACAGGGCATGCAGCGCAACGCGCAAGGCGCGTGCGCAACAGGGACAGGGGTCTACTCTCTAAGAGTAGAAAAGGTGGTGGGTGGGTGCGTCGGTGGGTGGGTGGGTGGGTGGGCGAGTGCCCTCTTCGAATGCGCACGTGATGCCTTACTTGTCGCCGCCGTAAGCCTCCGGCTTGAGGCAGCCAACAAAGGGCAGACAGCGGTAGTCCTCCGCGAAGTCCATGCCGTAACCCACAACGAACTCGTTCGGGCACGTGAAACCGACGTAGTCGACCGCCACATCCGTCTGCGTGCGCCGCTCCTTCTTGTCCAGGAGCGTACACAGCTTGACCGACGCGCAGTCCTTGGTCATGAGGTATGACTTGAGCCACTTGAGCGTGTTGCCCGTGTCGATCAGGTCCTCGATACTACGTGCGAGGGAGCCTGCGTCAGTCTTGCCGCCTGCCGACCTCCGTGCGCCAGCGCGAGGAAGACACAAAACCCCTCCCTCCTTCACACAGCCCAGACTTACATGAGCACATGCTGGCCCGCCGGGTCGTTGGCGAGATCCTTCTTGACGACGACCGAGCCCGTGGACTGCGTGCCCTTGCCATAGGAGCTGACGGACATGAAGTCGATCTACACTCAAACCAAACAAGCAAGCAAGGCGTGTCAGCTTCGAGGGAACCACGCACGGCGTCCTGTCTGCACCCGCGCAGAGAAACAGCACAAACGCACCTGGTACGGCACAAGCATGTACTTGAGCAGGTCCGTCATGAAGCAGACGGCGCCCGTGAGGATGCCGACGGCCAGGATGGACTTGCCCTCGTAGTCCTTGCTAATCTTGAGCGCCATCTCCTTGACCTTTTGCTGGATCTGCGACTCGGTGAAGATCACCTCCTGGATGTTGCACGCCCAGGACCGCGGGCAGTTCACCAGCGCCCTACGCCGCGCGCCGCGCGCGTCCAAACGTCAGTCCCTCGGAACGACAAGAGCCCCTTGCTCGCGCGGCGCCCTCCCATCCCTGAGCGCTTGCATTTTCCGCGGCACAAGGCGGGAATTTGCGGCGCTGCGCTGCGGTGCGCGCGTCTTCCGCCCCCCCCCCCGCTCACTCGCCAGGCCGGCCGGCAGCGGCCGCCTCGCGCTCTTCTGCGTGGCGTCGACGTGGGCTGCGTCTCGACGGCCGTGCCCTCTTCACAGCGCACTGCGTCCCCCCTCCCTCCCGCCCGCGTCGCGCACGTACTGCTGCAGCTTCATCTCCTGCGAGAGCTCCGTCTCCTCCTCCTCGCGGCGCTTGCTCGGCTCGATCACCTTGCGCTGGATCAGGTCGGCCACGGCCTTGAGGCCCTGCTCGAGCTCCAGGTCCATCTCCATCGCGCCGGCCGACGCCGCCCGCCGCTCTGCCCTCGCTTCGGCTCGATTCGCGATTGCCGGGCGCCGCGCGAGGATGATTCGCGTGCAGCGCCGCCGCCGAGGCCATTGATCGAGCAGAGCAATGTCAGTGCCGCGTGCGGGGCGCGTGCGTCCGCGACCGTCGCGGACCGTCGCGGACCGTCGCGGACCGTCGCGGACCGGCGCGGGCGGCGCGGGCGTCGCGGACCGTCGCGGACCGTCGCGGACCGTCGCGGGCGTCGCGGACGGTCGCGGACGGTCCGGAAGGATCCGGGCGGCAGTGCCGCTTGGCTGCTCGCGCGCCTCGGCCGCCGACCGGACGCCGACGCGCGGCGCGCGGCGGCCGCGAGCGCGCCCGCGCGGCCGGGTTCGGCCCCAGGCCAGGCCCGGCCCCGCCCGGCCCGGCCCCGGGGGCCGGCGGCGGCGGCTGGCGCCATGGCGCGGCTGGCGGAGGTGGAGGCGGCGCTCAACCGGCTGTTCGACCCGCGCACGGACGGCGCGGAGAAGCAGCAGATCGAGGCCGGGCTCGCGCAGCTGCGCGAGGGAGGAGACGCGGTGGAGTTCGCCTGCCAGGTGCTGAACGAGAGCCGCAACCAGTTCGCGCTCTGGTTCGCGAGCCTGACGTTGGAACATGTGGCCCAGACGCGCTGGGCCACGGTTGGCCAGCGGGACGAGGTGCGCGGCTTCGTCATGGCGCACGCGCTGCGCCAACGCGGCGCGGCGCTGCCCGCGCACGTCGTCACCAAGCTGGCTAAGGTCGCTGTCGAGATGGCCAAGCACGACTGGCCGCAGCGGTACCCGGGCTTCTTGCGCGACGTCCTGGGCGGATGCGCCGCGCAGGACGACGCCACCAGCGCCGCCGCCCTGCAGCTGCTGCTCATGACCATCGAGGAGCTCGCCACGGACTCCACGCGCGCGGTGGTGTCCTCGGCGCGCAAGGCAGAGCTGCGCCAGCTCCTGCGCGCCGAGGTGGCCGCCATCGTGCAGCGCGTCGAAGCGGTGCTGCGCCAGGGCCTGGCGGCGCCGCAGCTCGCCGCGGGCGCCGAGCTGCCGCGCACGACGCTCGCCTTCGCCGTGCTGCAGCAGGTGCTCTCCTGGCTGCCGCCCGAGCAGGCGGCCGGCGGCGAGATCATGGGCGTCGTCTTCAAGTACATGGCCGTGCTGCGCAGCCCGCACGCCGTCGAGGCGCTCATGTGCATCAACGAGCTCCTTGACAAGAACCTTGTGCCGCAGGACACGCTGGACTTTGTGCTGCGCGTGGCCGTCGCCGCGCTCGAGACGCTCCAGGTGCTGGCCGGCTCCGGCTCGGACGGCGCCCTCGGCGCCTGCGCCGAGGGCTTCGTCACGCAGTACACGCGCTTCTTGTCCATTCTGCTGCACAAACACCTGCGCAAGCTGGAGACACTTCCGCAGTTCTCCGTTCAAACCTTCGCCGAGCTCTTGGCGACCTACACGCTGCGACAGGAGTCCGTGGACGACTTCTTGTACGCGCTCGAGCTCTGGACCGTGTACACAGGCTATGTCCGCGAGGACTTTGAGCGCGGTGGCGCGCAGAGCGCCCCCGCCGCGGCCTACCTGCAGGTCCTCGGCAACCTCATGATGGAGCTCCTGGAGCGCGCGCTGTGGTCCTCTAACGAGGACTTTCTCGACTCCATCGAGGACGAGCCGCTGGACCGCGCCTCCCCAAACGCGGCCGGCCCGTCCCTCTCGGGCGCCGGCGACGAGGCGGCGCCCGAATCCGATCTGGAACGCTTCGTGACGCGCGTCGGCGCGCTCGTGGCGGAGATCGCCCTGCTCCCGGCGCCGTACGAGGGCCCGGCGTTCGAGCCGGCGCTCATGCAGGCCGGCCGCCACCTGCAGCGCGGCCTGGAGCGCCTCGCGCCGCTTTTCAACACGCTCAAACAGGGCCAGGTCGTGAGCCAGGGCGAGATGGCTGTCTACGCGCGCGCCGCCGGTGACGTCGGCACGCTCGTGCGAATCGTGGGCCAGCTCGCCATCTGGCTTGTTGTGCCGGGCCGCTTCTCCGCGCTCTTCGATGTCGCGCTGCAGTACATGCGCTGGGCCATGGAGCTCATCGAGGCGATGAACAGCAACCGCGTCTACACGTGCGGCCCCAGCTTTGTGCGCCTCGAGGTCAGCGTGCTGCAGCTCGCCACCGGTCTCTGCACCTGGCTGCAGAAGCTTGGCCAGCTCGCGGACGCTGTCCTGTCCACCAGCGGCGAGGTCAGCGAGGCGGACCGCGCCGCCCTGCAGGCCAATGCCACGGCTCGCGACTTCGTCGGCAGCTTCGACAACGTCGCCATGCAGGTCATCGAGCACGCACTCGCCTCGCTCGCCTCCAACATCACGCCGCTCCCGGAGGAGATCAGCCTCGCCGGCATCGACCTCTTTGCGGCTGTCTGCGCCAACGTCATCCCGACGCGCCTGCTCGAATACCCGGCTGTCGACCGCGTCTGCGGCAACCTTGCCGACTTCTCGCTCTCTGTGCCGATTCGCCCGCGCACCAAGCTCTACGTGGCCGTCTCCCGCATGACGCTGGCGCCCGCCGTCAAGCGCAAGGCCGCGGCCGACCGCGAGACGCTCAAGGCGCTCTACATGGCGCGGATCGGCCCGGTCACCGCCGCCCTGCCGCCCCTCGTCGACGAGTGCGCGAGCCAGGCCGCCAACACGCCCTCGCGCCGCATGCAGAGCGCCGAGCGCTGCCGCCCGTTGCTCTCCATCCTCGCCGCGCTCAGTGACGACGCCGCGCTCAGCGTCACCACCACCAAGCAAGTTGTCGCCTCCGTCGTCCTGCCCGGCCTGCCGCAGGCGGTGCGCCTGCTCAGCGTGCTCATGATGCCGGCCGGCGCGCTGGCGGCGCAGAACGGCCAGGCCTCGCCCGAGGACCTGCAGCGCCTGCGCCGCCAGGTCACCGCCTCGCTCGGCGCGGCGCGCGACGCGCTCGACTTTATCGTCTCCGCGCTCGGCGCCTTTTCGCGCCAGGCGAGCAAGGAGGACTGCCTGCAGACCATCTCCGACCTGGTTGACATCTTCGCCGGCCAGAATCTCGCGCAAAACATCGCTGAGAACGGCAGCGGCGGCCCGCTGTTGCTGCTCAAGTTGCTTCGCCTCTTCGTGGCACTCCTCGGGGAGCCCTCGTCCACGTTTTATCCGGTCTTTCCCAAGCTCATGACGCTCTGCCTGCAGGAGTTCCCTGCCGTCATCGCCAACCTCACCGCCAGAACTGCCGCCGCCGACGCTGGCGCGCAGTCCGCTGCCGCCGACCACGCTGTCGATCTTTACGAGGCGCTCTACGAGCTCGTGCACACCGTGCTCCGCCAGCATTGGCGCTGGTTTATGCGGGACTCCAATGCCATTGGCAAGCCCTGCTTTTCGCGCTCGATGGAGTTGCTTCTCGAGTCCCTCGACATGTCGAGCCTCTCCCCCAACACGTACCGCCGCAACCTCGCCATCTTTGACGACCTGCAGCAGACCCACAATCTCTACAGCGTCGACGAGTTCAAGCGCAACATGCGCCCGGCCTTTATGAAAACTCTGCTCATGCTTCTCGTCACCGGCTCGCGTGACATCCTGCAGGACGAGGTTCTGCAGACGCTTTACGGCCTCGCCAATGTCGACTTTGAGGAGTTCTACGCGAGCTTCGTTCCGGATGTTCTCCGCGCGTACGTCGCTCGCCACGGCCAGCAGCTCACCGAGGACGCCTATGCCAAGGTCACCGTAGCGCTCGTCAACCGCCCCACGGACCTTCCGTCCTTTTCGCTGGCCATGCGAGCCTTCTCGAACGACATTCGCGTCATGCTCTCCTAACGACAGAGACCGAACGGCACTCCCACTGATGATGGGATGCTGATGCTGATGCTGATGCTGATGCTGATGCTGATGCTGATGCTGATGCTGATGCTGATGCTGATGCTGATGCTGATGCTGATGCTGATGCTGACGTTGCAGCGCAGCCTGCTCATCCTCATCGGCTTCGCTCATCATCATCGGTGTCGGTGCTCGGCACTCGATCCATCGAACTATCGAACCATCGATGCATCTTGATCCATCTCGATCCGTCTCGATCCATCTCGATCCATCTCGATCCATCTCGATCCATCTCGATCCATCGATTCATCGATCGGTCAACCGATCGCGGAGAGCTTAGGTATGCTATCGACTAGCCCTTCATCCGTAACAAACACAAGCATGATTGACAACTCACTCTGACCTCAACAGCTCACTTCTACGTTTGCTATGTTACAAAAGCTTACGCCTCTGGGCCACCTTGAAGCGCCCGTGCATGGGACATGGACCGCCCCACGAACAACAGTGCACCCGCCTCTTGTGGCGTCGTCGCTGCCTCCGTCCTCCGAAGAGGCTCCAGGCGCGCGCGTCGGGCGCGACGAGTACCTCGACTCCGAGCCGCCTGGAAGTCGTGTCGGGGCGGAAGAGAGACCGCTGCGGGCTCCAGAGGCACGCTGTGCGTCTGTGGGCCGAGAGAAATCGCCATGGGCTCCACGTGCACGCCGTGAGCCTGGACGCCCAAGTTGCCCATGTCCAGCTCGGCGGCAGACGCGCAACGCTTCGGAGTCCTCTCCAGGCTCGAAATGGCAGCCAGATTTTCGTGCAGCGGCCCAGCACGAAAGCTCGCCGCTGACTTGGACGAACGCAACACGGGGATCTGCGAGCTCTGCACCTCGATCGCAGCCTCTGACGCCAACGTGTCCTCGCCGCCACTGACGGCGCATCCAAATGCTAGGTCCCGCAGCGGGCTCGGCGTGAACGCTGCGGATCGCGACGGCACCCGTGTGTGCCGGGGCGCGACCGTCCTCACCTCACGCTGCGCATTGCGCAACGCCTCCTTTTCCCGCCGCAAGATCCGGAGCGCCTCCGCTTGAGTTACGGGCCTGGGCTCCGGCTGCAGCGAGGACGACTTCAACGAGGTCGGGCTCGTCATCGTCATCGTCATTGTTGTCGCAAGTGCCGCACCATCCTGGTTCAGGTGCACGAGAGCCCCGTCCTCGAGCCCCGAAGGGCCGCCGCTGCTGCTGTTGCTGGGCTCGGGCTCCTGGACGCACTCTTGCAGCAAGAGCTCATCCACCTGCGCAAAAAAGCCGGGCAGAACGTCGCTCGAGACGCTCGAGGCCAACGTGGCCTCCTTCACCGCCACCTCGGTCTGGTTCGTGCCTGCGCCTGCCTCGATGGCGTCGTCCACCCCCACCTCTTCCTCAACGACCGTCTCATGGAAACCCTGTCGCGAGGTGCGTGCCTGGCGCGGCGCCGCACCTGGCGATGCAGCGTCTCTTGGGGGGGATATGGCCCGCATGAAGGATACGGAGCTAAGCGAGTCGCTGAGCGAGTCGCCCACGTGCAAACGCTGCGGCTGGGCCCGGGCCGAGGTTGCCGACTCGGTGCTGCGCGCTGACGATGCGGCTGCTAGGGCTTCGTCCGACACCGGCTTCCATTCGATGTCCTCGTTCACACGCGCCATGCGCAGGTATGGGTCGAGCCGCTCCTTCTCGAACGACATGCCTTCTCTGTCGGCGAGTGCCTTGACCGAGACGGCGTGGTCCTGCGCCTTCCAGAGCGCACTCGTGAATCGCGGTGCACAAGTCAGCTGCACGGGTCCCATGATGAGGTCCAGCCCCTGGAGCTCACCAAGACTTGCCTCGGACATTTTCTGAGAGTCTGAGTCGAACGAGTCAGACGAGGTGGGGGAGCTGGACGTGCTGTCCTCTTGCTCTACTTTTGCCGACTCTTGCTCTTCTTGCACTGGAGCGCTCGCAGGCTGCTCTTCTGCTTCCTTCTCCTCTGCGCCCGTTTCCTCCTGGACGCCCTCTGCGTCCCCAGGAATCACGACAGCGTCGGCGTCGTCCTTGTCTTCTTCTTCGTGCACCTCGTCGCTCGTCATGACGAAATTGGCGAAGAAGTGGTCGGGCCGGGCGATCTCCGGAAAGGAGTTGATCCCGGTGGCCTCTTGCCACGCGAGACCATCCTCCTCGTCGCTGTCCGAAGGTGAGGACAGGTGCCGCGGGCTGAGCTCCGCCACCTTTTGCGCCAGCGAGAGCCGACGGCTCTCCGGAAGCAAGAGCGACATTTTACGCTCGTTGGACTCGGTTGGGAGAGGCTTGCCGTGCTTGGCAGCATACTCTTGCGCCTCGAGCTCATACTTGCGGCGCTCCGCAAGTTCTTGCTCTCGCGCCTTGCGCTCCTTTTCCATCTCCGTTCGGAGCTTGACCTCGGCTTCGATCACCTCGCCATGAAAGAGGAGGCTGCGAGAGGCAGAGAAGAACTCATCGATACGCCGGAACGACATGTCGCGATCCACGGTATTCTCGTTGTCGCGCACAATCAAGACGCTCGATTTGCGGGTGAACTCGCGAGTCGAGAGCGTCTCAGACCTGCGGAGCTCGCGCACAAGCTTCCTGCCCACCGGATGCGTCTCTGTCAGAGGCTTACTGAGCTGCAAGAGCGGGTCGCTGTCAAGCGTGGGTTGACTGCGACGCTGCGCCTGGATCATGAGCACCTCCTCGCGCGTGGGCCGCTCGCCAATGTCTTTGGCGGAGATGGCCCGGATCGACGACGTCGTCAGCTCGTCCTGCGACTCCTCCGAGTCCGAGTCCGCGCCCGAGCTCGTCTCCTGCGCGCTCTCACTCGAGAGAGACGTGCGCCGACCCTTGCGTGTGCCCCCGTTTGCTGTGGCGCTGCCCTCGTCGTTGTCGTCCTCCTCATCGTCGTCGTGGTCGTGGTCGTCGTCTTCCTCATCCTCGTCGTCCTCGTCGTCGTCCTCGTCGTCGTCCTCCTCGTCCTCCTCCTCGTCGACGTTGTCCTCGTCCTCGTCCTCGGCGGACACAGGAAGGCTGCTTTGAACGGAGCCCAGACCGGAGGCGTCCGTGCCCCGGGTACCGGGCCGACCATTGGAAGCCTCTTCACCCTCTTCGCCCTCCACGATCACACTCGCCTTGGCGATGGGTGAGGTTGCCTCCAGAGCGGTTTCCAACGGGCCGCCCGTTGCGACTCCGGTGAAGGCTGTCGTCGCGGTCTCCTCGCGAGCAGCGGCGGCCTTCTCCTCCTCCTCTTTGTCCCCCTCCTCCTCCTCCTCCCCCTCCTTGGCGGCCGTGGCGGCGGCGGCACGCAAGGCATCGGGGGACACTGAGCGGGGCCTCTCGCCAGGAATGCTTGCAGTCTTGACGACCTCGTAGTCGAGAAGAAGGTTCTCGCGGAGGCCCTCGGGCGCGACGTAGTCCTCGAGCGGGTTCAGGCGTCGGAAAATCTCCTCCTCGAGCTTCTCGCGCGATGTAAGCCATACTGCGCTCAGGGCCGCCTCAATCTCCTGAAAGCGGAGCGACTTGGCCGTGTCGCTATCTGCCTGCTCGCGGAGGTCTTGCGCGGCGGTCTTGGCCTCCTGCTGCCGCGACTCGAGCTCGCCGATGCGGCGGATGGTTTCGTTGAAGGTCTCGTTGGTTTGCGACTGGAGCCTGGCCTTTTGCGCCTCCTGCGCGCGCAGCTCCGCCAAGAGCTGCTGCATGAGGTCCTGCTGTTCGGCCAGCTCCTTCTTGAGCGCGCGCGACCGCGGATTCTTGTCCTGGCCGCGGCGCCGCAGCGCGTCCAAGTCGGCCTGAAGCTGGTCGATGCGCTCTTGGAGGCGCGCATACTTGCTCTGGTTGATGCGCAGCTCCTCCTCGATGGTGGCCAGCTCCGTCTGCGAGCGCTCCCGGCCCTGCTGCAGCTCGTGGGCCGTCACGCGGCGCGTGCGCCGGCACGAGCGCGCTTGCGAATCTAGCTTGCGCGCCACGGCCTGCGCCTCCGCGACGCGCTGCGCGTAGTCGAGTCGGCGCGAGTTGACGTGGCTGCAAGCCAGGCCAAGGCGCTCGAGGAAGTCCGTGCGGACCTCGACAGCGAGCTTCCAGGCGGCAGACAACCGGAGTTGCGCGTCCGCGCCGCCAGCCTCAGTCTGCGTTAGGTCGACCGCTGCTTCGTGCTCACGGTCACCCGGGCTGCCGCCGTAGGTGTCTTGGAAGAGCTCCAGCAGGTGCATGGGATCGTCGGCCTGCAGCAGAAAGGCCCGCATCGTGGACCCACCGGCGCGCCGGTTGGGTACACCGCTGCGCAGCGCCCACAGGCAGGTGGGCTTGGGGCCGAGGACCTTTTGGTAGAAGGCTTTGGTGCGCACGATGGAGCTCGAGATGCGTGTCGCGGCGATGGTGGTCTGCGCAAGGGCATCGCCTTGCTGACTGCACGGAGCGTCCGCGCCCTCGTCGTCCTCCTCCTCTTCGGACCTACGAAATGCCATGGCTTGGACAGTGCCCGCATGTGGGATGCGCGTGTTCTCAAGGTACTGCAGCAGATAGGCGCTCGGTTTGCCAATGCGGGATGCACGCTTTTTCGCTTTGACGCTGAAGGACGCCAGCGCGCTCGGGCCGGCGCGTGCGCGAGCTTCTTCCTCCGCGCGGGCCTCGGCGAGCTGCTGATGCACGACGCCGCGTGCCAGTATGACCTTGTCACGCTCGAGGCAGGCTTGCGTGGTGCGCGTGCGCGCCGCGATGGTACGAGTCTGGCCCTCGCGCAGCTCGTCGATGGAGCCGAGGAAGGACGGCGAGCGGCGGTCGAGCATGTGGCCCGGTGTGGTGCGCATTGACTTGCCCGAGCTCTGCAGCGAGGCCGCAGAGCACGACGCCGCAATGGCGACGCGCCAAAACGACGCCGAGCTCAGGTGCGCCCAGGAAGCGTGCGTGCGAATGTGCCGGTAGGACATGAGCTCAAAGGGGGTGAACTCGACCGCCTCGAGCCGCGCCCCGTGCGCTTTGAGAAAGGCGCGCGTCCGCGGGTCGGTGGCCAGGTCGACCGGCAGCTTGCCGTCGTCGTCGTGCGCAAAAACCGAGGCGCCGGCCTGCACGAGGAGGACGACGATCTGAAACCAGGCGTCGCCGAGGTGGCGCGCTGCCAGGTGCAGGCTGGTGGCGCCAGTCGCGTTGCGCGTGTCGACGGCGAAGTCCGCGAAGGCATCCATGGCGGCGCGTAAATCAGCGGCCTCGTGGTCTTCTGCAGGCCGTGAGGCGCCCTTCTCTAGCACGTTGGAGAGGACGTCATGTGCCGAGAGCTCGGTGGAGAGGTCCTTCATGGTCGCCTTGCGCAGCTGCTTGAACATGCGCAACTTGTGCTTCTCAATAGAGTGCAGCTTCTCATACTGCGCCGGGCCCTCAAGCTTGGCCAAGGCCGTCCGCACGAGCTCAACATTGCCCAGGTCCGCTGCCTCGTGCAAGGGCGTCTCGGCACGGTGCGCATTGGGCGGCTCGCGGGAGCGAGTGAGCCAGCGATGCAGCGTGGCGAGGTCGGCCTCATCCTCGAGGGACCAAGCCGAGGCGAGCTGTGAGCCGGCGTGCAGGCAATAGCGCAGGTCGCCGGCCGACTGAAAGGCGTGCTCGTAGCGCGGGTCGACAACGTCGAGGACTTGGGCGGCCGCCGCCTTGGGCTTGGTGCGATTGCGCGTCAGCGAGGCGACCCAGGTCGCGAAGCAACGGCGCTGCACGCGACGCGCCTCGGAGCGCAGGTACACGAAGCGAGCGAATTTCCAGCGGCGACGGCCCTCGCAGACGCGGCGCCAGGCCCACCAGGCGCGCACTAGATAGACATGCGCGGCATCGCGCTGCCACATGAAGACGGCGTGCAGCGCAATCTGCACGTTGCGTGTGCTGCCGGGTGCCAGCAGACGGTCGCTGTGGCAGATGCGCACGGCCTCGAGGTCGTCAAAGCGGCGCTTCCACAGGCGCAAGACCTTGCGTTTCGCGTCGGACCGCATATTGAGCGAGAGGTAGCGCTTGACCACGCGTAGGCGTGCCTTTCGGCGCGCGTAGTCGAACCACGCCATGAGAACGCGCCGCGCTTGGCGCAGCTGACCGCCGCGGGCACGAGCGTGCTCAAACCAATGCTTGAGCACGTAGTACTGCCGCGACTGCTCGTATTGCTGCTTGGCAAGCGCTTCGTTGCGGCGTTTGCGCACACGGCGCCAGCGGTAGGAGCGCATCTTGCGGAAGAACCGCAGGAGCAGCATGTGCGGCGCGCGCCGCGCGGCCTCGGCCTTGAGGAGCTGCATGCGCGCGTACCGCTGGAGCCACTCGTCCCAGAGCGCCAGCTCCGTAGCGAAGACGGGCGTCGGCTCCTGCCGCCGTCGACAGCCCCGAAAGGCTGCCCAACGCCGCCACATCTCATAAGTGATCTGTAGCCTCTCCCCGGTCCATAGCTTGCGGCAGCGCTGCGTCGGCTCCAGGCGCGACATGCGAAGCAGGTGCATGCTGGCGAGAATGCGCCGTCGCGCGACGAGCCGCAGGTACAGGAGCCAGCCGTCCAGAGCCTTGCGCTTCTGCGACATTTCTGCCATTTGACGCACGCGCCGCCACGCCTTGCGTTGCTCCACCCTGGCGCGGGCCTCCTCTCGCTTCTTCGGCTCGAGCAGCATCCACGTCGGCAGTTCTTCCTCCTCCTCCTCCTCCTCCTCCTCCTCCTCCCCCTCGGGCTCACCCTCCTCGAGCCCCTCCTCGGACGTCTGCGTCTCCACGCGGCTGTCTTGGTCTCGCTCCACGCTCTCGTCGGGCGCCGACGTGCGTCGACGGCGCTGACCGGCGCGCGCCATGCCATGGCGCTCCATGCGCACGAGCAACTTGCTCATGAGTACGTCGTTCTTGCCCATGGTCATGGCCATGATGAGCTTGCGCGACTCCGCGGCCTCGACCTTGGCCGCGCGCCACCGGTACAGGAAGCGCCTGCGCACGAAGCTGCGCAGCAGGCGCTCGGCCTTCACGAAGAAGATCCACCCCTCGAAGAAGCGCCTGCGCACGCCGCAACGCCGCACGCGCACGCGCATGAACCGACCGCGCTGCGCCTTCATGCGCCACCACGCCTGCAGGCGGCGCGCCGCGTCCTCAGCGCGCCGCTGGAACTTGAACTCCAGCACGAAGCGCTCCATCTCGACCGCCCCGAACCTGTCCGGCACGCTCCCGCGCCCGCGCTGTCGCGCGTATTCCAGCACGTGCTGCGCATGTTTGGCCGCGAGCTCGCCCACGAGCGTCGCGCTGCCTGTGGCCTTGGCCGCTCCGCCACCGCCCACGTCCTCCTCGACGCGCGCATCGCGCAGCAGCTGCGCGCCGTCCTCGGCCTTGCCGCGCCGCGCGAGGCTCGCCTCCAGCAGCTCCACGCGCGCCTCGGCGAAGGCCAGCGCGCTGCGCAGGTCCGCGACCTCGGCGGCCTCCATGGCCGCGCGCGGCGCGAGGCTGCTTGTCTGCCAGCGCGCGATCGACCGCGTGCTCGATCTCTCCACAGCCTTGCAGATCACATGCGTGCGCGCGCGCGCGCGTGCTCTAACAATCATAAAAAGCGAACCAGGGGTGTGTACCGCCTCTATGTCACTCGGTGACAGTCACGGTGACACTCTTGTTAACTATCAGTGCCGTTGGCTACGTGGCGGCGGCGGAGCCTCTGGCGCGTGCACGCAATACTGCTCTATCGAAGCAAGGTTGAGCAATGCCGAGCCATGGGCCAAGTACCAGTGAACGCTTTGTTTTGCTGCTTTTTTTTCAACTTTGCTTTGCTTTGCGTTTTGCGTTGTTTTGCTTTGCGTGTGCCCTCTTCTTCAGCGGCGGCGGCGCTTCGGGGTCGCATTGGGCGTGTGGCACTGGAGCGGGCGCTTGGACTTGGAGAGCTTCGGCACGTTCTCGCGGTCACTCGTGAAGCTGTCCTGTGACCACGCAGCCGGCGCCTTGGCGACGTCGTGGCGCTCCGCAAGCGGCGGCCGCCGCGCCTGCTCCGCGCGCTCGGCAGCATACCGGTCCAACAGCTCGCGCTGTAGCGTGGCGCTCAGCGCTGCGCTCAGGCCTGACCGCCTCAGCGCCTCCTCGGGCGACACTGAGGCACCGGCGGCGTCCAGGGATCGGCGCAGCGTCGCGTACAGGCTCTCCTTGGCGCGGGACCAGTCCGCCATGGCTGATGCCTCCTGCTGGTCGGCCGCAAGGGGCGCCTCGTCGATCTTGGTTTTCTTGGAGAACATCTTGGCGAGGCGCGCGTCTTCGGCGTTCTCGCTGCCATCTTGGTCGCCAGCGCCCTTGTCCTGATTGATCTCCTCTTCGTCGGTGTCGTCGTCAAAGCACGTACGAACCTTGACCTCCAGCGCATGGTAGCCCGTATCGGTGGAGCCCTGGCGAACTGAAGTAGCCGGTGACTTGAACTACGCAGTAAGAGAGAGAGAGAGAGAGAGAGAACGCATGTGATGTGAGTCCGTCTAGGATGACCTCACGCTGGGTTGTCACAAAGTTGTTTGCGAAACGTACGACGGGAACGGCGCCGCTCGAGGCATTCTCGAAAAGCGGCGGCTCATAGTCGCGGGGCGTGTGGTCGTGGTACGTGAGGTAAAAGGTCACCCACCTGTTGCCGGCCACGTCCTGTAAAAGCGCAAGGGAGCAAGCGCGCGAGCAAGCGCGCGAGCGCGTGAGCCTCGGCAAGGGCTATGGCGCCGGCCTGATTCTCAGGAAAGAAACGTACCGGCAACTGAGCCATGGTGCTCGTGAGCGTCTTGATGAGCGCCCGCGTCTGCTGGGAAACCTGGTCGCGCGAGATGCGCTCGGCGGAGCTGGCTGCCGCCGCCGCCGCCGACGAGGTCCGCTTCATGGCCTCTGCGATCGGCGAGCCGTCCTCCTCGGCGATGATGCGCGCCTTGGCGTAGTCGATGCGAAAGGCGTACGACTCGATGATGTTGGCTTTGGCGTCCGGGCCGTCCCTTGCGAGCTCCGGGTCGGCGTCATGGATGTTGAGCATGATGCGATCCACGTAGCCTTTTTGAAAAGAGTCGAAGACGCCCTTCTCCAGGTAGTCCATGAAGGCGCGCGCGCCGCCGTCCTTCGTGGCCGGGCTCAGGATCTTCAAGTCGATGCCGCACTGTTGCGTGTCGCGCGCGGCGGCGACCGTTAGTCTCCCCTCCGAGCCCATTTTCAAACTGGCGACCGCGCTTACGCACGTATTCGCGGTCCTTGAAGTCCTCCAGCGGGAAGATGCCGCGCTGGAAGGCCACCGCGGACGCCATGATGCGAATGCTGTTCCTGCGCGCCCGGCCGCCCGTCAGCTCTCCTCCCTCTCTCCCTCGCGTCCGGCTTCCCCATGGACGATTTTCAAAAAATCACCAGCGGCCCTTCTTCTTGCATGCACGCACTTGACGGCGGCCGTGCTGGTCTTGAGCGATGCGATCGTCTGCTGTCGCGTCTTGCTCTGCGCGCGCTGCGCCTGCATGGCGGCGGGCGAGCGCGGGTCGAGGAGCGCGCGGCGGCGTGCAGAGTCCTCCTGCGCTTCGTCGCTTCTTCGATGCGGGTTTGCTCGCAATGCAGCGCCTCAAAGAGAAACAGGGGGAGGTCACTCCCGCCGACGTTAGGCACGCGCGACCCGCGGACCCCGGGCGCAGGCGCCGGCCACTGGTCCCGCCTCGATGCGAGCGAGCAAGTCGACGCAAAACTAGAGAAGCAGGCGCGGGGCGCAGATCCCAAGCCCGGCCGCATGGGCCGCCGCCGGCGGCGGGGCGCGGCAGCACAGGCCCTGGTGCTGGCGCTGGTGCTGGCGCTGGCGCTGGCGCTGCCGTCGGCGGCGAGTGCGGCGAGGCTGGAGGCATGGCGCGACCTGCGCGCGGCAACCGGCGACAACGTCTGCGTCCAGCAGCTGCAGCAGCTGCAGCAGCAGGACGAGCACGGCGTGTGCGCCCGTGTGGACAGCGGCGGCCGCGTTGAGGTGCTAGGTCGCGGCTCCGTGCGTGCGCAGGTCCGAACGAGCGAGGGCGGCTTCCGTGTGGTGGAGTGGACGGGTGGCGCGGCCGAGCAGGGCGCCGAGTGCAGGTTCGAGCGCGTGGCGCCCGCGTTCGGCGCCATTGGGGTCGGCGGCCTGCCGGCCCCGGCGCGGCTCGAGTACCGACTTCTCAACTGCCCGCGTGCGGCGCTTGGCCTCGAGCATGTCGAGATCAGACACATGAAGCGGGACCAGCCCTGGATCTCGGTGTCGTCCGGGCTGGACTGCGAGCGCGTCTCCGGCGACTGCCGCGGAATCGTCAGCCTGACGGAGACCCTCCCCGGCACGCACGCATTCGAAATGCGCGTGGGCCAGGACGGAGAGCCCTCCGTGCTCTTCATGGTCGACGTGCTCCCGGCCTCGCTGGCCCAGATTCGCAGGGCGCCGCCTACGCAGGTTTCGACCGCACCCAAGGCTGCACACAAGAGCGAAGCAAGCTCGCCGTGCAAGCAGCATGTAGTCTTTGTTGGTACGCTGCATTGGGACGGCCAAAAGGCGATCTGGGCGAGTCTGCTAGAAGCGCTGGCCGGGGCGGCGGCGCGGCTGTCCTACGTGACCTTTGCTGGGGAGGACCTGGCAAGGGCGAGCGATACGAAGCTACGGCAGTCCCTAAAGCGCCTCGGTGTCAATTTCGACCACGTCCCGCTGCAGCTGCAGCCTGGGCCCGGTGACCGCGGCGATGTCGCAGGCCTTGTGCTGGACCTGGTGAGTGCGACGCGAGGCCTCGCCGAGACGCGACGCGCTCGGTGCCGTGCCGCACCCGCCTCGTGCCTTGCCACGTGCTCCTCCGCGCTGGCCAGGCAGGCGGAGCTATTCCTGCCAAAGTATGGTGTGGACCTCGTTCAGCGCATGCTCGGCGCGCTCGAGGGCGCGGACACGCTGGTTTTTGGCAACAGCAAAGAGCTCACTGATGTCTTACTTGTTGAGGTGGCACGGCTCGCGGGTGTTGGCTTCATTCTCATGGACCTCCCGAATGTGGACCCTCACCCGCGGGTGGACGCTGACGTCGTGGTGGCGCCATCGCGCGCCACGCACGCAGAGCCATCCGTGGCGCGCCTCGCCGGCACCAAGGTCGTGGTGCACCCAGGCGTGGACCTGGTGCGCTTCGAAGCCTCCCGCTATCCCCGACTGCGTTCGGCGCGCACGCGGCCCGTGGTGGGTTTCGTGGCACGCCTGGAGCCGGAGAAGTCGGCCGGGCTATTCTTTCACGCGGCGTCGCTCCTCGCGGACCTAGACGCCGACTTTGTCGTTGTGGGCGGCGGCTCTCTGCGGCCAGCGCTGCACGAGCTGCGAGCCGCACTCGGCCTGGAGCGCCGGCTGCTCTTCGCAGGGATGCTCTTCGACGACGCGCTTCCAGCGATGATGGCGCGCATGTCGGTCGTGGTGAACCCGTCCCTGTCGCTGTCGGAGACCTTTTGCATCGCCAACGTGGAGGCGATGGCGCTAGGCGTGCCCGTGGTGTCCTTTGGTGTGGGTGGCGTGGCAGACTACCTGGAGCACGGCGAAAATGGCGTTCGCGTGGATGACCTCTCGCCGGCGGGTCTGGCCGCGGGCGTTCGCCAGGCGCTCGCTCGGCGTGAGGCGCTGAGTGTGGGGGCGTCCGCAACGGCGCGGCGCTTCTCGACGCGCGCCATGACGGACGCGTACCTTGACATGTTGTTGTTCTGACTTAGTTCAGAAGTAAAATTAGGAAAGATCTTTGTCAGGACAGAGTGTGGGCGTGGTAGAGTAGGGTTACATCGCAGCGGTGGTTTTAGATACTGGTCTTTTGGATGGGTTCGAGATTGAGCTGGTCGTCGTCGTCCGAGTCCGGGTCGATCCAGTCCGAGGCGATGGGCCGGATCGAGAGCGAGGAGAGGCCGTCGACCGGCGTGACTGCGAAACCAAGCGGTTTGGCGCTGCGCGTGCCGATGTTGGGCGAGTTGGCCGGGCTGATCTTGGCCTCGTCCGTCTCGTCGATGGCGAGCGACTTGCGCAGGCCGCTCGTCTTGGACCCCTGGATGAAGACAATCTTGGGGAAAAAGAGGATGAAGAGCGACGTGAGGCTGCAGACGAGCGCGAAGGTGGACACCAGCGCGAAGCGCGCGGCCGTGGACCCCTCGACGAGCAGCACGATGGGCACGACAAAGGCGTACGGGTTGACAACGGCGAGCAGCGCAATGGCTACGTAGCGCGCCTCGCTAAAGGCCGTGCGATAGTTGATGGTGCGGAAGGCGTAGAGCGAGCCCGAGGTGGCCGCCACCGCGTGCACAAGCAGCAGCAGCAACACGAAGTCCGTGAATCGGTCCGAGGTGCAGCGGCCGGCGCTCTGCAGCGGAAAGCCCATGCGGTCGACCAGCGTATCGACGCGAGCGTACACCGGCGCGTCCACGGTGAACCAGACGATGCAGATCACCAGGTCAACCGCGAGGTAGGCCGCCGAGGTGCGCGCGAGTTGGGCGCCCGTCACGTTGATGCGGCGCAGGGATCGCCCGTCGTACTCGTGGAAGGTCTTACGCAGCTTCTCCTGGAGCGGAACAAAGGTGACGACGAAGCCCAGGCAGTAGACGACAATGGAGGCGCGGCAGCCGAGATCGGCCAGCGAATTGCCGCCGCGGCTGTCGGCACGGTTCCCGGCGTCATCCTCGATTCCCATGAGCGCGCCGCTGAGCGCAACGAGCGCGATGCCAAGCAACAGCATGGCGAGGAAGCGCGGCTGTGCGGTCTGCACAACGATATGTGCCCTGTAGCGCAACACCCAGAGCGCGAGAGCAAGCACGAGAAGCCAGATGGCTGCCGCGCTTGCGAGGCCGGCGCCCAGCAGGGCCGGCGGGACGAGCGAGAGGTCGTCCGCGGCCTGGTCCGCGACATGGAGCGGCAGCGCGGCGGCCACGTCCCACTGCACCTCTCCAGCATCCGAGAAAAATCGAGCGTGCGCAAGCACGATGTACTTGCCTTCCGACACATCAAGCGCTGATAGGCCGGCCGGGATGACGAGGGTGTTGTCGGCCGAGGCCACCGCGCTGGAACGTTCGAGCGGCACAGGGTCACCCACGGCCAAAAGGTCCTGCGACAGGCCCTTGACAAATGGCGTGCAGAAGCGGATGCGCTGGTCGCAAAAGTGAAGATTGAAGTGCGCGATGGGGGCCGCGGCGGACGCCGAGACCATCTGCGCCGGGACCTCCACCTCGGTGTGGAAAATGAGGCCAGCCAGGTCGGCCTGGCGTACGAGCTGGCGCGGGTGGTCCACGAAGGAGACGCGCACGCCGGGCGGGCAGCTGGCAAGCTGATCGTGGGCGCGCTTGGACCGGGCGGCCGTGCGCCAGCACACGCTGGTATCGAAGTCGCCCAGATGGTAGCCGGCTTCCGCGTTGCTGCTCGTCTGGCGCAGGAGTGTCTGGCCGCCCTCGGACGGGATGACGGCGACGGCAATGGCGTCGCGCAGCGTCACGAGCGCGTCACCGCGATCGTGACTCACAACCGAGGCGATGGCGACGACCATGTAGTCGCCGGTCTCGTCGATGCGCACATCGGCCTCGAAGCGCGAGCTGGAGGTCTCTCGCAGTGAAAAGATGCCTAGGAGCGTATCGGGGGAGCACGGCTGTGTCGCGTGGCAGTAGCCCAGCTCGGTGCCGGCGGTGGGAGTCCACGAGGCGCCCGCGTCAAGGGAGAAAGTGATGGCGCGTGGGACACCCGCCAAGAGGGAGATTGAAGAGGCCTCCTCGTCGTTCCCGGTCGAGCCCTCGTCGCCTGCGGCGGTGGCCGAGAAGGCGAGCGTGGGGCGCAGGTCCGTCGGGCAAGAGATCTCCACGGCCGGGGAACCGTCTTGCGGCGACTCCCAGCACTTTGGCGTCGCGCTCGGGTCAGGCGCGCCAGTCTGCTGCAGCGACAGTGGGGCGGCGAAGCGGCCGGCCGCGTACACGACGCCGTCCTCCGTGGTGACGGAGGCCAGCAAGAAGTGCTGGGCAGTGGAAGGCAGGTCTGCCGGCGCTGTGAAGACGACGCTCGCCGTCGTGGCGCCCGGTCCCAGCGCCACCGCGTCAGAGAGCGGCTCGCTTGTCGCCGGCTCACAGAGCGCGGCAGCCGGGTCAGCGCAGAAGCGGAGCTGCAAGGTGGGTGCGCGCGCTGCGTCGCGCGCCACGACCGTGGTGCAGTCGTCGCCCAGGGTGTCGTTGCAGGCCCCGGAGCCGAGCGCGAGCTGCAAGTCTACCTGGTACGTGCTGCCGCGGGTGAGAATCCGCGGAAGCGAGGAGACAACGTTGGTGGCAAGCCCCTGCGGGCACGCGGCCATGCGCTCTGCGCGGCCGCCCTTGTACGCCACGTGCAACGGGTCTGCGTAGGTGACCCAGCAGGCGGTGGTGGTCCTGGTGGACGGCGCAGCAGTGGCTGCGAGCATGGCGGGCGCAGCCACGTCGGCCGGCGCAAGCGAGGAGTTGGAAGCAAAGACAGCGTCGGCGACGAAGGCCCAGCGCTCCCCCAGCCACTCGGCGACGTTTACCAAGCGGCCCGAGGGCAGGAGATTCTGTACGTAGGTTGTGGCAGTGGAGGCGAGGCGGGTGCCGCTTGCGCTGAAGGCGACCAGACCTGTGGTGGCGCGCAGCGTGGTCTGTGCGAGGCCCTCTGTGGAGAGCTCGCCTTCGCCGGCACAAACGCTGGCGCCTAGGGCCAGGACGGCGTCGAAGGCGAAGCTGGCGTCGTCGTCCAGGCGGACGTCGACAGCGGACACGGAACGATCCACCAAGGCGTCCAGGGTTTGGGGCGCGGCGTTGTCCAGCCAGTGCGCCAGGAGCTCCCACTCCTTGCGGTCCTGCGCCGTGCTGCGCTCCAGGCCGCCACTCCGCACGTACAGGGAGCCGGCGAGCGGGTGCGGCGCGGACTGCAGCAGTTCCGGGCCGACCATGTCGGTAAAGGTCCAAAGCCAGGTGGCACCGAACATGCTGCGCGCATCGGCGGCCTCGAGCACCGCAGGCAGCGCGGTGGGCCCGACGGCCACGAGCACGGAGCGCAGGCCAGTGCGGCGCAGTGCGTCCACTGCGAGCGCCGCGGACTGGCCGAGCGGGACCGGGACGAGCTTGAAGGCCGTGGCGCGCAGCGCAGCCTGCTCGAGGTCCCGGCGCCACGCCAGCGAGGTGGCCGCGCCCTCCTCAAACAGCAGCGCGACGCGAGTCTGGTTCAGCCGCGCGTAAACGTCAATGAGCGCGCCGGCGGAGGTGTGAGAGGGCGCCGCAATGGCCATGTCAGCGGGTTCCAGCGCCGCGTGCCGGTCCAGGGAGACGAACGGCACCTCGGCTCTGCGCGCGCCGGCAGCCGCGCAGGCCGGGCCCACGAGCACGTCGAGCTGTCTGGAGGACGCCAAGTTCCACACGTGGCCCTCCTCACAGGCGCCTGCGTCGAGCAGGTCCACCCGCACATCGGGCGCGCAGGCGCCGATGCCGACAAGGTCCTCCACGATGGAGTCATCTCGCGCGTTGAAGTGCTGCTCCGCGAGAGCGGCCGCAACGTGCGTCGCGACCGACCACGGCCTCTCCTCGTCCCTGAGCACGCCAATTCGCGTCGGCCCTGCGTTCGCGGCGACCACGAGCGTCGCTACGGCCGCGAGGACGAGGCCTGCGCCCGCGCGCGCTCCCGCCATGCTGCTAAGCGCCCACGCTGGCGTCGCCGCCGCGATGCGTAAATGGCCTGACGGCCTGCGTCTCTCGCGTCTCTCCATCGATCGCCCAGGGGGGCGAGCCTGATCTGATCGATGGACAATTGATGTGAGTGAGAGGCCTTGCTCAGCTCGCTCGCTTGCTGGGCCTAACTTAGATGTGAGTTCTTGCTTGTCCCAGCCTGAGCCAGGCCTGGAGCGCGGCCGGTCCATCCATGCCGTTACGGGCCGCTACGTATGGGTCTGTAATTAGACCGCTTCGGCCGCAGCGCAAGACGGTCTCGATGCCGGTTTCGCGATGCTGTATCATGAACAAACAAAAGTAGTTTGAAGCGAGGCTTGTTCAGCACGCTGCGGTCAAGGCGTTTAAATGGCCAAGCACAAGGTTGAACTGAGCTGGAACGCAAGGACCGAAAAGGTGATCAGAAGGACGGGGAATAGTGGACAGACAGCTAGCTCTCTGCAATTCTCCACAAAGAGAGAGAGAGAGAGAGAGAGAGAGAGAGAGAGAGGTAGGGAGAGAAGGATAGAGGGAGAGAGGAAAGCAACCCTGAGATAGCGAAAGCTTGGGCCCCGGCTCAAAGAGCTCAGAAGTTGCGCCTCGATCGTTTGAACCAAGGCGGCCGCTTGCACTCATTAAACAGAGCAGACCGGGCGTTGGTCGCGCTGGTCGGCACGGTCCTCGGGGAGGCTGGCGTCAAGCGACGTGGCGCTACGTTCGTCGAGCGCAGGCTTCGTGGCAGTACGAGGCGAACGAAAGGCGGAAATCTTGAAGAAGGACTGGCCGGGCAGCGAGAGGAAGGTGAGGAGGGAGGCGACGGCGCGGCCCGAGATGGTCTGTGAGACAGAAATACCTGCGAGAATGATGCCGAGAGAGGCGGTAAACATGAGGATGGCCGCAGCGATGAGCTTGCGCGTCATGCGCATGGAGGGCTCCTGCGAGGTGACGAAGTTGTGGACGCGCTCCCGGAGGGTGGCGTCGTCTTTGGCGTTGCTGTCCGCGCCAGCGCTGCCATGAGCGCCGAAACGCACCTTGCGCAGCATACGTGCGAATCGCCAGCCGGCAGCGACGAAGAGCAGCGCGACGCAGAGGTTGGCGACGGCGACGATGGCAGGTGCGGTCCTAGCTAGGACATTGCCGGTGAAGGCGGAGAACATGGTGATGGTGACGTCGATGAGGAAGAAGCTGCCGGCAAAGACGAGGAAGGCGATGCGGCCGCGGCGCGAGAGCGTAGACTTGTGTGCCTGCCTCATCTTGAGCGTGTTGCGCGTCATGTCCTCCCAGGCGAGGAAGAGCACGGCCGAGCCGAGCCAGCCGATCGGCAGCGAGATGGTCATCAGCATGCGGCTGAGGCCGTAGGGAAAGATAAGGCGGCTCCAGACCGGGTCAACAGCCAGGTAGATGAATCGTACGATGCTGGCTGCGAGTTCGAGCGCGATGCACAGGACGCCGTTGTGGTAGAGATGCTTTCGGTTCCAGGTGGCGAGGCGGTATGTGGCGTAGGCCGCACAGGCGCCGTTGGCGAGTGCCATAAAGACCTGACAGGCGATCCAACCCGAGCTATACCAGTCGAGCCACGGGTTGGGCGTGCTGTAGAGCAAGACGGGGGTCCCGGGCTGGAGCGCGTCGGCCCTCGTATCGACGAACTCCAGGGCGAGCGCCTCTGCGGCGCGCGCCTCCTCCCACTCGTCGAAGCGCTGCACGACGAGCGCTTCGTGGCCGGGCAAGACGTTCACGTTGCGGAGCAGTCCCACGGCTCCTGCCCTCTGCGCTATGAGCGCGAGCTTGGCGTAGCCGCAGAAAAAGCAGTGCTGCGAGAAGTAGTCGATGACCAGGACGGTGGGCTGCTGCGCGGCCAGGAGGACCACCGGGTCGTCCGGGTCCGGGCCCTGGCAGTCTTGCTCGCACCATGAGCTGTCGAAGTGCGCCGTGTAGGCGAAGGTGCCATTAACGTCGGGGCTGAACTCGAACTTGGGCGTCGCCAGCACCTCGACCACCTCGCCGAGGGCCAGCGGATTAAGGACATGTGTTGCGCAGGCGCGCCGCCAGTGCAGTGCCACGGTGAGCGCCAGCGCCGCCGCAGTGGCGCTCGCGTGGCGGCCCATGGCTGCTGCCTGCTGTTCGGTTTGCTGCGGAGCTCGCTGCCCGTGGTTCGCAAGTTCGGTTTTTGCGATCAGCCAGTACGCAGTGCCGACGGCTCGACGGCTCGACGACTCGTCGCCTCCTGCTGTTGGCCTGGCGTGGCGTGGCCTGGTAGCCAGGCTAGCCTATAGCCTGGCCCACCTGGCGGGCGTGCGGAGATAGCAAGTTTGCTTTCCAGCAGCGGTAGTTATCACACAAGCGCGGCTGGAACCGGGTTTGCGTCCAGGCGGACAGCCGGTCCGAGGAGGCGACGCTGGGTTGGCGGCCCTCCCTCATGTCATGAGCTAAGCCTGGCAGGCAGCCTGGCTGCACGTGACTTTCTGTCTCCGGAGCGGATAGCAACGCGTGCCACTGCCTTGCCTTGGTTGATCTCTCGTTCTTCTCACCGCCTCCAACAAGTTGGCATACGTGCGATCTGGGCCTAGGGCGGCTGGTGAGCCAGGTGAGGGACCTTTCGTCGGTGACACGCCGCTCAACGGCCCAGCTGAATCGAAGAGAGCGCCTTCGCCTTGGCCGCCCTGCGCAAGCTGAGGCGCAATAGGATTGCAATGGGGGTGCGCAATTGAGTTGGGCCTCACCATGGTCACAGTCAGCTAGCTAGAGCGCGGCCTAACGAACTCGTTGCGGAACTGGCCCCGAGGGTCGGATGCCAGGGTACGCGCGCGCACATCAGCCAGCCGTGCCAGTCCAGGGCAGTGGCATGCGCAGAGAAGGCACGATTTTGATCGAGAGGCTCGTTTGCCAGAGTTGAGACCAAACTGACTGCGAGCAGGCCAGCCAGACGGAAACACCCGAGATCGCGGGTGCGGCCTCGCGCTAACGGTCGCAGACTCGAAGCGCTGCTCGCGGGTGCAAAGCGCAGTTCAATCGAATTGACCAACCAATTCCGACGGCGCAGCCTGTCGATAGCCAGATGCAGCGAATCGCAGCGACGTGCAGTGGAAAGGACGGCTCTCTCTCACCTTCTCGATGCATCCTGATTCGTCTCGCTGTCAGTCGACTCGCAGCGGGCCACAAGCGAGCCGCAGCGAACCAGATGCATGGGTCACTCTCTCTCTCTCTCTCTCTCTCTCTCTCTCTCTCTCCGAGTCGACCACTCGACCAGTGTCGATTCGTCTCAACTTTTGCTTCTCGAGTTTTCTCTTCAAGTTCCTTCCAGGGCTGTTGGATCCGGCTGCAAGGGAGCATCTCTCGTTGTTGCTATACGCACGCCAAACCATCATATCAGTTGCCCTTCTTGGCCGCAGCCGTCGCAGTGGGCGGACGGAAGAGCAGCCAGAGCACGAGGCCGCCGGCGGCAATGCCGCCCGCAGCCATGCTGGCCGCAAGGCCGGGTTCCGCGCGGACGCCGTCCACGACCTTGTCGATGGCGAGCTCGGCGAGCTCCAGAAAGTCGTCAAAGGCCGAGGGCACTGGAGGAACCGGGGTGCCGGGTGTGCCATCGGCGGGTTCGCGGTGCTCGTTGATATGCCGCGCGAAGGCGGCAAGCGAGTCCTTGTCGCGCTTGCCCGTGTACTTGAACACCGTGCCCTTGTGCAGGTAGAGCAGCGTTGGGAAGCGGTCGATGCCGAAGCGCCGACGCAGCCCCTTCTCCTCCTCCACGTTCACCTTGGCAACATTAATCTCTCCGTCGAGCTCCTCGGCGAGCGCTTCCCATGTGGGCGCGAGCCTCTTGCAGTGGCCGCACCACGGCGCATAGAACTTGACGAACCTGCGTGAGCGCGCGAGCAGGTCCAGATGGGTCGTCGCCTCTCGTCAGTACGCTCTCCGCCTCCTGCGCGTACGCTCGCTCCTCCCCGTGCGCCCCGATACCTACCAGTCGCCGGTCGTGGCGCCCGTAGCCGCCTGCGTGAGATGCTCGAAGTCCGAGCCCAGCTCCACGACGCGCGCCTGCACGACCGCCACCACGGCCGCCGCCAGCGCCAGCGCCAGCGCCGCCGCCGCCCTGGGCCCGCGCATCTTGCCCGAGAAGCCCGCTCGCGTTCTGCGGCCTCGCGCGACCTTGGCCTCGACTTTTGATTTTCCGTCGCCGCCGTTGGCCTTCTGCGGCTGCGACTCGTACCTGAGGATACACGTTCACGAGGTCACGTTGCCACCGCGAGGCGCGAGCTCGCTGGGAGCAAGGCTCAAGTCCCAAGGCTTGGTCAGCCCACATCGAGCGCCTCGAGGGCGAAAGCGACGATGAAAGGTCGAAGCGAACGTAGATGATGAATCGTTCGAGGGAGCGACTTGGACGCACGGTCTGAGCGAGCTGGTCAAGACCAGCAAGCGAGTAACTTACGAGAGGCCTGCTCGCAACGAGTTGCCACGGAAAGCGTGTGCCTTGTGACCGTCTTGACCTGACAAGGTGCAGCGTCAAACTCACGCGAGGCTCCTAGGAGTCGTCGTCGGTACCACGGGGTCGAGATTTCGTCTCTGGAGCTCTAGCTAGCTAGAGCTAGCTAGAGGAGCAGTGAACTCGGGCAGCGTCGCAGTATCGCTCACAGCTACTTGCCGCATGCCTTCGACATTCACGCTGATTACGCGCCCAGCTGCAAGGCGGGTTGTGTTCCAGGGCACAGTCTGCCAACATCTGCCTCTTTGCTTGGTCTGTCTCCCAAATCTTGCGGATGCATCAAGCCTCATCGGTGCCGCGAACATCTCAGATCGAGCCTCGTACGACAAAAGCCTCGCTATGTGGTGCGCCTCCCCCCGGCACCGCCGCGAGCGATGCCGAGTCCGAGCCATTTCGGTTCGCGGAGCGGCCTGAGGGCGGTTGCGGTTACGCGGAAAAGCACCTGGTCGCTGCACAGGTGGACCGTGGCCGCACGCGCCGCCGCGCCCGGCGCGACTTCCACTGCCTTGCAAGTTGCCACGCACGGTCCGCTCCCCTGGCGCCGCCCTCGCGTCGCTGCGACTCTAGCTACTAGCTCTAGAGAGGCCTACTAGCTGCTCGCGGCAAACGTCACGCTCGGGGCTCGCGGCGCGTGCAGAAATGGTACGGTCGAGGCAACTGCGCTGCGGAGCGACCATAACACAACTGCAGCGTGCGATGGCGGCACTGGCGCTGACACTGGCGTGACAGTGGCGTCCCGCCATCCACTGATTCCACTCAACTCACGCCAACTCACTGACTCGGTTGCGTGCGGTGCTTGTGCACGACCGTGCCACAACGCCCACGCTTCCCTGGTCCGGACCTGGAAGTCGACGAGCAGCGCCGCCGCGGCGCCACCAACGTCACTCGGGGCCACGGGCTTGATTCGCTCAGGCTGACCGCCCCGGCCTTGAGCGCCGTGGCGCGGCGCGCCGCTCCGGCCTTGCAGCCATGAGCGGCTCGTACTTGACGTGCTTGCTCGGAGCTCGACTGGCCTGCTGCCGACCTTGAAGACGATGGCGATGAGGAGTCAGGACGAATGGCCTTGGCCGACGCTTCGCTCACTGGCGCAGCCCAGCTCGCGCGAGCGGCAGCCAAGCCTTTCTCTCTCATCATCTGCACCCCGTTACAGCACCGGAGCCTCATCACGCCTCTGCGGACAGGGCACAAGCGTGCCCTGCTAGTAGGAAGGGCATTCATTCGTGGACCTGACGCAGCGCAGCAGCGCCGATCGAGGTCTCACCGGAAGTGGTGTGCGTGCAGCACCACGGGCCACGGCAGGGCAAGCCTCAGCGGCAGAATCGAATCGGCGTGGCCTGGACGTGCTCTCTCTGCTCGACCTAGCCAGGCTCCGTCTCCGATGTCACCGCGCGGCAGCGCCTTCGCGGCGGCGGCGGCACACAGAAAGTCCCGGTACGAGGGCGCGGTGATCCCAGACGAGGGTCTCGCCCTGAGCTCGAGCAACCCGCTGGCGAGGGTGCAGCATGGCGACGAAGGCGAGGACGTGGAGCAGCAGGCGCAGCGGCGCGTTTCGCCGGAGAAGTCGACGCCAGCGGCCGATTCCGACGTGCCGCCGCCGAGCTCGTGGCGCGCGTGGCTGGTGGTGGGCGTCACGTGCACGGCCATGGGCCTGCTCTTCGGCTTCGCGTTTGCCAAGACGCGCGTGTACGAGCCGTACGTGATTCGCAGCCAGTTCGTGTTTGAGCGCTTCATCATGCTCAAGATGTTCCTCTCGGCCGGCTGCATGAGCGGCGTCATTTTCGTGTGCGCGTCGATCGTGGCGCCCAAGCGCTTCGAGGAGGCGCGCCTGGAGTGGGAGGCTTCGCGGTGCATGCGCGGGCTCCGCAGCGCCTGCCTGGGCGGCGGCATTCTGGGCCTCGGCATGGCGGTGGCCGGTGCGTGCCCCGGCATGGTGCTGCCGCAGGTCGGCGCGGGCGTGGAGAACTCTGGCTTCACGCTGCTGGGCGGCTTCTGCGGCGCCCTGGTCTACAGTCTCGTGGAGCCGCTCACGCAGCCGCTGCTGCGCCGCTACGGCGGGCCGACTGGCAAGAACTCCTTCGTGGACGAGTACGTGTCGCTGAGCTTTGCGCAGTGCGCCGCCCTGTTCACGCTCTGCATGGCTGCCGTGGTGGTCGGGCTCGAGTTTGCCTTTCCCTGGCAGTCCGAGCTGCCTCGGCCGCTGGAGGACGACTGCGCGCTGAGTGCGCCGCTGCGCTGCTACGCGTGGCCGCCCTCGATCGGCGGCGCGCTGATCGGCTCGCTGCAGCTGCCCATCTACCTGGTGCTGAATACGTTTTTGGGCTCCTCCACGAGCTACCAGACGGCTTGCAGTGCGTGGGTGCTGCTGCTGTCGGAGCGGCTCGCGAGCTACTTTTCCTACGCCAAGCGCTTCGCGCGGCCCCGCGTCGAGACGCATTGGCAGCTCTTCTTCGTCTCCTTTGCCATCGTCGGCGCCTGCCTCACGGAGCTGGGCACCGGCCTGCTCGGCAAGGTGCCGGGCGTCTCGATCGGCTACGCTTTTGGCGGCGGCTTTGCCATGGTCTTTGGGTCGCGCCTCGGCGCCGGCTGCACCTCGGGCCACGGGCTCTCCGGAATGGCGTCGCTGCAGATGCACTCCTTCATCGCCGTGCCCTCCATGTTTGGCGCTGGCATCGTCATTGCCTTCGTCTTGCGCGCGCTCGACCCCAACTTTCTTCCTGCCGACATTAGCTGAAGCGTTTCACCGCGAGCGAGGGGCATGGGCCAAGGCAAGGAGGCTGTGATGAGTCCTTGGAGAAACGAGCTAGCCTTGGGCGAAGTGCGTCCACCTGTGTTGATTACTATTCTAATTTACTGCTGCATCGGTTGCCTGAGTTCGTATGCGACCCGCCGCAAGACCGGGCTGCAACACGCAAGACCGAGGAGCTCGCTCACACATCAACGCAGGACCTCGCGGTTGCGTTGCGTCATGTTGCGTTGCCTCCGTGAAGGTCCCTCGGGCAAGAGCTCCCTCCCCTCGCCCACCGCGCGCGCAAAGGGTCAGCGCTGCTGATAGACGATGAAGTGGCCGTCCTCCTTCTGCGACGCGTTGCTCAGCAGGGCGTCGCGGTTGCCGCCCTCGGTGACCTCATCGTCGCGCAGCGGCGCCTTGGCGGCCGCGCCCTGGCCCGCAGCGACGGCCACAGCGTCGCCCTCACGGTGCGCCGCCTCGGCCTCGGTGACCAGGTCCGCAAAGCGCAGGATGGACGCCAGCTCGCGCTGCAGCTGGGCGCGGCCCTCCTCGCTCGCCGGCAGCGCCAGGTTCACGAGCCCCGCCAGCTCCTGCAGGCGCTCCGCCGTGAGCTCCGTCGCGCCGCTCGGCGCCGCCGCCAGCAGCTTGTCATGCAGCGACCATGCGCCGCCGCCGCCGCCCTCCCACGGCAGCCGCGGCGACGGCGGCGGCGGCGCCGTGCTGCCGGAGAGGGCCCGCGCCCCGCGCGCCGGGGCCGCACGCGGGAGCAGGACAGCGCGCGAGAGCGAGAGCATGGCCTCCACGATGCAGGACTGCCGCTGCCGCTGTCCCTGACATGTGGTGAGCTCACGTCACCATACCATCATACCATGACATCAAGCATGCGCAACCTCCAAGAACGCTGGACCTTCTTCTCTGACCTACTCTAGCTACCAAGCTCATCTTCGGGTTCCTGACAGCCGGCCAATCGACTCGCCTGCCTCCTTCATCCTCAGAATGTGCACCATGCCGGACAAGTCACCGGCAACAAAGGTGTCTGCCTGCGAGATGCAGCACTCTGGGTATGTCGCATACTCCGTCGTGAAGCCAACTCGGCCGCCGCCAGGAATCACCTGAAGCTCGTTCGTCACTTCGACGGGGAGCGCGTGGCGCCCAGCGTCCGGAAGCGGCACGGGTAGGTCGACTCGTGCGTAGGTCTCCAGATCCCAGCGCAGCACTCTGCCGGCCACATCTTTGCTGGTGATGATGCCGCCGTCCAACGTCACGCTGATGACCCAGTCAGTGTGTCCTCGAAGTACCTGCAACTGGTCGCCCGTGTGAGCATTCCACACGCGCACGGTCTTATCGCCAGACCCAGAGATGACCCGATCGCCGTCCAGAGCCACGCTGTAAACGTATGACGTGTGGCCTTGGAGCACACGCAGCGGGTGGCCAGTGAGAGCGTCCCACACGCAAATCGTCGTATCGCGAGACCCTGACACGATCCGATCGCCGTCCACAGCCACGCTATTGACACTTGACGTATGCCCCTCGAGCACGTGCAAGTGCTCGCCAGTTCCTGCGTCCCACACAAGCACCGTGCTGTCCTCAGACCCAGACACGATCCAGTTTCCATGAAGGGCCACGCTGTTGACTCTCGCAGCATGCCCCTCAAGCACGTGCAGCTGGTCACCGGTGAGAATGTCCCACACTCGCACCGTCTTGTCGATAGATCCTGATACGATCCGGTCAGCTTTCAAAGCCACACAGAAGACTGCGTCCGTGTGCCTCTCAAGCACTTGCAGCAAATCCACAGCACAAAGGTCCCAGACGCGCACAAGGTTGTCCGCGGACCCAGTCACAAGCCGGTCACCATCCAGAGCCACGCTGGAAATGGCCGAAGAGTGTCCCTTGAGCACGCCCAGCAAATCGCCGGTCTGCGCGTCCCACACGCGCACTGCCTTGTCTTCCGACCCAGACACGATGCGGTCGCCGCCCGCGACCACGCCGCTGACGGGTGCCGTGTGCCCCTTGAGCACATGCAGTGGATTGCCGGTGCGAATGTTCCATACGCGAACTGTGTTGTCTATGGACCCAGACACGGCGTAGTTGCCGTCCAGATCCACGCTAGTGACATCGTCCAGGTGGCCCGTGAGCACTCGCAGCTGGCCGCCCTCGAGTGCGTGCCATACGCGCACCGTCTTGTCGTATGACCCAGAAACGATCCGATCGCCGTCCAGTGCCACACTCGAGACGAGAAGCGAGTGCCCCCTGAGCACGTGCCGCTGGCAGCCGGTGCTCGCGTCCCACACGCGAATCGTGTTGTCTCGAGACCCAGACACGATCCAGTCGCCGTTCAGATCCACACTGAGGACCGAGGCCATGTGCCCCTCGAGCACGTGGAGGAGCTCGCTGGTGTGAATATCCCACACGCGGACCGTGTTGTCGCGCGACCCAGACACAACCCGGTCGCCATCCAAAGCCACGCAGAGGACCCAGGACGAATGCCCTTCGAGGACGGAGAGCTCATCGCCGGTGCGGGCGTCCCACACGCGCAACGTGTTATCCGAAGAGAGCACGTCACCCGATCCAGACACAAGGTAGTCGCCGTGTAGAGCCACGCTGTTGACATGAGCCCTGTGCCCCCTAAGTACGTGCAGAAGCGGATCGCGCGGGGCGGCAAGGGACTGCTTGACGGGGCATAGCCACGGTCTTTCCGGAGGTTGAAGTGTGCGTCGCAGCGGGTGCTTGGGGTCGACGATGCGCGCGAGGACCTGGCTGGCGAGCTGGTCCGGGTCGGTAACGGCGGCGACCAAGGCCCTGCTGAGAAGTCGGGGCGTGTCGCTATGGGCATCGAGCTTGGCCCGTTGAGTGTCACGGAGGACGCTGCGGATGAAGGCGTGGCGACCGGCGGGCGATGATTCGGCCGAGAGAACTTTGTGAACCCACTTGAAGTTGTCGAGCCGAGCGCACGCCTCCTCGAGCTTGCCGGCCTCTGCGAGGTGGAAGACGACGTGCTTGAGCGCGAACGGGCTCGGGTCGTCGAGGAGGGCCACGGCAAGCGTGGCGTGGCCATGGGTACGGCTGACAGCGAGCTCTTCGCCAGCTCGGCGTTTGTCTGTGATCAAGTCGGGCATGGACTTGTGGACGAAGCGCACGGAGGCGGTGTCAACATCGAATAGCTGCGCGGCACCAGTGAGCAGGTCTATCGTGTCGCAAACGCTGCATCCGAGGACCTTGGCCGCCACGCTTATCGGCAGCGGGTCACGCACGGCGCACATTGCGCCGAGCAGGTTGGAGTATGCCTCCTCATCGCCTCGCAGCGAATTGTCGAGCAGGTTACGGAGCTCCTCCTCGTGCATGGCATTGAGGCTAGGGGGAGAGAGCCCAGCCAGCCGGGCAGCCGTGAGGTTGCTCACACCGCCATCCTCGAGTCTGCTGCGGAGCATGCTTCCGTACAAGAGGAGGCCGTCCGCGCTCTCCTCGATCTGCGGCAGGGCGGCCTCGAGCTCCACATCATTGGCCATGAAGCCCTTGAGCATGGACCTAAGGTACTTGGCGACGTCGGCCTTGTTGCGCTCGCCGTCGAGGTCAAGGACGAGCGCGTTGGAGTGGAGCAGGTGCTCGCGGATCTCGTCCTCGGGCGTCGAGGCAACGAGGAGGCCGAGCCAGTCGGGCGTCTTTCCCCACTCTTGGCAGAGGATACGAAGAAGCGCGCCGCGCTGCTCGGGGTCGGCCTCGTCAAGCGCGTCGAGGGCGACGATGACACGCGTCGCAGGCGCAGCAATCTTGCTGCAGGGATCAGCGATGATGCGCTTGAACAGCGTGAGCGGGTCCTCGATGCTGCGCGTGGCAGCAACTAGCTCAGGTGAGTACTGGTCGTGTAGGCAGGGGACGACGGCGGCGAGCTGGTTGGCGATGCTGCGCAGGCAGGTGAGCACGTCTCTCGCTTGCGCATCGTGGTAGCGGAAGAAGTGGACGGCGCCAACTTGATGAGGCTGCGAGCGCGACAGGCGCTGAGAAACACGAGCCGAAAGGGACCGCCTGGGCTGTACAGGCGCGGCAAAGCCGAGCACACCGGCGCAGAGCGTGGCGATGGTGACGGTCTTGCCGAAGCCGTCGGGCCCGAGTATGGCCATGACGCGCGTGGCCCACGGGAGCGTCTTGGCCCAGTCGTCAACCTCGCCAAGGACCCAGTGCCGGGTCCCGGGCTCGTACTCGAGCGCCTTCTTGCGGCCCTCGAAGCGAAAGTCATCGCCCATTTGAAACGGAGCGGGCCTTGGCGCACCACCATGAGGCCGCACATTCGCGATGACCGGCGCGTCGGCCTTGTCTAGAATCAGTCTCGCGAGCGCATGCATGGAGGCGCCGAAATCCGCGTCTGGTCGGAGACAACAAAGATTGGCCTCGCTCTGCAGGACCATGAGCACAATTCCTTCCCTGGCGCCCTCGGGCAGCGCGTCCTCCTCCATCACCATACCAAGCATCCTGTTGGGCTTTTGGAGGCCTGCGTGCACGAACTCTTTCCGGCAGTTGCTGAACTTCTCGCCATGGTTGACGGCATCGTAGTAAGCTTTGGTCACGCACGCCAAGAAGACACTGCACGCATCAATCTGCTTCGCCGTCCCGCTGCCAAAGTCCGCGTACGACTTCTGCGTGTCGAGCACCATGGCGATGCCGAGGTCCTCCTCGTGCTCACCGAACCAGGCGACGATCCGCTCGAGTCGCGCGACCACGTCGCGGCCCAGCTCGTCCAGGCCCGGCGTGTGCGACATGTAGACCGTCACGAGCTCGCCTGGCTTGGGCTTGGCCGTGGGTCCTGGCGCGGCTGCGGCCTCCGGGTCCGCTGCGCATGGCCGCCAGATGCGCGTGAGCACCGACTTCGCCAGCATGCCCACTTGCGCGAGGGCGGCGGCCTTGCGGGTCTGCGAGTTCGCGACGCGCAGCCGCCACCGTGCGCCCGCGCGTGCAGCAGGCTGTAAGTAAACGCAGGGAAGGAAGGGCTGTTTGCCCCCGAAGGCGACGGCGTTGTCGAGGGGGGCGGCGGCGACACAGCCGTGGCGCACGGCGCGGTCGCGCAGCAGCAGGAGAGGGAGGGCGGCCAGCGCGCGAGCGGCTGGACGTGGTCCCCCTTTTCTCTCTCTCTCTCTCTCTCTCTCTCTCTTTTGGTGCTTTCGCTTTTCGTTTCTGGTGGAATTCTGTTCGGCAGGGCTCACCACCTTGGGGCGAGCCGCCGCGGGCCTCGATACAGATCTCGGCTCCTCTCTCCCAGACCACTAACTTACTTTGGCTCCGAAGGATCACAGCTCCCTCTGCGCGAGCAACAGCCGCGCACCACCCGCCTCCGGAGGGAAAGCACCCCAAAGATAAGCGGTCTTGCGTTCATACGTCCGTGCGTGCAAGAGAGAGAATTTATCATGACCATGGTCGAGAGCAGAACCTGAGTTTTGCAGCAGATGTAGGCCGAGCCGCCAGGGCTTGCAAAAGCCTGATGAGTTCGCTGGCCGTTGGTGCTGACTGGTACATGTCTCATCGCATCTTGCACGAGCGACTCGCGCATACATGGTTACCGGTGACAGGCTCGAGCAGGGAGTCAAGTAGACCAGATCAGAGGGCGAGACGGCGACGCCACACGGCGATGCAAGAAACAAGGGGAAGGACGCTCGTCTCATCAAGGACGCTCCAGACCCTCTTCCAGCCTTTGGTTTTGGAGAGATCTTTCGCAAGAAGCTGCCCAGCAAGAAGGACCACTTCAAGGGAGAGCTCCGCAAGGAGCCCGACGGCCGTGCGCATCGTTGTGCCCCAGCGGCACACCGTGGCACAAGGGCCTCGGCAAGGGTGTCCTTCGAAGGCCGTGCGCATCGGCGCCTTTTTCTGTGGCCCGACAGGCTCGCGTGACGAAGCGCATGTTTCCTGAGGCAACATCTGCGGTCATCCGTGCAGCGCCGGTGGGCTCGTACCGCGCGGACGCTACTCGTGAAACGGACTGCAAGGAAGACGCGCTGGCGGACTTGCGCCAGGCTTGGCGAAAAGTCTCGGCAAAAGGCGCGACAGGCGTGCGCCAAGGGCGAGGTCCTGACCGCGGCTGACGCAGGTTGGTGTGCTTTCACGAAGACGCAGCACCGATGAAAAGGGTTTGTTTTTTACATCACGAATGCTGCATGCGAGCGCCGAGGTCGCCGAGCGCGGTGTAAATGAGCGCGTACTGGGCCCTCCCTTCAACCATCCACGGGTGTCGCTGGGCACGGAGCGTCTGAATGGCCTCGCGCACGAGCGAGACGAGGTGCGCGGCAAAGGCCGGGCCGTCGAGGTTGTCGAGGTCGCCCTTGTCGTCCTCGAGACAGAGGTGCTCTGCGACGCTGAGGATGGTGACGAGGGTGCCGGAGCGGCCCACGCCTCCGCTGCAGTTGACCATGGTGGGCCTGCGCTCACGGTCGCTACCTCGCAGCGACAGGACCTTTTCGACGAGGTCCACGAGCAGCGCGACGTTACCAGGCGTGCCGTAGTTGGGCCAGGCCTCGAATTGCAGGTGGTCAACGCGGCGTGGCGCCACGCCGGTGGCCTCGGACGAGACACGAAGCACGCGATGCACGAGCGGCGCGGCGGAGGCATCGGCCGGTGCGTCGCTTTCCTCCTCGAGTAGCTGCACGTCGCCGCCGAGGTCGCCGGCCGCGACGTAGTTGGCGCACTCGCGGCCAAAGGGCGCCAAGCCGACCATGAGGGCGACCTGATTGGCGAGCGCCGCTTTCCAGAAGGCGGCGCGCGTGTCCGGGTCCGCGAGCGGGCCCTGCGCCACGACGAATCTGCATCCTAGCGGGTCGACCAGCGAGGCGTTCACGTAGTCCTCCCCCCCGCAGGGCGCGAGGTGGTCGTCAAAGGGCAGTATGTTGCAGAAGCGGTTCTCGCGCGGGTGCCCTGCCGCCACCTCGCAGCGCCCATCCCGCATCATGGTCTCGTGGCTGCGGCGTCCCGTGCCGTCCTCGCGGTACGTCGAGCTCGCGTGGATGTCGGCGAACTCTGCCGCGGCCTCGGCCGCGCCCCGCGCTGCGCAGGCCTCCGCGAGCAGCCTGCCGAGGCGCTCCCGCATCGTCCTCTGCCTGCAGCAGGTCCGCGCCGGGGCCTGCCGCCTTGGAGTTCTGCGGACCGTGACCGAGACCGAGACCGCGACCGCGACCGTGACGCCGTGGGCCTCCAAGGCTTGCGCCGCGAGTGCAGTCGGCTGCAGTCGTGCAGTCGTGGTGGTCGCGCTGGTCGCCGCGCGCGGCACGTGTCTGCACGCGCTCCACGCCGCGCGCTCCCGGACAGCGTGGCTGGCGGCCAGATACCATCGCCCAAGTTGTGCACGCGCAGGCGCGGCGCGGCGCGGCGCGGCGCGCGCGGAGCGGAGCGGAGCGGAGCGGAGCGGAGCGGAGCGGAGCGGAGCGGAGCGGAGCGGCGGCAGAGCGCCAAGGCCGACCCCGTCGCGCGCGGCGGGCGAGGAGGGCTGCGAGCGGCGCGAGCGAGCATGCCGAGCACGCCGCCGGGCGGCGGGCCGGGCGGCGGGCCGGCGCCGCTCTTCGAGGGCGACGTGCTGGCGCCGGGCGGCGGCTCCGTGAGCTCCATGAACCCGCTCGCGAGGTTCGATGAGGACGACGAGGACGTGCGGAAGATGGCGCTCAGGAGGGGGTCGCCGGGGAGGACCGCCGCGATGGTCGACGGCCTGCCGGGCCCGGGCGCGAAGCGAGGGTGGCTCTCCTCGGCTCTGACGTGGTGCGCGGCAGGCGCGACGACGAGCGACAACGAGTCGAGGACGAGCTCGAGCCGCTGGATTTGAGGCCGCGTCGGATGACGTTATACATGCTGTCATGCAAAAGCCAGCGTCCCGATCGGCGGCTATCGTTGCGCACGTGTCTGCCTGCCAAGCGGTGAGGAATGAGTGCGTGATGCTCGTACCTTGGTGGTGGCCCCCCTCCCCCCGGGGGTACCAGAGTGGCAGCTACCAGAGTGGCAGCACCATCATTCCTTCACCAGCAGGCGGCACGACCTGGCGGCTCTGCATGCATGGTGGCGCGCATCTCTGCGGCGTCCATGGCAGACGCAGGAGAAGTCCTGGCGTGCCTTGATTATCACAAAGACGAAGAAGAAGAAGAAGAAGAAGCCAGGCAAGGAAAGATCAATTGAAATAGTAGGCCTACAGGCTCGAGAGGTTGGTGTCGGTGGTACCTTGAGGCCATGGATAGCGCGAATGAAAGGCCTGGTGAGGCAAGATCGTGAATGAAAGGCTTCGTGGAGCACACCCGAGGCGGCCCACTTCACTGCTCGTCACACATCGAGGCTTTCGAGTGGGCTTGGCTTGACAGTGAGTAACAGATCAAGTGCTTCTCTTGGTCCTGGTTGCTGGCGATCACGGCGCTGTGCACGGTAGATCGCAGGAGGCAACCCAAAAAAAATACTCGGCAAGCCCCAGCTATCTCTCTCCCTTTCTCTCTGTCTCTCTCTCTGTCTCTCTTCTCTCATCAAGGCAAGGATTGACAGTGAACAAAAGGCTTCGTGGAGCACGGGAGTTGACAAAGAGGCTCGCTTTGGACACAGAGGGCTTGGCTTTGCTTGCTTGGTATGCTCGGGGCAGAGCTTAGACCAGGCTGCTGGCGATGACGGTGCCATCCTGCTTGTACTGGCTCTTCTCCTTCTGCATGTGCTTGCGGAGGCAGAAGATCTCGCCAAGAATGTAGATGAGGCCGATGCCGACGAGGATGTAGGCGAAGATCCTGCGCGCGCTGTCCCAGATGTCGGCGCCGGTGCTGCCGGCATCAAACGGGTTGGTGCCGGCGACGAGCGCGAGGTTGAGCACGCCGATGAACATGATGAAGAAGCCGCGGAAGGCCCAGTTCTTCATGGCCGGCAGGTGCGCGAAGGTGCTGCCGTGGCGGATCTCCACGAGAAAGAGCAGGATACTGAAGCCCAGGCCGTAGAAGCACAGCAGGAACACGAACCACGCGTCATCCGCGTTGTACTCAAACATCTGGGCCGCGCCCACGATGCCCAGGAGATAGCTCACCATGTTGAGGATGGCCGCGATGAGCGAGAGGTAGCTCAGCGCCGCCAGGAACAGCAGCGAGCAGGGCCTGCGCCCGGAGTCCTCGCGCGCCATCTTGCTGCTTTCCTCCCCCTCGCTGCCTGCTGCTCGCGCTGGCGCCTCCTTGTCTGCTCGGCCGCTGGCAAGTCGCTAGCTCGCTCGTTGCGCGTTTGCCTGCTCGTGCGTGCGTGCGTGCGTGCCGCCGTGCCTGCCTGCGTGCGCTTCTCGGCCAGCCTGCCAGTTCCACTGCTGCCAGCTGCCAGCACACTCTGCACACGCGCGGCCCGGACAGCGCCACCCTGATTCCTGATTCCTCTGGTGGCAAGGCGCGGCAACTGCAGGAGCGCCAGCGCCAGAGCCAAAGCTGACTTACCAACCTCGTCGTCACGCTTCCGTGGCCGCAGTCCAGGCCTGGCTCAGCTGGCTGGCGGCGATCGAGCTCACGGCGCCTCGCGCACCGCTCGTACCGTCGAGGCCGTCATCATGGCAGTCATCCTGCGCCAGCCCTCGTCGTCATTCTGCTGCTGCTGCTGCTGCTACCGCACGACTCCGATGTGGACGGCGCCGACGACCTGCTCCTAGGCCTAGTTGGTTGTGTCGCGCGCAAGCGTCCTGGTGAGAGAGAGAGATCGGCGATCATCGGCGGCGACGGGCAGGAGCTTTTCGTGGTCCTTGACGGGGCCGGCCTGCGCCGCTCCCGACCTCAGCTCGCTCCGGCCGGGCGGCTTCCGCGGCTGCCGCTGCGCCAGGGCGAGGCGCTTGAGGCAGAAGGCAAGCCTCGCCGACCTGAGCCTGCATTGCATTGTTTTCCGCGCGAGCAGGCAAGCTTGATTGATTCGTCTGGATTGATTTATCCAAGGCGCCCCGCACGCGCCGCGCGCCCCGCGTCCGCTGCGGCCGCGCGCGCCTCAGGGCCGCGTGCTGCGCGCAGCGGACCTGGGCGCCTTCCGCCTTCCGCCTTCCGCCTGCCTGCGTGCAGCCACGAGCCAGCGGCCGGCGGCGGCGGCCGATGCAGCGGCGGCGGAGGCCGGAGCGACGCCCGCTCGGAGCGCCGCGCAAGACAGAGACGGCTTGCCACGGCAGTGCTGGCCGGCCCGGGCCCGCGCCGGCGCCGCCTTCCACTGACGCACTGACGCATTGTGGCGTGAGTGTGCGGTGGTGCCTCGCCGCGGCGGGCGCAACGCGCGGCGCGGCGGGCGCAACGCGGGCCGCGGCGGGCGCAACGCGGGGCGGCGGCGGCGGCGAGGGCGGCCTCGGCCAGCGCCGGGCCGCGACCAGGTACGAGCCCGGCTCGGGCGGGAGGCGGCGAGAGACGGGAGCCTGACGGAGGCCAGCCTGAGGAGGTACGGTCAAGGCTCAAGGGTCGCGGCGACGCGATGCGTCGGAGGCGATGCGGCCGAACGGGTACGCGCGACGGCGGCACGCGCGGCCACGCGCGGCCACGACACGCGGCGCCGCAGCTTTTAGGCCTACTAGTAGAGGAGGCTCGCTGCTCTCAAGGACGGAGTGTTTTGAGAGCAGCCAGCTGAGTGGACGGTCGAGCCACTGTGCTGGACGCGGCTCCCGGCCTCCGACACGGACCTGGCCGCGGCCGGCAGCGGCTCGGTCTGGTAGACTGACTCAGCCAGGCTGCCAGAGCACTTCAAGTTGTAGTGGCTCGGCGTGGCGACTTCGGAGACGACTCAGCAGACTCGCTGGCGGCTGTCCGAGTCAAGTCGGGTCCAACAGGCTCTGGTAATGAGAGCTCAGCTAACCCGCGAAGTGAGCAAGCTAGCTCGCTCTCATTGGCGGCCCGGGCGTCTGTTGTCTGTCCGAGCCGCGCTGCCGCTGGCTCAGGCCGCCTGCAACCCGTTCTCGCAGCTGGAAACCTCAAAGCTGTCGACGTGGACCAGCGCAGCCTTGCTGATGCGTAGCCGTCGCGAGCTGCTGACGACGCTGGCCGCGCCTCCGAGTCCAGCCAGCATGCGGGTCGCCCACGAACTCGCAGTGGGCCGGGCCGCTGGCCTGCTGGCTGGCGAGCTGCGAGTCCTGCCTGCACTACTACCGTAGGCTCCAGGCCTACTACCATCATGGCATACTGTCCCGATCTTACGAATGGACCCGGCGTTGACGCGCCACGCGCTTGCGTGCGCGCTTGCACGCGCGCCAGAAGCCTCGGACAGGCCGGCCACGACTCTGACAGCGCACGCGCCACGCTCGCCAGCGCGGCCCGGGAGCGGGAGCGAGACCAAGAGGACCAGCGCCGCTGCCGAACGGCACGGCAGCAGGCCTGGCCTGTCCGTGGCCGTCGCCGCGGCGCCGTCGCCTGCCTGCCTGTACGAGCTAGCTACCAGCAGGCCAGGAGGATGTGGACCGCACGTAGGAGAACGGGGTGCATCGGACGGACACGCACGGACCTGGAACCGCACGCACACGCGCGTGCGCTGCTCCGCGCTGGACGTCCGCGTAAGTGCAAGTGCCTTGGCATCGTCACCGGGGCCCTAAGCCAGTACGGACAGCACTGCACAGCCTGAGGTTGCAGTAGCGCGACGTGCACAGCCTGAGGTTGGGCGTCGTGGAGAAGCATGTTCTTGGGCCAGCGCGCGGGCTACGCACTGGAGACCCATCCGGCGCTGGCCACGGATGGGAATCTCTGCCTGGCTGGCGGCTAGCGGCGGCTAGCTAGGGCGTCTGGCATCTTCTACCGCTCCGGCTCCGGCTCCAGGAGAGCTGCTAAATACCTGGAATCGGTTCGAGCGGCGACGGACGTGGTGCCAGTGGTGGCGCGGCTCGACTCGACTCGCACCAGCGGTTCGTACTGGCTGGTGTGCAGGCAGGCAAGGCACTTCGCACACGTGCAACGGCCTAGAGTTTCGCCTGGTTGCGGCGTACAGCACCCGCACCCGGACGCGATCGCGGCCGCAGCCACCACCCGCGTGCCACGGCGCGTGTGCGGTTCCTCTAGCTCACCAGTGGTCCAGCGCGCGCTACGTAGCCACGTCTACTAACCTCAGCCCGCTGGGGCAGCGCTCGTGCCCTGGCCGGCAGCGCCACGTCCGAAGCAGACCCGCAACTCTCAAGCCCCAAAACCAAAACCGAAAACCAGAACCTCAAGCTCCTTTCGCCTCAGCTTACCCTTTGGAACCATGGGCTGCATTCAGTCGATGATCGAGGCTGCTCAGGACCCCGAGGCCGCCGCGCAGAAGGCCGCGGAGAAGGCCGCGGAGAAGGCCGCTGAGAAGGCCGCCGAGAAGGCCGCCAAGGCTGTCGCTGACAAGGCCCTGGCCGTCGCTAGCGAGAAGACCGGCGGCGCCGCTTCTCCCGCCGCCGAGGAGGAGGATGCCTAAGTGGACGTTCTGTCATCCAAGCCAGGAAGAAAGTCAAGGCCTCTGATGCGACGACCATGCTCCGTGACCAGATACGTACTCAAGAATCATCCACTCGCTGTGTCTCTCCTCTTTTGTCATAGTTATGCTTCGCGCACTGCAGTGCACTGCTTGCAACTTCGGGCCAGCCAGGCAGCCATTCCTGCCGCAAGGCCTTGTCGGTTGTCGGAGCCGCCCCGGCCCAGAAGCAACCCTCTTGCCTTGCAGCCAACACGCCCGACTCGGTTGTGATGGTAGTGGGCTCTGCCTGCATGACGGCGACGACGTCAAGGCGACCTTTTCTGGCTGGTATGACTCCGCCAGCTATGGATCGCCCTCGCGCCCGCCACCGCCCTACCATCAGCCAGAACAACTTGAAGTGCCAGTGCTGCAGCCACAGGCACTGGCAGGCTTTCTTGCTGTGCAGTGGCAAGTGCTTGTGGTGATGGCTGTGGCCCGCATTGCACGTGGCACTCTCTCATCATGCGGTCACCGTCATGTATGGCACAGCCACTGCCAGTGGCAGCGTCCGGACCTTACTTACTGTTGGTGCGCTCGCGTGGCGCGTGCTCCAAGCTCCGCCGTCTCTGCCGAGTCTGGCGGATTGGTCGGGGAAGCGGCCTCGGCGGCCTGCCTCGGCTTGGCAGTCCTTGGCAGCCTCGGCTTGGTCCTTCCTTGCCTTGGCTTGGCCGGTTGGCGTGGCGCGGCCGCTTCACTGCAGTGCAAGTTGCTGTTCTTGGCAAGCTTTGCGTTGCCTTGCTCGCCATGTTGAAGAATGGCGGCCCGAGGCAGAGCGGCAACTCCGACGCGGCGCAGTACGTCCCGCGGCGCGCGGGCGGCGGCGGCGGCCCCGGCGGGCGAGGGCGGCACCATGGAGGACATCGGGCACGTGCAGCTGGATAGCGGGCTGCCGGTCGGGTCGCAGGCGGAGGATGCGGGCGGCCTAGTGCTGGTGCAGTTCACGGACCTGCACCAGTTCCCGGCGGGCGTGAAGGAGTTCGAGGCGCGCGGCAGGACGATCGACTTTGAGGCCGAGGGGTACAGCAGCGAGCGCAATGTGGAGCTCATCGCGCACGTGCTGCGCGAGACCACGCCGGACCTCTGCATCTTTACCGGCGACATCGTGGACGGCCGCCCGTGCAAGGGCATGGGCCGCGACGCCTTCAAGACGGTCATGATGGAGATCCTCAAGCCCGTGCTGGAGGCCAACGTGCCCTGGACTTTCATCCCGGGCAATCAGTACGTCCCTTGCCGGCTTGTCCCAGGGCAGGCCGGAGCCCGCCCGACTTTTCGTCTGACGACTAACGCGCTCGCGCGCCCGGCTCTCTCGCTCGCAGTGATGATGACGACTCCCCGTGGACGCGCGAGGACCTGCTGGAGATCTATCAGCTGCCGCTCTGCGTGTCTGCCAAGGCGACCTCCTTCAACCACACGCTCACCATCGGCCGTGGCGAGACGCCAGACGCCACGTCCAGCCTGAGGCTCTGGCTCTTCGACTCCGGCACCAACAGCCCGGACCCCAAGATCCGCTACACCACGTTTTCCCCGGAGAGCGTGCAGGGCTACAAGGACCTGTCCAAGAGCGAAACGCTCGCGCCCGCTGCCGAGGGCCTCGCCTTCTTCCACATCCCGTTGCCCGAGTACGAGGGCGTGCGCCCGCTCGCCGGCAAGAATGGCCTCTTCGACGCAGCCGTCAAGGGCGGCAAGGCGCCCTGGCCCGTGATGCACGAGCCCTTCAAGTCGCTCGTGCGCTGGCTCGGCAAGGACCTCGTCGCCGGCTGCTCCAAGCTCAACAGCGGCATCTTCAACGCCTTTCGCGAGGAGGGCAACATCCTCGCCACCTTTTGCGGCCATGACCACCACTCTGACTTTGTTGCGCGCCGCGACGGCATCTATCTCTGCTACGGCCGCTGCGGCTCTTTCACGCCGCCCAACAACTGGGAAGGCGCCGGGGGCGACCTGCCCTTTAACCGCGGCGCGCGCGTCATCGACTTTCGCGGTCCTGACGAGCTCTTCACCTGGAACTGCACCTTTGAGAGCCCGGCCGAGGACCACTTTCACCTCAAGCACTGACGTGTTGGAATTCGATGACCTACCTGGCCAGTGGTGATGGCCGTACGTACCACCACCACGCGTATCATCAACTCTTTTTTCTCCATCAACTATTTCTTTTTTTGTTTTCTCGTCGCAGGCTGCTCGCACTGCACTGCTGATGCGTCGCTCGCGGCGCAACGCTCATGTTGGAGAGGCAGATGCGCCAGGCCGCAAGTGAACTCCGGCGCACACATTCATCAGGCCGCATTTTTAGCAGCTGCCGCTCTGCACGGATCGACCAGGGCGACCTCGTTCAATCGTGGTCACGATCAGGCACGGCTGAACGAGACCTCAAGCGTCTTCGACTCGAATTCGCCATCTTCTTGCAAAAGAGCGTGCCGGGTTACGCGGGGCTGTCGGAGAGCCGCGCGTTGGTGTCGGCGATCAAAAGCCAAGCCTTCTTTCACACCTCAATGCCGGAGTACGAGGACTTGGGCCCCTTCACTCGAATTCAAAAGATGCCGCCGTCGCTCATCATGCGCGAGCCGTTCACCAACCTAACGCGCGCTCGCTTAGCAAGGACCACGTCGCTGGGTGCGCGAGCAGAAACAGGTCGGATTTGTCGCGCGACGCGCCGGGATCTGACTAGCTAGAGGCGAGGCTCCTTCGCGCACCACCGAGTGAGGTCGATGCTCGCGCCTCTCACGAAGTTCTGTGAGCCGGGCCAGGTCTTCTGCTTCCACCTTCAGCAAGCTAGCTAGCTAGCTCTTACAGCGTTGCCTTTTCTTGCGAGAAGGTGGTGCCGGCGCTCGCCAAGGACACCCTGGAAGGTTCAAGACAGCCTCCAACGAAGCCCACAAAACAAGCTGGGCTGCCTATCAAGAAGGCCAGGATTGATGTTCGCTTGCACGTTGGAGGACGACGTGGGTGACAGACGACGGCGGGCCGTCATGTAGCAACAAAATGCAGCGAGCGTGGGAGCGAGCCAAAGGTCGCCTGCTGCGTCGCACGCTCACTCGCGGCCCTGATTGATGGCGCGCGCGTGCTCACACGCTCGCATTCTTGGCCGGCCCGGCTCGGCTCATGCCTTTTGTCCTGGATCGCCAACCTGGTGGAGAAGTTGGCCTCACGGCGTCACGGAGAAGGAGGGAGACTCCGCTCGCACACTTCGTGTCGGGTGTTGGCCAGCTGGCAGGCAGCTGGCTGGTGGGCTGCGCTCACCAGCAGTTTCTCGGAGCGAGATTGAAGAACTCACCCCCACGCTAGCTAGCGCTAGCTAGCTAGAGCGAGCGACCACGAGTTTGTGGGCCGCCGGCAATCTTGCGCGTGCGCGGCACTTGAACCGTGGCGCGCGCTCTGTTTAGGCGCTATTCACGCGGCGCACGCCAGACTTTTCCAGCAAGCAGCCCCGGCAAAGGCACACCTCAAGTGCTCGATCTCCCTCGCTCGCGCCCGGCGCCATGACCTTGCGCGCGATGCACGCGCGCACCTCGTCTTGCTTCTCTTCCATCAGTCCGTGCTCACCCAGCCAGCAGTTGGCAAAAGTGTAGTCCTCAGCCGCCAGTCTTGCACCTGCCTCCCGTACCCCCTGCCGCGTGCAAGCGCCCTTTTCGCCACGAATCGCGCGCCAGCGTGCCGTGCCGCTTCCACGCAGCCGCCCCCCTCCAACGCCAGCCGAGACCGCCAGCCAGCAGCTCGATTTTCTCGCCGTCTTCTCAAGCTTCTCGTTGACCCGTGCCTCCGCGCTGGCAGCAGCGGCAGCAGCGGCAGTCAGCCAGCCAGCACTGCTGCTGATCGACCCGCGGCGGACCACGATGCGGAGCCTCCTCTTCTGCCCCCCCCCTCGCCTGCCAGTGGCCTCTCCCTCGCTTGGCCATTTCCTCGCCGCCCGGCCGCCCGAACCTCGCGCGGGCCGCAGCTCAGCGCGCGAGACCGACCAGTCAGGGCCACCGGAGCTGTCGTGGGTTTCTCCGCCGCCCGTGTCGCCCGGGAGACGAGGTCGCGCCCGAGCCCCCAGGAGCGAGATCACGTAAGTGAAATGGCTGCCAAGATTCCCTCAGAGCGGAGCCGAGTGGGCAGGGCGCGGGACTCGAACGGTGTGTGCGCAACCAATTTCCATTTCTGGCTAGCTAGCTGGCTGGTGGGGCTGCAGAATGTTTGCCCCGCTCCCTCTGAGTCGCTCGCCTGGTCGCTCGCGCGAGTAGGCCGCCCCCTCGCGGCCGACGCGGCTTCGCGCCGCGCGGAGGCCCTCTCGCGGCAGTCAGGCATTGGCGAAGGCCAAGCTCGCGTCCCCCGGAAGCGGCCGGGCTGGTGCCTGTAGAGCAGGCGCACGGGCCGGGCTTCGTGTGAGCGCGCAAGTCCAGCCTGCTCACCCTGCGCAGTGCGCGCGCGGGCCGAGGTCAAGCGCGCTCGTGCGTTGCGCCGCACGCGACGCCAGGGGGTAGACGGGCAACAATCCAGTCACCTTCGCCGACGAGGTCGCGTGCTACGCCATGGCTGGGTTGCGAGCGGGGGCGTTGGCGCGTGCGCGCGGCTCGCTCGGCACGGAGGCAAAGCAGCAACGCAGCCGCGCCGACCAGGGCGCGACCGTGAGCAGCAGCAGTCCGTCGAGCAGCAGCAGCAGCAGCAGCAGCAGCAGCAGTCCGTCGAGCAGCAGCAGCAGCAGCACTGGCCGAGGGAGCAGCAGCCTTGCCGGCGTGGCCGTCCTGCTGCCCGCCGCGATGGCGTCGAGTGCGCGGCGGTGGAGCCGCAAGGCCGCGTGGACGAGCGACGAAAGCAAGGGGCGGTCTGTCTCGTACGACGGCACGTCCAGCAGCGGCAACAGCAACAGCAACAGCGACATGATCGAGGAGGACCTCGCCGACGCGCGCGCCGAGGCCGTGGTCAACGACTTGCTCCCGGTGCCGCACAAGCAGAAGCGAACAGAGGCGAGGCGCGCGCGCATGACGGCCTCGTCGCGCGCCGAGGGTGCGGTGAACGAGCTCCTGCCCGTCCCACACAAGCAGAAGCGGTCCGAGTCCAGGAGATTTCGTGAGGCGGTCCGCGCCTCCCGCGCGCAGCAGGCGACCGTGGACGACGAGGTGGAGGAGCAGGAGGAGGACGCCTTCGACGACGAAGTCTCCTCGATGGGCTCATCGAGCACTGCCTCACCGGCGCCGCCAACCTTCACGTCGGCGGACGACGCCACCGGCTGGGGCGGCGATGTGGAGGACCCGCGCCGCACCAAGAGCCTCCGAGCACGGTCGATTCGGCTTTCGCAGAAGCTGCGCCAGAGCCTTTCGCGGCGGCGGCGGCCGACCTCGGCGCCCGAGGGCAAGGCGAAGCGCGCCCTCTTCGTGCACTTCAACGAGGAGGTGCTCGTGCGTCGGTACGTGGTGACCTCGGACACGGAGGACGAGGACGACGAGGACGAGGGTGTCCTCGGCCTCGTTGTTGGCCGCGGCGGCAAGGGCGACCACGGCCTGGGTATGCGCTCGAAGCGCGGCGCCCAGCGGCGCGCCGCAGACCTGGACCACGAGGAGGGCATGCGGCGGCGGCCGTCCACCTCTGCGCGGCACTCGCACGCATCCTCGTCGGACGAGACCGAGGCTGACGACGAGGAGGACGACAACGGGAGCGTGCTGACGTCGGACACCGAGACGGAGGCCGCCGCGCTCCACGACGAGAAGAAGACGGTCTCGCGCAAGCGTGTGCGCCGCCGTCGCCGCCGGCAGGCTCAGCGCCGTCAGCGCAGCCCTGAGTATACGCGCGAGGCGGAGTTCTTCGACGCGATCCAGGACTGGTGCCGTCGCGAGCTGACGGACGCCACCTACGACGACGCCACCATTGACGAGTTCCTGCCGCGCAAGCGCGCGGCTGCGGCCAAGGCGAACCACGTCGACTCTTACGCCGAGCTCGTGGGCAAGTGCAAGCGCTACGTTGACGAGCGCATCTACGAGCCGTCCAGCTTGGAGCAGGACGGCACCACCTTTGCTATTCACACCGAGGAGATCATCGCCAGCCTCGTGCGCGACTGCCTTCAAAGCTTTCTGCGCTACCGCGTCGAGAAGGCGCCGCGTGAGTTCGACGCGCTCTGCCACGACTGCTTCTACGTCGCCCGCGACCTCGTCATTGCACGTCGTATGCACGTCCCGGCTCCGGACCCTGCCATTGCCGAGAGCAATGGCAGCGTCAGGAAGACTGCCGCCGCCTGATTTATTTTTCATGACCAACACCGACAGGGGGGGGTCCTGCCTGCTGCAGCGCGGCCTGACTGCTGCGGCCACTCCCCACCTTTCTCTTTTGTTTTCTTTTGTTGTTGTATCTGCTGTCATTCTCTGAGAGTCTGTTGTTCTTCAACTTTGCTGCGCGCTCACCGGCAGCCTCTGGCTCGACACGCCGCCGGAGAGCATTAACAGAGCCTCTCGCTGACTGCGGATTCCTCGGCACTTGATCCTCTCGCTGACTGCGGATTCCTCGGCACTTGATCCTCCGAGTCTCTTTGGTTCCCACAGCCAGCCAGGCCCTTCATCGTGATGACACGTCACACGTCCCAGGATCAGCGATCCGGTGACGAATTCCGCGACCCGCCGACGGGCTCCCTGAGGTTGCCTCGCTCCAAGCGACGGACCGCTGGTCGGCCGGCCCGCCCGCCTGCCCGCCAGCGCGCTCCGATCAAGCCCTCCAACCTGCTCCACCCGCCTCCGCCAAGTCGCCGCGCGTTGGCGTGGCCATGGCTGCCGCGCGGCATCCGCTATGGCATGCCAGCCGCCTTCATTCAACCTCTGCGCCGCCGGTGCCAGTGCGTGGCTGGGCGCCGGCCGCCCGACTCGGACGCCGCCGGCCTGCGCAGCGCGGCCGCGGCGAGCACTCAGCAGGCGCCGCAGTAAGCTCGCGCTCGCTCGGGCTCGCAGCGAGCTCGCCTTCTAGCTAGCTAGCTCGCCCGTGGGCGCGTCGGCGTCGCGCCATCACCAGCGGAGTGCGCATGCCGGCGCGCGCCTCCGACGCAGTGGCCGCGTGGCGCCTGCGCGAGCTGGCTGGCAGCCTCGCTGAAGGCGGCGCGCGGCGAGCTGCGCTGCGCTGCGCCGCGCGGCGCCGCGCAGCGCGGCCGCTGCGCGCCCCAGCCAGCTCTGCGTTGCAGGTTTGAATTTGAATTCGGATTGGACGTCATTTTGAACCCGAGCCGCGCTCGAAATCAAAGTCGCAACCTTGGTGGGCGCGCGCGGCGGCGGCGCCGCCGCCGCGGCGGCGCGCTCGCCAGCCCTCCGGGGCCGAGTCCGGTTAGTTGTTGTCGCTCGAGCCTCCCGCACAGTCACAATCAGGCGCCTTGCGCCGCTTGCGGGCACAGCTGAGCAAGGCATGGGCACTGACTGCACTGCACGCACTGCAAGCCTTGAGCAAGGCACAGCGCCGCGCGCACGCAAGCACGCGCGTGCTTGCGTTGGGATCATGATGGCATCATCATCGTCTTCGCTGCTCTGCCAGCAGGCCAGGCCGGCCGCGGCGGAGGCTGCGGCGCTGCGCGGCGACGCCAGCCTGAGTTGCTGCTGCAGCCGCTCTCTCGTACCTCGGAGCCAAAGGCTCAAGGCGGGGCACGCGCCGCTGGCTGGCTGGCACCGAGCGCGGCACCGCGGGCGCTAGGACGCGGCAGTTAGTTTGCCAGCTCCACTCTGCTCGAGGCGGGCGGGGGCGGTGGCCTGCCAGGCTGACAGGTAGGCAGGGCAGACACAGGCGGATCGGGCCAGCAGACCCGCTTCGAGACCGCGCATCCGTCGCGCTCCCTCCCTCCCTGCCTGCCTCCGTCTCGCTCGCTCGCTCGCTCGCTCGCTCGCTCGCGACAGCGCGCAGCCGCGCTCCGCTTGGCTTGGCTCGGCTCGGGTCCCGCTCGGCGCTCACCGCTCCGCCCGCAGAAGCCAACGCAGCAAGCGAGCAAGATGGCGCCGCACGAGTCCGCGTCGACGAGCGGGCCCAAGGCGCTGGCCGGGGCGAAGAAGAAGACATCCTCGGAGATGTGGAGCGGCGAGAACTCGGACGCGAGCGTGGGCCTGCTGCCAGAGGCGCTGCGCGCCACGCTGGGCCCCCTCATGCTGGTGCTGTCGACGCCCCTCATCGGTATCATCCTCAGCCGCTGCATGGTGAGCACGGAGCACGAGAGCGGCTTTTTGCTCAACGCGCTGGACGTGCTCAAGGAGATCCGTGACGAGGGCATCGTGTACACGTACACGCGCGACGCCATGGACCCGTACGCGTGGAAGGTCATCGGCGTCTACATGCTGGTGCAGCTCGCGCTCATGCGGCTCATGCCGGGCCCGATCTATGAGGGCCCGCGCTCGCCCATGGGCAACGTTCCCATCTACAAGGACAACTGCTTCGCCTGCTACGTCGCGTCCTTCGTCCTCTACGGCTTGGGCGTCTACTTTGAGCTCTTCAAGGCCGGCGTCGCCTTCGACTACTTCCCGCAGATCATTGCCTCGCTCAACATCTTCGCGCTGCTCTTTGTCAGCATGCTCTACATCAAGGGCGCCGTCGCGCCCTCCACCACCGACTCGGGCCTCTCTGGCAACCCGGTCTTTGACTTTTACTGGGGCACCGAGCTCTACCCGCGCATCCTCGGCTGGGACGTCAAGGTCTTCACCAACTGCCGCGTCAGCATGACCGGTTGGGCCCTGCTCTGCACCTCCTTCGCCGCCGCGCAGTACGAGCACTTCGGCGAGGTCTCCAACTCCATGCTCATCTCCGCGGCGCTCCAGGTCATCTACCTCGCCAAGTTCCACATCTGGGAGCGCGGCTACATGTACACCATCGACATCATGCACGACCGCGCCGGCTACTACATTTGCTGGGGCGTTCTCGTCTGGGTGCCGAGCCTGTACACGGCGCCCACTGCCTTCCTCGTGCTCAACCCCTACAACTACCCGACCCCGGCCGCCGTCGCGCTCTTCGTCTTCGGTCTTGCATCCATCTGGCTCAACTACGACGTCGACCGCCAGCGCCAGAACTTCCGCGCCAAGGATGGCAAGGTCAAGATCTGGGGCAAGGACGCTGAGTACCTTGTCGCCACCTACAAGACCAGCGACGGCAAGTCCCACTCCTCTATGCTCCTCTACACCGGCTGGTGGGGCATGGCGCGCAAGGTCAACTACTTCTTTGAGCTCTGCGCCGCCTTTTCCTGGTCTGCCGTCCCGGCCTTCCCCTTCCATCTCTGCGCCTGGTCCTACTTCGCCTTCCTCTTTATCCTCCTCGTCGACCGCGCGTGGCGTGACGACGCGCGCTGCGGCTCCAAGTATGCGGACAAGTGGGATGAGTACAAGACCAAGGTGCCCTACCTTATCATCCCTGGCGTGTACTAACTTTAGAAGCAAGACAACCCCCCCCCCCAAAAAAAAAAAAGCAACAACACACACACACACACACACACACACACAAACGGTGCGGCACCACAGCGACGCTTTAGCCTGGTGCACCCTGTCTCCTGTGCTGGGGCTGCGTCGCTTTGCAGAGAAGTGGAACCAGCGCCGCCATGACTTGCGGACGAGCAAGCTGCGGTGTTCAACCTCGTTGGTTCGATGAGAGCCGCAAGAGCGAGAACCAAGTGCCCCCACCACACCTCACACCTCGATGGAGCTCAATGATCCCAGTAGTAGAGAGAATGCAAGCCGCCCGACTCTGACTCGCTCTGTTGGCGCCGCACAAACCTGCGAGGAGTGCAACGCTGCTCTTGGCCTTGGATGACGTGCTAGCTCGAGTCAGAGTCGGCCGTCGGCGCCAAGCGGACGTCGCGCGGCGCTTGCACACTTTGAACGTTTACGCGCGGGAAGAGGGCTGGGTCTGCGGCGCTGTACACGGGTTGTCTGCTTGATCATCAATGCCGGCTTGCGCCCTGGCGGGACAATGGGCTTTGGGTACACCCACGCACTTTGCGAAGCGCTTGAAAATCGATGTGGAGCAACTGGGTTGGTGGGCGTCGGAGCGTCTGCGCGTTGCCGGGGAGGGTATATACGAAAGTCTCGACCAAGAAAACACGCGTCGGCCCGAGCCCGTAGGAACAATGCCTGCACGACAGAGACCGAGCCAGCAGCCAGAGATGGCGAATTCAGTGGCAATGCGCCCAATGATCGAACGGAACCGCCAGCATGAAGGCAAAGTGCAGTCGGACTTCTCCTTCGTCCGCAAAGAGCGCACAACACCGGGGAGGCGCCCCGCGACATCCGGTGCCCCCGGCCACGCCCGATGCGCTCCGCGACCTCAACCATGCTTTGCAAGCCCTCTCTTACGCGATCTGCTCAGCGCATGAGCATCTTTCGCTCATTCTCGTCGCATCATTCCGCCGACTGAGAATAAAGACGCAAGTGTTGGCGGTGGAAGATCTCTTCCAATCATCGATTGAGCGCCTGCGGGTGACCACCAACGTGCGCAGCGGGAGACCCAAACTACCAGATAGACATGCAATGTTGAAGGACTTCAAGCCGTGCGGGCACGGCGCGGCACGTAGCGGGTGGCCGCGGGGCGCCAAGTACATGTCCCAAATCGGGAACTCTGTGATCGGTTCGGCCAAGGCAGAGCCCCTGTCTTATATTCGCGCCGGTAGCGACCGACCTACCCGGGATGCAAGTGCTCTTTGAAATGCTAGCTCGGGCGCATCCTGACCGAGGAGGCTGCCCCACCCACCCCCACACGCCCCCCTGCGCGCCCCCGCGGCTCTGCGGGTTGCATGGTCCCCGCTGACGGCCGCACGCATTGGAGAATACCCAGGGATGGCCATCGAAGGAACTGGAGACCCGGAAGGTCGTTTGTCATTGGCACTTGCCTGTAGTTCCAAACAACGCCGAGACCTGGCCGTCCTTGCGCATGGTCTGCGAGGCGCAGCTGCGCAAATCGTGAACGTCTGGCCTGCACGACACACAGGCCACACGCGACGCACACAAGGACGTCCCGGCGACATGCACGAGGAGAGCCTTGCTTGCCACGCCCACAAACTCGCAGGCCAGTTCCCTCCATGGGCATCTGCAGAGCAGGCGCTGCTCGGCACGCGCACGCAGGTGCTGGAGGAAGCAGGGATTGACGCTGCGAAGCGCCTCTTGTTTGCAATCTACGTGGAGGAACAGGGTTGGTGACCGCCAGAACACAATGCTGCTGGCCTGCGCGTGCAGGACGGTAGTCTGCTGGACGATCAAGATCACCGCGTGATCTGGATCGAGACCTGGCGCGATGACGAGCACATCGGCGTCGTCCGCGTTGTCTTTGCGGACGATCACGGTCTGGAGATGACCAGGTATGCGAAAGTACAGGGCACCCGGCACAGACGCGCCATGGAGGTGAACCGGCTGGCGGTCGTGCGGCACGAGCGGTCCTCGGCAGTCCTCCCGGTGATGACCGCCTGCATGCAATGGGTTTCCACCAAGGTGGGCGTTCACTACGGCTACACGACGACCAACGATCGCCTCGTGGCGTACGTCCGCATCTACGGCTGGGAGCCCACCGGCGAGACCATCCTCTATCACGCGGACGACCCCTACGCCGCGACGGTAGTTCGCAAGCGCAACAGCCTGGCCATGGCCTTGCTCGCCTACGCCAGCTGCGCTTGCTTCTCGCTGCTCGTTGCCTTCAGGTTCCGCGCCACGCTTCCCGCCAGTATCCGAGTCCAGCCTCGCAAGGCCGCTGGCGGGCTCTGGGCGCCGCGCCTCCGAGTCTGACTCTCTTTGCGGTAGGCAGTGACAGGCTACCCAGCACCATGGTGGTACCGGCTACTACCACCTAACACTCGGACGGTGTTGAATGGAGCCTGATTCAGGCTCTCGAAGTCGGCGCCACGGCGTTGACCATGCTCAGGGCCTGCTCAGGCTGTGGCTGTGAGCCGCTGATGAGGCTCGATGCGATGAGCGCTGGCCAGCCTGAGCGCGTACCCCGAGAAAAGTCGGACCGGTGGGTGGGTGGGAGGGAGGGTGCCTCGTGCCGTCACGGTGGGTTCATTGGGTTGTAGGCTAGCTACTAGGCCTAGAGCGTTGTAGAACAGCCGCAACTGCGTTGTGCACTGGCAAGATACGGCTACTACGTGACTACCACGCCGGCGGCCGCAGTGACCGTGACCCGGCTGGCTCCCCTGTTACTTCACGCTGACCCAAGCCGGATAATTGCTATTAGCTAGCTCTTTGTTGGAGCCGGAAGTACTCGCTCGTCAAGGCAGCACAGAGAAGAGCGGCGCGGCCGCGGCGGCCCTGCTCGGCGCAGGCAGTCACGGAATCTCTGACCTGACAGACAGAGAAACAGCCTTCGCACGAGAGCACCCAAATCACTCGTCGCTTTCTTTCTTTCGCTCGGTCTCGAACATGATGGAGGCGTTTGTAGCGCAGGCGCGCGAGCTCATGGGCACGAGCCCACCGTGGGCGTCTGCGGAGCTCGCGATGCTTGGCACGTGCACGCAGGTGCTGAACGAGCATGGCATCGACGCTGCGAAAAGACTCCTCTTCGAGGTGTACGTCAAGGAGCAGGGCTGGATGCCACCACCGGGCAACGCAGCCGGCCTGCGCGTGGAAGCGGGGCGGCTGCAGGATGACCAGGACCATCGAGTGATCTGGATCGGGACCTGGCGCGAGGGAGAGCTGGTCGGCGTTGTGCGCCTCGTCATCGCGGACGAGCACGGCCTGGAGATGACGCAGTATGCGGACATCGAGGGCACGCGGCACGAGGGCGCCGTGGAGGTGAACCGGCTGGCTGTAGTGCGGCATGAGCGCACCTCGGCGGTCTTTCCAGTGATGATTGCTTGCATGCAGTGGGTCTCGACCAAGCTGGGCTTTCATCGCGGCTACGCGACGGTGAATGACCGTCTCGTGCCGCACATTCGGGTGTTCGGCTGGCAGCGCACGGGCGAGAGCGTGCTGTACCATGAAGAGGACCGCTATGCTGCGACGGTCGTGAGTAAGCCGAACCACGCCGCAGCAGCTGCCCTTACGTTCAGCAGCGCTCTACTGATATCCTCCGTCTTTGCTGCACGATCGTCGGTGCGCGGCGTCGGCGATGTCCTGCGCGCGCGCATGATGAGCCAGCTGCCAATCGTGGTATCTTTGAAGACCATGCTCTGCAGCCTTGGCACCCAACTGTAAGAAGTAAGTCGGTAAGATAGATGCTTTTTTTAAATTTGACATGCGGGCCTGGAGGCGCCAAGCCGCCAAGCCGCGAGCTCATCCTCATGATGATGAGGAGCATCTTCATGCAGCTTCCTCGCCTGCGCTCCGGGCCAGCAGATCGACACAAAGCGAGAGATGATCTGAGGGGAAGATGAGCGAGGGGAGCGCCGTGTGGTGCTGCAGGACCGACTCGGGCGGGATAGGCGCCAACTGCTGCACCTGCCAGGTGTCTTGTGAGCAGAGGATCCAGTCGAGGTCACCGTGCCAGTTGTGGACATAGTTGGTAAAAGGCGGCTCGCCATAGGCGCTAAAGAGACCGAGTTCGTGGCGGAGGTTGGCGCCGACGCCGACGGCAGTGTCCGGGGCCGCGGTGGCGGCTTCGGCGCGGGCGCGCTGGGCGGCGACGAGCTGGTCCTTGGCGACCTGCAGGTGGTCGCGCATGCGGTGCATCATGTCGCGAATGGCGACCTGGTCGGTGGGGTCGTCGTGCCAGGCCAGGCCGTTTTGCAGCTCGGCGACGACGTTGAGCTTGTCCTGGAGGCTGAAGGAGGCGTCAACGGCATCGACCTGGCGCAGGAGGTCCTGGATGGGCCGCGCGCGGCCCGAGGCGGTCTTTTGCGAAAGCACGTCGGCGTATCGGCGCGAGTCCTCACTGCCGGCGTCCTGGAAGATGATGTCGCGCGCCAGGTTGGCCTTGCTCTCGTACGAGAAGGCACTGCTGGTGGCCCACTCCGGGTGCGCGGCCCCGACGGCGCCCTTGAGCAGAAAGTGCAGCGAGAGGTCAAAGGACTGTGCGTTCCAGTCGCCGCACATGATGACGCTGTCGTCGGCGCGGCGCAGCGCCTGCACGCGGTCTGTGAGCAGCTTGGCCTGGATGCAGCGGATGTTGCCGGCGCCAGGGTGGAAGAACGCGTGGGTGTTGGTGAGCAAGAGGCGGCCGGGCGGCCCTTGGCCGATGGGGCGCAGGACGGCGATCTGGGCGATGCTGGTGACTCGCTGGATGGAGTGATCGAGCTCCTCGACGGCACCGAGCAGGTGCGCGAGCCAGGGCGCGTCGGCACGGCGCGCGCGCACGAGCTCGCGGAAATTGATGGCCTCGAAGCTCTCGAGGGCGAAGCGCGACTTGCGCACAGCCATGAGGCAGCCCTCCAGGGCGGAGCCCTCTTTGGGCGTGAAGCGCACCTCGAAATCGTCGCCCAAGAGCGCGCGCCAAAAGTCCTCCATCTTGGCGTCGACCTCCTGCAGCAGCACGAGGTCGGCGTCGCAGTCCGCGACTTCGCGCGCCAGGAGCGGTGCGCGGTAGCGCAACTCGCGGTGTTCGGGCGCGCAGTACGCGTACATCTCATCCCAGGTGTGGCTGTAGGCGTCGGCCAGCACGTTGTAGCTGAGCACGCGCAGCGGCGCCTGGCCGGGGGTAGGGGCCCGCGGCGGCACGCGGTCGCGGACGGCGGTCCAGGGCGGCGCAGCCTGCACGACGCCCTCGAGGTCGAAGTACACAGTCTCGGGAAAGCCTTCCGGCTCGCGCAGCTCGCAGGAGACGCGCAGGGGGCGGCCCTCGTCCTCAGGCCGCGGCACGTAAAGGCGTGTGGTGGCGAGCACGCGTGCGTCCGGGCCGGCGTCGTCCGCGTAGGTCCACCTCCATCGCAGCGCGTCTGCCGGGTCCTGCACGAAGTCCGTGGCGGCCCAGGGCGCCACGGGGCAGCCGACGACGGCCAGGCCGCGCGCGTGGACCTCGCGCACGCGCGGGCTGTTGACGCGCAGCGGGTAGCGCTCTGCGTCCTCCACCACGAGCAGCGCACGCCCTGCCTTGGCGAAGGCCTTGGCCGCGGTCAGGCCGCCGTCCACGCGTCCGCCGCCTGCCACCTCGAGCTCGCACGTGCACGCGTGCCCGCGCGCCTTGCCGAGCGCCTTGCCCAGGCGCGCCAGCGACCGCGACACATCCTCGCCCGGGTCGCGCAGCAGCCGCGCCTGCACGCACGCGCGCCCGGCCTCGGCCACCTCCAGGCTCACGTGCACCTTGGCCGCGCCCTCCTGCCACAGCACGAAGGCCGCGCGCGCCGCCATGGCCGGCCTTGGGCGTCTGCGTCTGGCGCACTGGCAGGCCCTCGGCGACCAAAGCCACTAGCCGACGCTCATCAGATCAGGCTCGCTGGGGCAACAACGAGAAGTCCGGCATAAGCTCTGCAGGCAGCCTTGCACGGCTTGCGACAAGGAGCGGCAACATCGTCTCGTCTCTGGTCATCCTTTTCCTTGTCCTCCTGTGTGTCGTGTGCGTCAGGGCCGTATTGCACGATGACAACGAGAGCACTCCGTCACACAAGGCATCCATCACATCACCCGAACGTGAACGCAAAGGTACTTCGATACGCATGATTCGCGCTTTAATCTCGCACTACTAGCTAGCAAGCGACCAGAGCCAGAGAATCGAGCTTGGGCTGACCAGCTACATTATTTTAAAGAAGGTCATGGCAGAGGTAGCCGGCGAGGCCCGAGACCCAGTTCTTGGCCTTCTTGGTCTTGGGGACCTTCGGGTTGGACGCCTTGCTGGTGAAGAGCAAGCACTTGCCCGGCGTCGTGGCCGGGTCGCTCGAAGGCTTGAAGGAGAAGCCAATGAAGAAGGCGTTGCTAGGCGGTTCGCGGAAGAGCCAACCAAAGTAGAGGGCCAGGTAGCAGTCAGCGACCTCAAAAGCGCCGGGCGCCGAGACGAAGGCGTCCTTCTTGGCCCTTCTTTGGTCGACCCAACACTCGTCCTCGGTGGCGGTGGCGGCATTGGGGCCGCAGTAGTCCGTCTCCTCGCCGAAGAAAAAGCCCAGCGGGGTGTCCCGCCACGCGCAGCGCTGGCCGTAGAGCTCGTTGCCGCACTCCGCCTCGTCGAGCACGAAGCAGATATCCGTGAAGGCCAGGCTGGTTAGGGGCTGCGCCGTGCACGAGCCAGAGTCCCAGGCGCAGATGTTCTCGTACTTGTCGAGCTTGCACTTGGTTTTGGACAGCGCGTTGCAGCGCGCCTCACGCGCGGCGAGCGCCTCGTCGTGGGTGGTCATCTGGGTGGAGGAGCTGAACTTTGCGGTCGGGACGATGGACGTGACGTAGCTCTTAAACGTGCGCACATTGGTGTAGAAGACGAAGCCGTCCAACGTGCAGCCGTAGCCGAAGGACGTGACGCCCAGCTGCACCTGGGTGCCGTCGTCCTGGGTGAAGAAGAGCGGGCCGCCGCTGTCGCCGTAGCACGAGCTGGGCGCACCGATGACCACCATATTGGTGAGGCTGAAGTTGCCTCCCACCATGAAGTTGAGCCAGCGGTCGCACACGCTCTTGTCGCCCAGGGGCACCTCCTGCTCGTAGAGCTTGGTTGGCGTCTTATAGGTGAGGGGATCCATGACGCCCCAGCCGGCGATCTTGGCGTACGCATTCGCTGCCTCGGCGGTTTCGTCGTCATTCAGGGTAACAAGGTCCTCATCTTGCACGTCGAAGCCGGTGTTGAGCAGCTCGATAATGGCAATGTCGTTGCCTAGCGAGATATCCCACCCGTCATAGTCCGGGTGCACGTGTACGAGAAAGTCCTCCGAGGTCAGCTTGATGCGCTGGCCGTCCTTGGCCGACTTGGAGATGTCGTGCGCGCCCAGTTGGACCGCCTTGAGTAGCGAGTAAATGTCATCTTCCACGCAGTGCGCAGCCGTGAGGATGAACCTGCTGTGGATGAGCGAGCCGCCACAAAAGTGGAAGTACTGCGAGGCCTGCAGACTCACCATCCACGGATAAGCCGCCTCACTCGGCGCGCCGTCCACAACACGTGGCGTAAGCGCCTGAGACGCGAACGTCTCCGCGTCCTCATTCTCATCCGCATCCGCATCCTCATCCTCATCGCTGCTGAGCGTCTTGAGCATGGCCGCTGGGTACCCGGTGCTGATGGTGCGGTTCAACACGCCGCTGCTGCGCCCGGCGGCGTCCTGGACGCTGCCCAGGCGTCGCGCGGCAACTGCGTCGACCAGGCTCGCGTCGCCGCTCGCAACGGCCAGCGCCACGACGAGCGCCACGACCACGAGCTTGGACATGGTGGCGCCGCGCGCGGCCTTGTGCATGGGCCGCTGCACCATCATTTCGAGTCTGCTGCTCAGCTCTCCCTTGGCTCGTGCATTTGCTGCAGTGCGCTGGCTGATCGGCGTCCGGGGTCGTGCGCCCTCGTACCGTATCGTTGGGGCACTTGCTGGCGGCGGAGCAAGCCAGTGATCGCCATCGCCAGCGGTCAGCTGGGTGCTGGATGGCCGGTGACGAGGAGGGCCCTCTGTGCCGCGACTCGCCATCAGAAAGTAACCGTGCGCCGCCGCGGCGCTTCGAGTTGGTGGTGAAGGCCGCAGTTCGTCGCCAAGGGCGTCCTTCGGTGAACCAGCGTGGCGTGCGGGCGCGTGCGGCGCCGGCCGGGTTGGCGGCGCTACCTGGCTGGCGGCGCGCGCAACGCCGCGTGGTACCTGGTAAGTTAGCGAAAGAGCTTCTGAAGCTGGGGAGTAGCCAGTCCGGGACCGGGCCACCAAACCAGGAGCGAGCGAGCAAGAATGCTAAGCAAGCGAGCGGCACAATCAGAAGCAAGTGAGCAAGTGGGTCAATGCGAGCAGTAAGCCGATGTACCTGATGGCAGAGCGACATGCAAAGCTGTCGTCGGTTTCCCTGTGAGAATTGGAGCAAGCTTGCAACTCCAGGCAGTGCCTAAACCGGCCCAGGCCTCAGAGGCTTCAAGTCCCGCAAGTCCGCGCAAGTCCCGCAACTTGAAGACACGTTGCGTGGCGCAGCAATCAGTCGCGGCGCAGCGCCGATGGCCGCCGTCGCCCGCTGGCACTCCTCAGGCTAGTACCACCGTGCTGTACCGGGGTACCCACCATAGCGGTACCCTACCATGGTACCCTGGCCCACCCAGGTACGCGCATGGCTGGGCCGGCTTGGATGGGCCCGTGAGCTGCCCCGCGGCGCGCCTGGAATTATCGACCTCTGGTGCACCACGCGTGCTGCGGCGCGGGATCAGCGGCGCCTTGAGCACCTCGCGGCTGTCTTCGGCTTCACAAGACGTGCGCGAGTTGAGCCCTGCAGCGGCGACGGCGGCAACGACGGCGAACCTTCGCAGCGACTCGAAGTCGCCGCAGACAAATCCCGCGCCAATCAAGAGCGAGCCGCCCGCGCGTGAGACGACGCCAAGCTTCTGTTTGCCGTACCACGATGTTGTCGACCATACGAGAAACTCAACCTTGCTGATCAACGCCTCAGAAGCTACGGACCTCGCCACCGTCAAGAACTGCTTCGGCGAGTCGGTAACCTCGTTGACAACTTGAGATTCGTCCCCGTCCAGCGCCTTCGTGCTGGCTTCGCGCACAACGAAGACATCAAGCCCCGATATAAATGGTGATCACGGTTTACCTTCTCGCCAATTCGCCGGCGACAAGAAGAGGTCATGCGGCCGGGTCAGACTACGATTCGTGCGGGCCAGGCTGGTGGCAGTTGGCATCGCGAGCCAAGCGGGCGTCGCCACCCTGGCTCGTGGCCGCACGGGTCAGGTGCAGCAGCACTTGTCGGTGGCCGCCAGTGGCACCTGGCACTGGCAGGCTGCAGATGAGAGCTTGGAGCATCTTCCCAGGCGTGCTCAGAGCCAAGGGTTGGCTGGGGCGGGCGGTGCGTGGAGGTTCTGTCACGACCGAGCACGCAAATTCACCGCGACAGACTCGGCCTTGCCGGTCCCTCCCAGCCTCGTAGTTGACTTTACTGTTAGCGGCCCGGAGGGGGGTGCTGTGCGCGCTGATCCTAGGCTGCAAGCCACTCGGGCGTGGCGGACGCCGTCGTCGAACCGTGGCGGCGAGACTTGCACAAGACTGCGCCCCCTGCCCGCCCGGGTGCTAGCAGAAGTCCGCCGTGCCAGCAGCTTGCGCTACCTTGACCGGCGCTCCTAACGTGGGTAAGAGCATTCGACGACAAAACGAAGTTGTCAAGGCAAGTCCGCGCTATTTGTTCGTGGAACGTACGTTATAGGTCAATGATTCTTCAGGGGTACAACGAGTCGTGGAGGTCGTCAGGCCCAGCTCGCCTGGTCAACAGTGCAGGCGCTTCAAGTGGGCCTCGGCGAAGTCCTCGTGGCTGCGGCGCTCTCGCTTGCTGCGGCCCTCATCCTCCTCGGAGCTGGGCATGGGCAAGGTGTCGTCGAACCAGAATTTCACGAAGTCCTCCTCCCAGGTTGGCTGCGTGTCCGCGAAAATAGGCTTCGCGCAGCCATTTTGGGCAGACCAGGCGGTTGGCGTCCAAACGGTGGCGGGCGGCATAGGGAGGAATGGCTTGTAGCCTGCCACCATGTTTCGATCGAGGCTGTCGAGGATGTTGTCGGCACAGACGTCGCTAACACCGCTGTCGCTCAAGTCGCAGCGCGTCATGTAAACACGCGAATGCTCGCTCTTAAGGTCCTCCACGAGCCCAGCTGGCGAATGCTCATCATCTTCAAAGGTCACTTTGACGCGCTCGATGACTGTGGTCTGGATGGAGGCGTCTTGCGCCATGATGTCCTCAATGCAACTGTTGAGCTGCGCCTTGTCGTCATGAATGCCAATCGCAGCGGCGTTGTAGGCGGCTGCGGCCTCGAGATCCGAGCTGAAGTAGCCAAGGTGACGGCTGCTCTTGCCCTGCTTGATGCGGCCTCGCCAGCGCTGGGTGCAGGCGTGGAAGCTGACGCCGCGAAATGGGCTGAAGAGGCGCCTGACCGGCCCCGTGCGCGTCGCGGCCCTGGCGCTGGCAGGCGAGCCGCCGCCAAGCACCACCTCCTCCACGATGCCGCCGCCGGGGAGCTCGTGCCTCAGCCGCACGATCACCACCTCGTGCGTGGCCATGAGCTCGTCCTTGAGCACGGCCTGGAGCCTCGCGCTCACTGAGACGGCCCTCTTGGCCGCCACAGCCCGCTTGCGCTGCTTGGATCGCGCCATGTTGTGCTGCTTCGGCGTCTCCACCAGCGGCGTCATGGCGAGCTCAAGCTCTGCCGGCGCGTCTCGGGACGATATTTCTGCTCTGCTCTGCTCTGCTCTGCTCTGCTCTGCTCTGCCTCTGCGCTCCAAGGGAGGGAGCGGGGCGGGAGCGCAGACGGCCGGCCGGCCTCGGTTGCGAGTGCACCAACGAGGCCAGCGCGACTTCTGGCGCCGCGCGGCGCAGGCTACCTCGCTCGCTCGCTCGCTCGCCCGCGCCAGCCGCGCGCGCAGGCTGGCAAGCTAGAGTTTTGCTGCCCCTGCCAGCTCAAGCGGGCTCTTGCACGCAAGCAAGCTCTCCAGCTAGCTTGCAGAGCGACAAGCAGCACGCGCAGACCGCCCGCCCGTCTACAGGGCCTCGTTTGCACCGGCGGCGGTCCGCGCCTCGGGACATGCCGCAGCCGTCCCACTACCGCAGCCAGCGGGCACTGCGTGCGCGCGCCCCCGCAGTGGCCTCCGCAAGCCTCCGCAGCGGCGCAGCACCACTGCAAGCTCCTCAGGCTCGTGCCGCGCCGAGAGCCAAGTCGCCCAAGCCGGGTCGAGCACTGGCACGCAAAGCACCGCGGGCCGCGGCGCCGCGGGCTGCGCCGCCCGGGCGCCTGCGGATGAACCGCCCAAGCGAGATCGATGCTGGTGGCACGGTGAGCGAGCGTTCACCTCAACGCTTGGGCCGCTCGGCCCCTCGCCATCAAGGAGCGAGTTCGAGCCGGCTCACGGCATCGCCGCAACCAATGCGCCCGAGGGCGTCACGGCGGCGAGCCGCCTGGCCGCTGCCGCAGCCGCGGTTGGCAGCCGGGCGGCCCCGGTGGCTCCGAGTCCGGCGGCCGCGGCGGCCGCGCGCCAGGCCGTTCTCAAGACCTGCCGGGCCTGCGCTCTGCCACGCGTCGCGTCGTGCTGTGCGCGACGCGCGAGCGGGCGAAGCCAGGTGGACCATCGCTTAGGCCCAGGCGGCGCCCGAGGCTGCTTGAGGAACCTTCAGCCCGCCGCCTTCCGGCGCCTTCCGAGTGGCCGGCTCAGGGCGCGGGCCCGCCGGGCCGTTCGATCGCTCGCTTGCGCGAGACTGCCAGCACCATCCAACTTGAAGTTGGCTGGCTGACGTAAACGGCCGGCCAGCGGCGGAAAGTCGTTACCCTAGCCGCGCGGCTGAGGCTGAGGCTGCGCTGCGCTCCGAGTCAGAGTTTTAGAGTCGTGTGCGGCGTCGCGTCGCCACCACCGCGCGCGCCGCTGCCAGTGGGCCGCCAAGACTGCATCGCGAAGCGGAACCCACGGTCAATCCGCAGTCACGCGTCCGGCCGCAGTCCGCGCGTGGGCGGGCAGAAGGCTGACTGAGCCTGACTCATAGCGCTTGACGAAACTCGCCACGGGTGGTGCGGCGCGCAGGGCCAGCAGAGGGCGCCTGCCTTCCGAGTCCTGCTTGCAGTGCGCCTGCTTGCCTGCCGGCCGTTCGCGCGCCGCGCCAGGTTCCCTCGCTCGCCGCCATCGCCAGTCGCCCGTCCGCAGCGCGAGAGGGAACCCAGACTGGGATTTGGAGGCGCTTGGAGGCGCTTGGAGGCGCTCGAAGCGCGGCTGTGCTGGCGGCCAGAGGTGCTGCAGGCGGTCGTGTTCAAGTTGTCCCGGCGGTTCCTACGAGTCTGTGCTCAGGCTCGCCTGCTAAGCGGCGCGGACGTGCGGCGCGAACCTGCCTGTGACAATGAAGCAGCCTGCAGTGGCTTGAAGCAGCCTGGCTCGCCCACAGCGCGCCCGAAGGTGGTGTGGAAGTGCGGGGCCCGCAGCAGCAGCACGCGGCGCGGCCATGGCGACGGGCCGCAGCGAGTCCAGGCTCGCGACGGGCCGGCAGCCTGCCCGTGGAGCTTGCAGCCTGTGCTTGCGTGGGCATGCCCGTCGGGCTGTCGCGCGTGCCAGGGGAAGCTGGCTGGCCCTGCCAGCGCCAGCCCTGCGCGTCGTGCACTGCAAAACTCCGCAAAACTCCGCAGGGGGCGGCGAGTTGGCTGGCTGATGAGAGGATGAGGTAGAGATTCGCGAGCTCTATTCGTGGTCGCCACACCTATTCGCCAAGCCAAGGCGGCCAGCGGCTGGCGGACGAAATGACGCCCTTGGAGCAATCTCAAACTGAGGCTGGTCTTGGCAAATTTGGCCAAGCTAACTTAAAAGTCAGTAGCTTCAAGAGTAGAAGCTAACTAGGTCAGCTACCGAAGGAGAGTTTGGGCGCGGTGCTTGCCGTCGGCCTTCCGCCGCGCAGCCGCCCTTAGCCTGGCCGCCAGCGCCAAGATGGCTTTGGTCGGACATTGGTAGGCAGGGTAGCTACGGCTGCTACGCTGCTCCGCTGCAACACTGCTACAGCAGGCAGTGCAACAAGCAGTTGCGAGCCGCCCAGGCCAGGCACGCGGTGTGGGTGTACCCGCATCGCCCACAGCGGAGCAGAGTGTGCCGCACACCACCGGTGCACTCGCGCTCTCACGTCAGTGCGCCTGCGCAGCGCGAGCAAAAGTAAGGGGAAGGCTCCTTCGCGGCTCTCCTCAGAGTCACACCGATCAAGGCGATCCCGTGAGAGGTTGCAACTTGCCGAAGTGCGACTCGAACGAGACTTTCCATCGCAAGCAGTGGCAGAGGCGCGTCACGGCGCAGCAGGGCAGTGGGCAGATCCGAGCTCCGCGTCGGAAGTCCCGATGATTTTATCGCGGTGCTCGCCGCTTGACTTGCCCAGTGCTTCACATCAGCTAGCTCACATGTGATTTCGCTTTCACTGCAGAACTTCTTTTTCTCTCATGTTCATCAGGTCAGATCTTCTTCTTCGGCCGCAGCGGCGTCTCTCGACGCAAGCTCGATGAGCTCGAGTTCGCTGCCGCCTTCAATGGGCCCATCGTCCTCATCTACGCGCCGCTCACGTTCGGTCCGTCCGGGGTCCTCTTGATCATCCGAGTCCTTGTTCGCAGCGCAGCGCTCCTTCTCAGCCTTGCATTTGTTGCGCACTAAGTCGGCAAACTCAGCGCTTGCAAAGAAGCGAGGCTTGACGACGAGCTCGAGGCGGCGCAGAACATCACGGGCATGCTGCGCGAAGAGGTCCGCAGGAGGGTCGTTGCCCTGCAGACGGGCCCGGATGGCCTCCGCGAAGGGCATCAGCTCGTCGAGCGGCATGGAACGGCCACCGTCAAATCCGAGCAGCGCCCTGTACTCCTCCTCTCTGTAACGCCGCTCCTCCTCGTGATCGGAATCGTCATCATTCAGATTGAAGTGAATCCGTAGGATGCAGAGCGCGGCAGCACGAGAGGGCTGGCGTTCAAAAATGTCTGCGGCACGCCAAAAGGCCAGGTCCGCCAGAAAGGCGCCATCCTTGCGGTCGCGAAGGTACACGTGCACAGCAGCCGCGCCGTCGGGATCGCGGAGCAGGTCGCAAAAGTCCTGGTAAACGCCGCCGCCTACGTGTGAGGAGAACTGTGCCAACACGCGGTACTGGCCCACCTCCAGGACAAAGACCTCGCAGTGCGAGACGCAAACGGCCGCGTCGATGCCACTCGCACGGCACACGAGGCCCCGTCGAATAGTCTTGGTTGCGCCACCCGCACGCACGCAGACGCTGCCGCCCACAAGAATGTACAGGCCGTCCGGGTCGTTCGTCGCTGGCACGTAGCGCTGCCACCCCACGTTTGCAGTGCTAGCGAGCTGCAGCGACTGCGTTGGGTCGCCCAGGTTCGCGCGCCGGATGTCGTCCAGTGTGGCTATCTCCGGGCGCACGCGTGAGTGCCGCCGCTGCCTCGACTTGGTGTACACGGCCGATCCCGCGCCGCTTGTGTACACGGCCGATCCAGCGCCATCACCGCCACCGCCACCAGCGCCAGCGCCGTTGCCCGCCCGCCGCAACTTGTAGCTGTCGTAGCCTGCAGAGGCGTTGCTGCTCGCACTGCTGTTCCTCCGCCGCCGCTTCCCGGACGACGCATTGTTCGTTGCTGCCTCAAGGTCAGGCACGAGCTCGTGGCCGGCCGCGAGCACCACCGGCGACAACATGAGCGCCATAGTTTGCACGAGCCCGAGCGAGAATCCAGTGAACATGGGATGCGACCCCAGCTGCGGCACGGCGCGCAGAGCAACGTGCGCCGTAATCTGCGCTCTCAGGTACGCCGGGAGAGTGACCTCGTCCATGAGCGCCGCCTCGTCCACGCCATCCATGAGCGAGGCTTGGTGGTCTACAAAGTCCAGCACCTCCAAGCGGGTGGCGCGGTCCAACCGGTGCGACTGCATGTACCGCTGCAGCGCCACGCGACGCCGCCAGGCTTCGGCGCGCTTAGAAGCCTGGCTCGTCAGCATGTTGCACACCGTCGCCGTCACGCCTGCGTCGCACACAAAGGTGCCCACGATGATGCAGGCAATCGCGAACAACGGCGCGTCCACCGCCACGTTTCCAAAGCCCACCGTTGTCATTGTGTACAGCGCCCAGTACATGCACATCGCGTACGCCTCCGCTGGCGCGAAATCTGCCGCCAGGCCGCCCACGAAGCTATTGCCGACCAGGATCTTTATGCACGCCATCATGTGCGCCGCTAAAAGAAGCCAGAAGGCCATGCGCATGAGTTGCCGCGTACCGGAGCCCAGCACCACGCCGCGCTCCTGCGCGAACGCCTGCGCTGAGGCCTCCAGCGCGTGCAGTCGCGCCGCAGCGAGCACAAGCCGCGGCAGACGCCCTACCGCAACAGCAGCATCGAACCCGACGACCCCAGCGAGGCCGCCCAGGCCGCCTGCACGCACGACATAGTCCAAGGGCAGCAGCGCCACCACATAGAGCCACAGCGCGTGCCAAAGGAAGTGTACGCGGACCTCGCTACGCCGCCACAGCACTCCGATGCTGCCCTCAGCGGCACCGCTGGCGCCCTCATCGCCGCCACCGCCGCCGCCACCGCCGCCGCCGCCAGCACCGCCGCCGCCTGCCCCGCTTGCAAGGCGCAAGGCATGGACGGTGGAGCTTGCGAAGATCGAGGCGCGCAGAACCGCGTCCACCACGCACGTGAGGTCCGTGGCCACATCCAGCGCCCCATACGAGCGAAAGGCGCCCGCTAGACTCACAGGCGACGCCACAGAGATTCGCAGAAACGACGCACGGTACGGCACTGCCAGCACGTTGTAGAGGAGCGCGCTGAAGATGGCCAGGTTCCAGGCGCGCCGCGCCGCATGATCCGGCGCCAGCAAGCGCTCGCCACTGCGCACGAGCTCCCAGACGGACTGCTTGCGCTCCTCCACCTGCATGAGCTTGTTGACCTTGCTGCGGCCCAGGTTGCGCGTAAAGGCCTCCAGCGAGCCGCGCTTACGCACCTCCGCCTCCAGACGTACCACGTCCTCGCGGAAGCGCGCTGCCAGTTGCGGCCGCGCCGCGAGCCAGTGGTCCAGGTCCATGCGGTGCAAAACGAGAAGGTCCGTGCGCTCGCGCGTTTGCGCCACGCATTCCGTTGGCTCGTTGTAGAACAACTGCAGCTCCGCAAAGCTGTCACCGCTCGCGAATGAGGTGCACACCTGCCACGACGCTGTCGTGACCAACTCTACGCGCCCCGTGCTCACAAAGTACGCCTTGCAGATCAGCTGACCTTCCACGAAGATGACGCTATCCTCCAGCACGGTCTCCGGACGCAGCAAATCCAGCAGCGCCTCGAGTTCGCCCCACGCTCCGAAAAGAGGGAAGTTGCGCAGCGCACGGGCTCCTGCCGCATCCGCGCGGAGGAGTCGTCGAAGCGGGAGCGGAAGCCTCGCCTGCAGCCAGGCCTCCTCGACGCCGCGCTGTCGCACCCACAGCGCGTGCTGGTAGCTGGAAATGCGCTGCATCAGCGCGCGCGGCAGCCGCCGACGCTTCATGTACACGCCCAGCGCATCCAGCTTACGCTGGAACAGAATGGAGCTGATGTCTGAGTGCGCAATGATCTCTTCCAGGTTGTTGAGCACCAGAGCGTAGAGCAGCCCGCCGCCAAGCACCACCAGCATACAATACGCAATTTCCGCGCTGCGCACTGGCACGTAGTCGCCAAAGCCAGCCGTTGACAGCGTCGTCACCGCCCAATACACGCTGCGCACGTACGCCTCACTACGTGGCAGCCAGACGCTCTCGTCGCCGTCTTCTTGCTGCTCGAGAAGAGCCTCGCCCGGCGACGCCGTCGCCCACGAGGCCCCACCGTCCCGAAGCCGCGCAAGTCCAAGGAATAGGCAGCCGCTCACGTGCGCGCTCCCGAGGATGAGGAGCACCAGCATCACCAGCACGACAGCGTTCTGGTGACGCTTGCCCACCGCGCCGCTCACCGCTGTCGACCACCGCGGGATGCGATAGGTGGCCACCAGCGTGTTAAATCGCAGCACCGCGTACGCTTGCACCGGGAATGTGTTTCGCCCCAAGGCCGCGCCCAGGACCGTGCCAATTGGCACACTCGCCACCACGTCCCTGAGGGCGTCGCCACCCCTGTACAGGCGCGAGATTGCCGCTCGCCGCCCCACAACCGCCCCATTCGCGCCCACCACGGCCAGCACGCGGTCTCGCACCACCAGATTGGCCAGAGCCAAGACGTCGACGGCCACATCACATGCCGAAGCCGCCCCGCCCTGCGCGGAGACGGGTCCCACACCAACTCCTGCTCGGTACGTGTTCGCGATCAAGTTGTACACCACCACGGCGCACAAGACCGCCTCCCACGCCACGTGCAGACGCGATCCGGGCAGAACCACCCCGCGGTCCACGGCGACCCCGTTCACCTGGGTCGTGGACATCATGAACTTGTTCAGCTTGGCGTTGTTCAGGTTCTTTGCCACCGTTGCGGCGTTCTGCGTCGCTTGAAGGGCGCGCTCGCGCACCACGCCATGCACCAAACCACGCACCTCAGAGCGAGCCTCCTCGGCGCGCACGGGGTCGTCTGGGGCGCCGCCGTCAAAGCTTTCAATGCACTGCGCCAGCGCCGCCCCGCTCAGAGTCCACACCTCGCACATGGTCATCGCGCGGAGCTCCTGGGTCTGCAGCTCCGGCTCGAAGAGCGCCACGGCCGCAAAGGTGCCCCCGCCGCGCAGCGTGCCTACCCGCTTTGCCACGCCCTCCTCAAACCCACGCATCTCTGCCTCGCCCTGCTCCAGTAAAATCATCGCGTCCGTCACGCCCCGCGAGGCGGCGTCCGCCTCGCGCTTGGCCCCGCGCGCCACGTCGTAACCGCACGTAATCAGGTATCCGGGTGGGAAGACCTCTTTGACCACCGCACGCTGCAGCAAGCGAAGGAATCCACGCGGCAGGCCGGCGAAAACACTATCCGCCCCAAAGAAGAACCGCTCGCCCAAAATCTCATCCCGAATACAGTCCTCCAAGGAAGCCGGGAAGTCGTGGCTCAGCAGTTCCTGCTCCTGCAGCCGCTCGAAGTGCTCCTCCAGATACGCCAGGTACTGCTCGCAGTCTCCAACCAGCTTGCGCGACACGTCGCGCGTGCGCAGATAGTGCCGACAGCAGTCCGCAAAGTGCTCGTGTTCGAAGGCGTCGCCCGTCGCGTTGCGCGTGATGGCAGCGGCTAAGGAGATAAGGCCGGCGTACGTCATACCTCCCAGCGCCATCACCCCAATGCTCAGCAGACGTGCTGCCGAGTTCTGCGCCACAATGTCGCCGTACCCCACCGTCGTGATGGTGATGAGCGCCCAGTAGAGCGAAATCCAGTACGCTTCGAGCGCACTCTCGTTCTCCGCGCGAGCCTCGGCGAGCCCAAGCCACGCCCACAGGCACGCATACCAGTGCAGGCTCGCCGTTACGAGCAGGACGACCTTGAGCGCCACCTGCTGCAGCGTGCTGAGCCTGCGGAAAGCCTCCGACTGGTTGCCCAGGCGCTGCACCTCGACGCCCACAAGGAGCATGAGGTAGCCCAGAGAAGACTGCCGAAGCGCCACCCAGAGGTCCGTCCTTCGCGCCGCCACGGCCGCGTACGCGCAGAGGGTGATCAGCGTCAGGGCTCCGCGCATCGCATCCTCGCGTGTCAGCAGGCTCCACAGAGTCTCCGACTTGCCTGCAGCGAGAGCGCGAGACTTGCGCCTCTGGCGCGAGTTGCGCGACGTCACTGGCCGGTTCCACAGGAATGCCCAGCGCGCCGTGATGACCAGGTCGGCCGCGATGTACGCGTACCACGGCACCATGGGCGCCGCTCGCGTCGACCACATAAAGCCGTCCAGCGGAGGCACCACGCACAACCATATGTACGTCACGAGCGTGAAGAGGCTCTGGAGCCGCCGCAGGCGGGCGATGCGGTGGATGATGCTGTGCATCGCACGTCGGAGCACGCTGCTTGCCGAGCTGAGCCCACCCAGAGACCGCATGGAGAGCCGGTTCGTGCTCCAGACCGTCCCGTTCATGAGGGCCACCAGCTTCGCGCGCTCCAGAAGCTCCTTGCGCCGTTCCGTCCAGCCCCGGATCGTTCCTAGCATGCCGCAGTCGCGTACGTGCGAGGACGCGGCGAGCACCTCCCTCACGCTCGCCAGGTCCACCATATCGGGCACACCAGGCCAGTACACATCCTCCGCGTCAAACCCCTCCTCATTTTCTGGGTGCGCGTTATCGTCGGCCGCCCCACCTGCAGCATCGTGCACGCGCTGCGCAAAGTGGGCGCGTGAGAGCGTGACAAGCTTCTTGCTCAGCCGCGAGGTGGCCCGACGGATCGAGGAGGCTGACAGCGTCGACGAGGTCGACGACCGCCGCCGCACCGCCTGCTCCTCGACGGGCACCGTTACATGCGAGGTACGCTGCGCCGGCGGCTGCTGCAAAGAAATGTGGTCGCCCTGCGCATCGTCGAGGCGGATTCTCTTTGGGGCGGCGCCGTGCGGGCTGCGCAGCTCAAAGACTGGGGTGCCCATCGGCTGCGGCCCGTGGGATGGAGTTTGCGACGGAGTGGCGATGGCATCCTGCAAGATCTCCATGGACGCCAAGGAGGCGCGAAAACCGCGCTTGTTGGAGTTCTGGGACCGCTGCTTCTGCTTCTGCCACGGTGCGACGTAGGCGGCGGCAGTCTGCTCGGCCTGGGGCGACCTGGCGGACTCTGACTCGCTCTTCACATCCGAAATATCCAGCGGGCTTGCTTCCGAGACAGGCGTGGACCCGCCCTCCTTGATTGCGCCGTAGGCAGCGAGCACGAAGCGGTAGGACTCGGCATCCAGGCGCTGCACCTCGCAGATGGTTGCCGCGCGGACCGAGAAGGCGTGCTGCAGCCGAGACGAGAAGAGCATCTCCTGACCGTAGAACCCATGGCTGCCTGGCTCAATACTTATCAGTGCGCGCGAGGGCGAAGACTTGTCCGCGGCGCCCGCGAGAAGCGGCGAAATGTTCGCCTTTCGCAAAAATGCCGTGGCGGCCACCACGGAGCGCCGCGATTCAGTGGCGGGAGCCACGAGCGCGAGCTGCCGCGACCGCGTCTCGGCGAAGCCGTCGTCGCGGCCATGCGAGAGCACCTCGAGTCGGCCCTCGCCGAGGATCCATAGGGCGTCCACGGGCTGCTCCCGCACGCAGAGCAGGTGGCCGGCCTCGACGATTTGAGGCTCGAGCAGTGTCACAAGGGCGTCCACGAAAGCCATCTCTCGCTGTTGAAAGGCACAGAGTTGCAGGAGCGCGTTGCGACGGCCACGCTGGATCTTGTCACACAGTGTTGGCGGCAGCGAGCCGAGCAGAACAGACTCCAGGCTGCCGCGCTGCCGGTCCCAGAGGAAGTCAAAATAAGACTCCACCTTGTTCCGCACGTCGGGTCCTAGGTTGCGCGAGCGCAAATAATGGCTGATGGCGTCCATGCGCTGCTTAAAGTGCGTCCGCGTCACGTCCAAATTTTTCAAGAGCACCGTCATGTGCGCGATGAGAAGCGCGCGCACGCCCACGGCGAGGACGATGATCACCAGCACGAACTGCACTTGACGCAGCGTTGCTGGCGCAACGTCGCCATAGCCCACGGTGAGCAGCGTCTGCGTCACCATGTAGGTGGACGTGAGCACGTCCATGGGCAGGCTCGTGCCTGAAAAGTAGAATGGCGAGGTTGCGGTGATGTTCTCACGCGCCACAGGCCAGGGCGCGTCTCTGCCGTCCGGGGCAAGCGCCGCATACGAGACGCGGAAGAAGACGCCGGCGAGAACGAAGGCCAGCAGCAGGAGCCGCGCCATGAGGCGCACCATGCGGTGCAAGTTGCCCTGCGGGATGCCGGTCAGACGGTCAATCAGCATGTAGACGGACTCCTCTTCGGGCACAACGAGCGCTGCTCCCACCAAGAGGCGCACACAGGCGCCGCCTACACTGAGCGCAGCCATGTCCTTTCGCAGACCGAGGCTCACGAGCGGCGCCGCCATCAGTGCGTCCAGGACTACCTGACGCGTCGCAGACTTGGCGAATCCGAGCCGTGGCTTCAGGTAATAGCGCGGTCCGTGGCGGTGCACGGCCCGCACGTACAGGCGCGCGCCCAGGGCAGCGTCTTGCACGAGGGAATGCGAGGCTAGCCGCATTCGCGAACTCGCATCGGCCCTGCCTGTTGGATAGCAGACCACGAGGATGCAAAACACCAGGGCGAGCACTACGACCAGGAAGACGATAGCGTCGATCGTCAAGCCCACCAGGGCGATGCTACTACCGCTCGCCTCGCCATCCCAAACGGCCCCCGACAGAACATCTGTACTTGAAGGATCTTGGTGGTGATCTCCGCTCAGATCGAGATACCTCTCTTGCGTTGTGCTGACCTGCGCCGGAGCGACTTTTGCGACTCTCCGTCTTCGCGGCGGGGCTGACGCGCCTGTGTCATCCGAGGACGTCCGAAACACGCTCGCGAGCTGTGCCACGTGCCTCTCCGCTGAGGACTTGGGCCCATCACTCTCTGCGCAGTCTTCCGCTGCACTCCTCTCGTGCTCGTGCCGCCGCTGCAGGTGGTTCGCAAGCGCGCGCGCCCCGCCCACGACCGTCGGCCTCCATCCCTGACGTTGATCCGCAGGCGAGCTGCTAAAGTACACGCTGTTGATCCTCTGCCTGCCCCGCTGCTCGTTGCGAAAGCTGTGTAAGAACGACGTCTGTCGCATGGACAAGTCGACGAGCCTCGGCTGCACGGGCTGCTCGCCGCCTTGCCGCTCCATGCCTGCGGCCTCGGCGCCGGCCGGCGCGCCGGGGCTGCGATCGGGCCTTGCCGCTCTCGCTCGCCGCTTCCTCCTGCGCCCTGGCCCGCCGGCCACGCCAGGTAAAAGCGAGCAACAAGCGAGCCCACTGTCGCTCCTCCGAGTCTTTCCCACTCCCACTCGCTACTCTCTCTCTAGAGAGAGAGCTAGAGCTAGCTAGCTAGAGCTAGCACCCGGCCGCGCCCTCCTCAGCTCAAGGCCTAACTATGTGTCACCGTCGTGCCGTTACAGTCCGTTGAACATCCTTGCGCCGCCGCGCCGCCGCCAGCGCGACCTGGAGAACACACCGCAGAACACCCAGCAGGCAAGCGCGACAAAGTGAAGAGCAGTCACGGATACAGTGCTTGGGTCGCGCCCCGCGTGCCGTGTTTGTCGCGGCGCGAGATCGCCTGTGAGGCGTTGATGGCAGCCGCATCCGAGTCGATTGATTGCCCGCCGCATCTGCTGTGCAGGAGTGTCGGCCTCAGGCTCCGACGAGCTGCAAAGCTGCACGGCGGCGGACAAGATGTTGGCGGAGGCCGAGGCGCGGGCGCGGGCGCCGAAGCTAGAGGAGGACGTGGAGGAGAGCTGCGATGAGGACGTGCGCGAGCGACGGTCGACCACGTCGTCCGCAGGGCGCCAGCACCGCACGGACAGGAAGGCCAGGCGACGTGAGTCCGCCGAGGACGTGGAGAGGCAGCGCAGAAATGACCGCGGCGAGAAGAAGAAGAAGACGAAGAAGGAGAAGAAGGAGAAGAAGGAGAGGAAGGAGAGGAAGAAGGACAGGAAGAAGGATCGCAGCAGAAGGCAAGAGGTGGACAAAGAGTACGATGACGACGAGGACGGCGCCGACGATGACCTTGAGCAAAAGCTCGAGGATGGCACACAGGATGAGGCCGACGAGGCCAAGGATGCTGCGAGCGACAGCTCAGATGCGGAAAGAGATTCTCAGATGTCCATGACCATGCCTTCCCGGCGCGCCAAGCGCACCGCGACCAGCGCCAACAATAAGTCGGAGAGCCTCGAAGGCGACGAGACGGGCACGGTCGCCGCAGAGGAGCTGGCGCCCGTCCGACGCGGGCTCGTGGGAACGAGCCAGGTGGTACGCACGCACGTCTTCATGCAGGGCTACATGCGGCGGTTCTCGAACGGGTTCGCCCGTGAGCTGACGCATGGGACCGCTTGGCTGAAGCGGTACTTTGCGCTTCAGGTGGTGGTGGCGCGCTGCGAGGGGAATGATTTTGTGGCACAGCTAGAGCTGGCGTACGCCGCGGACGAGGAGGCGTTCAATGAGGGCGACGTCTCGCGCAAGCACCTGGTGCTGGGCGAGGACACAAGCATCCGGCTGGACTTTGGGAGAGAGACTAAGCTGCTGATCCGAACGGGCCACGGCTCTTGCTGGGATCTGCGGATCAAGGACGTGGAGATCGCCATGTATTGGGCTGTGGGCCTCGAGGCAGTGACGGGAATCCCGGTCGCGTCGAGCGAGAGCCTGACATGGCCGTACCCCAAGGTGGCACTGCCGCCCGCATGGCAGGACTGGCTCGCGAATGACAAGCGCATGCTGGTGCTGCGGGCCGCTGCCCCCGGCGCGCTTTTGTCGTCGTCGTCGTCCTCGTCGTCATCGTCCTTGGCGGCGACGGCGGCGGCCGATCATATTATCGAGCGCGGCCTCCTCGACCACTCACGGAGCGTGATGTTCTCCAAGAACTTTTTACACGGCCAGGCACTCCGTCTGAAGATGCACATCTCGCTTCGTACAGCCTGGGTGCAGCGTTACTTCTCGCTCGACCTCGTGATTGGGCATGGTGCGGATGGAGGGCGCGTCGCGCAGGTTGAACTTTCGTACGCATGGTCTGAGCTTGAGCACTGCACAGACGCGGTTCGCGGCACGCTGGTGATTGACCAGTTCGTTAACCTGGAGCTCACTTGCGAGTCGTCCCCAATTCTCGTGCTGAGCAAGGCCGGTCACAAGCCGTGGGTGCTGAAGTTTTCCCGCATTCGGCAGGCCATGTATTGGGCGTACGGCATCCACAAGGTGTCTGGCGCACCGCTGACCTCCTTCAAGACGCCGCAGTGGCCCAACGGGTCCATCGAGGAGCCCATGAGCGTAGACGACTGGCTTGACTCCGAGGAGGCGCAAGAGGTCCTTGCCCTGGAGGGCCGTCTCGTAGAAGACCTCAAATGAAGCTCGAGAGTGCGAAGCATGTTGCCAGCAAAACGGTCAAAGCTTTCGAGTGACTCGCAAGCATGCATGATGGCCCGAAGTGTTTTTTTTGTGTCAAGAATAGAGACCAGGAGTTGCCGTAGCTGCCACTGCTTGCTTGCCAAATACAAGGAAATCGGTGTGAAGTAGTACCAGTAAGTTTTTAGAAAGGTTCTACGCTTTTCCTAATTCATGGCTGAAGAAGCGCACAGTCTTAGAAGCGCACAGTCTCGACACTGTAGTCCCGCAGCGAGACCGACGGGTTCACGTCCGTATTCACGTGCAGGGCAAACTCGAGTGGGTCGCGCATCTCCAGGAGGCGTTCGCACAGACGCACCGCAAGATGAGTGGAGCGGGAGAGTGCCTCAAGCACATTGTGCCCAGCGGCAGCGGCAGCGCAGCGCTCGACGACCGTAAAATGCGCCGCATCTAAGAGAGCCGAGGTCCAGGACACAACATTGTCGATGCTCGGAATGACGATGGTGTCCTTGCCCCGCGACGGGATCGGGTTGAAGGCGTAGTGCTCGCTCGTAATGGGCAGCTGCTCAAAGTAGTGCAGAAGACCGGCCGCGGACTGGAGCAGGCCCAGGAGGCAGTCCTTGGGCAGAGTGCGCGCGGCACGCACGAAGAAGACCTCGTTGCGGACGCTGCACATGACGGCCATGGCGAAGCACTCGATGGCGAGCTGCGAGGGCGACAGGAAGGCATGAAATGCGGAGAAGCGTTCCTTGCGCTCCTTGCGCAGCTCGTGCATGCGCGCCTTTTCGAAAGACCCCACCACCTTGCGGAGCGCAGCCAGCGTGCTCTTGATTTGGCGCTTGGGCTTGTCCTTGTGGCCATCCTTGCCACTAACGGGACCACCGTTCTCCGCGGACGCCTTCTTGGTGTGCGTGCCGTTGGCCTTGCCATTGGCCAGAGAGGCTGTGCCGCCCTTGCCCTTGTTGCGGTGGTTGCTCTTCGCCTTGACCTCCGTCTGCGCGGTCTCCTCTTCGTCGTCCTCGGTCAGGCCGCCGTCCTCCTCCTCATGCTCGTCCTCGTGCCCATCGTCCCCATCCTCATCCTTGTCTGCAGCCTGCAGCAGGTCGCGGGCGCGCTGACCAAAGGCCGCGAGCGCGTCCTCGTCGCAGGTCGTCATGATGAAGCGCAGGATGCGAACCATGTGTCCTTCACTGAGGTCACCCACACAGAGGATGCACAGGTAGAGCAGGTCGACCTTGCCCGCCTCGATGAGCGCACTGACTATTTCCGGATTGCTCGAGGCGGACACGAGGCGCTCGCAGAGCATGTCTTCGAGCTCGGACCACGCGCCGGCCTCCAAGACGGCGGCGACCTTGCGGCGCACATGCTCCACAGACTGCTTCACAAGCGCAGCTTCCTCCTCAGGGGCGGCCGTCTGCTTGGTCTTGCTGCTGGCGCGCTTCGACTTCTTGGTGGCCGGCTTCACTGCAGCGGCACCAGCGACGCCGTTCAGGCGGAGCGCCTCAGACCAGGCGGCGGCGTCGAGCGGACCGCGCTGGCTGAGGAGGAGCGCCGACAGGTCCGCGTGCAGAGGCGCGGGCGCGTCGGCATCGGCGGAAGGGGCACGCGGACGCTTTCGCAGCTTGCGGCGTTCGGCCGCGTCCGCCAGGCGCGAGGGTCGCATGACGGCCGCGAAGGCGCCATCGTGTGGCGCCAGGGCGCCGAGGAGTTCCACGTGGACGTCGCCGTTGCGCAGCGCAAGCGCCAGGCGCGCGCCGTCCTCGGCCGAGGGCGGAGCGGCGCTCTCCAGCAGGGCGGCCGCCACGATGGGCTCCTCGTAGGAGGCGCTGCCCAGGTCGACGCCGAGCGTCGCGTCCCAGGCCACGAGGCGGTCCCCGCTCACGAGCAGCGCGGAGGCGGTCTCATCATCAGCGGACGGCACGGCCACGGCCGTCGTGACCGCAGCGGAGGCGCCCGGCACGGCGACCACGGCGCTGGCGTCGTTGCGCATGTTGCGGCCGAGCCGGCAGGCCCCGGCGCGACCATCGGCCCAGACCAGCGTGGCGAGGCCCGCGGCGCTGGGAAGCACGGCCTGCAGCGCCGCAGCGCCCTCCGGCGCGCTCACGGGCTGCACTGCAGTCTGCCCGAAGCCGAGCGAGTGCAGGTCCACGGACCGCACGCGCGGCGCACCGGCGACAGTCTCGGCGCACACGAGCTTCCAGGCGCCCGAGCCGCGCGGCACAAGCGCGGCGTGGAGCGCCTGCGCCGGCACATCGCCCTCGGCCGTGGGCGCCGGCAGGGTGGCCACCTCCGCGTCCTTGGACCGGAGCGCGAGCGCGCCGTCGCCGTAGACCACCACAAAGAGCCCAATGAGCGCGGGCGCCGTCAGCAGGTCCAGCACGGGCCTCCCCACTGCCGCCTTGGCCGCCGCGTCGGCCTTGGCGGCAGCGGCCTTGGCGCGGCCCTTGCGCGAGGAGGCCGGCGCGCGCGCCGCCACGCCGAGCGCGCCCGCCTCGCCCTCGGGCAGCTGCAGACCATCCTGGAAGTAGTCCCAGGCCACGAGCTGGTCGCGGTCGTTGAGCGCCACGAGCGTGGTCGTGCCTGGCACGATGCGCGCGGCCCGCGCCAGCGCGCGCCCGCGCGGCGCGCTCGACCACTCCTTGAGGCAGACGGCGTCCTCGGCGCTGTACACCGCCACCGCGCGCGCCCGGGTCACCACCAGCACGTCCTCGTCGCGCAGGTCGGCCAGCACCCTCTTGCGCAGCGCCGCGTTCTTCTTCACCTGCTCGCCGTCGCCCCTGCCGCTGCCCTGGCCGCCCTCCACCAGCGACTGCGCCAGCGCCGCGGTGGCCTGCGACGGCCGCGCGCCCCACGACACGCCCACGGCGCCGCCGTCGCCGCCGCTGCCGGCCGCCACGCGCACCATGCTGCTGCGCTCCTCGCCGCGCCTGCCCACCCGTTCGCGCTCTGTTGGTGCCGCCCTCCGCCGCGACTTTGACTGCGTCCACGGACTCGCGCCGCCGGGACCACTGGTCCCGCTGAGGCTCGCTCGCGCGCCACTGCGCGCTAGCAGCCTGCTATCATGACGTGCGCACTGCGCAAGCAGGAGGACCTTGAAACCAAACCTTGGCGAGGCTTTCGTTTCTCCGAGCCCTTCCCCGCCCTGGCTCAGGTCGCGGCGGCGTCGCATGCATGCGGGCCTTGCTTGCATGCACGAACTTGGAGAAGAAGAAGAAGAAGACGTGCTGCGTTGCAGTCAAGGCAAGGCCCGCTCGAGAGATGTGCTGTGAGGTGCAGACAAGCTCGTGCTCTTGTTCTGTTTGCCAGGCCAGTCGAGCGTACATTGGCTCGGGCGCGCCGCGGTTCGCACGTGCTCAGGCTCAGGCTGCCCGTCTTGCCCAGGTCAGCGAGACGTCAGATGGACTTGACCGGTGTTCTTGCTGATGGATTTTGACAGAAGAGCGCGCAGACCAAAGCAACGCAACTCAAAGCAAAGCAAAGCGGAAACCCGATCATCAAGGCTGAGCCCGGCGCGGCCCAGACGCATGGAGGGCCCGGCGTGCGCGCCCGTGGCGGCCGCTGCGGCCGCGGTGGCGTGCGCCGCAGTGCCCGCAGCGCGCTTCGCGGCGGCCGGCCTCAGACTGGCGGTCGCGACCCGGCAGCTGAGCGGCGCCAAGGTGGACCGCGACGTGGCTAGCGACGCGGCGGCGCTGCAGCGCTGCCGCACAGGGACCGACCTGCTGGCGCTGGAGCTTGCCGCCAGCGCGGTCTGCGGCTGGGTGCTGCTGGCCATGGTTGGCGAGCCGCGAGAGGTGCTCCAATGGACGCTGGCGGGCCTCCTGCTCCAGGCGGCGCTGAGCTGGGAGCTCTGGTTCTCGCAGGACGAGGCCGCCACGGCGAGCAGTGGCGCGCTCTTCAAGCTCAACACCATCATGCTGGTCCTCGCGATGCTGCATGCCTCGCAGGGCGCGCTCCTGGGTGTCGCGGCCGGCGACGCGTGCGCAGCGCCCCTCGCGGCCGGCGGCGCCACGGGTGTGGCCCTGGGCGCCGGCCTCGCCTTCTTCGCCTTTGCGCTGCCGCAGAGCCGCAGCGTGCCCCCAGGCGTCCCGGCACCACCGCCACCACCGCGGGCCTTCGCGGACGCGGGCGGCAGCGCGCGCGAGGTGGCCGCCGCGGCCGCCCCCGGGTCCGCCGCGCCCACGGCGGCCGCCGGCCTCGCTCCGGACAGCGCGCTGCGCGAGAACATCCACCGCAAGGGCGAGCACTCGTACTACTACGCGCACGCCAAGACGCCGACCCGCGAGAATCTGAACCGCGGCGGCGACCCCGTCCGCCTGGACGCCTCCGACGCCGCTGCCTCGGCATCCGCAGGGCCCACGCTGCGCTCCATTCGCTCCTACACGGTCGTGGATGGCCAGGGCCGCGCCAACGTTTCCGTGCACGTGGACTTGGCGCACCTCGACCTTCCAGGCGACGCTGTCTCGCACGAGGTGGAGTTCTCCTCTCGCTCCGTGCGCCTCGTCGTTGGCGACCGCCACGTGCTCCATCTGCCCAAGCTCGCGCACGAGATCGAGGCGGCGCGCTCCAAGCTCAACGCGGCCGGCACGCGGGTCACGCTCATTCTCAAGAAGAAGGACCCCCTCATCGAGTGGGCCAAGCTCTCTGCGTAGCCTCTAGCCAGCTACCAAGCGCGGGTCCTACGTAGGTAGAACCTCCCCAAACATGAAACGACCTCCACCGATGCCTGCCTGCGAGGCTTCAAGTTGGCGATGACCTCGCTAGCTAGCTAGCTGCTGCAGGCCTGCTCGACGGCGCCTTGGCGGGGCCGTCGCCCGATCTTGCCGCCCTCCGCCTCGATTTCGCTCACATCAATCTTAAAACAAGCCCCAGGCCAACGTCGTCCACGCCCTCGCCTCTCCTCGCCCGCCTTCTCGCGCTCCGCGCCGCGCCTCGCGCGTCGCTCTGCCGCGGCCCTCTTCCGGGCGCCCTCCGCGCCGCCCTGCGCTGCGCCGCCTCGCCGTGGCCATCTCCATCCCATCCCAGGCGCCGCTCGCGCCCGGCCCCGCCTGCGCTTGCCGCCGCCGCTCTGCCGCCGGGCGCGGCCGCGCGCCGCCGCCCGCGGCCGCGGCCGGCCGCCGCCCGCCTGCCACTGCACGCGCGCGCGGCGTCGTCGTCGTCGGCGGCAGGATGGCGCGATCATGGCTGCGTCATGGCGCCGGATGGATGTAGTGCAGCGCGCGCGCGCGGCAGACCAGGTTGGCGGCGCGGCGGCGAGGGAGCGCGGCGGCGGCGGCGGAAGAGCGCGAGCGGGCGGGCAGGATGCCGGTGGTGTGCGCGACGGCGAGCGCGCCGACGAACATCGCGGTGGTCAAGTACTGGGGCAAGCGCGATGCGCGGCTCAACCTGCCCATCAACTCGTCGCTCTCGGTGACGCTGCACCAGGAGGACCTGCAGACCATCACGTCGGTGGCGCTCAGCCCCGACTTCGAGAGCGACCGCGTGTGGCTCAACGGCAAGGAGGAGGACAATGTGCAGGGCAACAAGCGCATGCAGGCCGTCTTCCAGGCCATCCGCGACCGCGCCGGCGACGTCGTGGACGAGGCCTCGGGCGAGGTGCAGGTGCCGGCCGCGGACCTGAAGAAGTACAAGATCCACGTGGTCTCGCGCAACTCCTTCCCGACGGCCGCCGGCCTGGCGTCCTCCGCCTCCGGCTACGCCTGCCTGGTCAAGGCGCTGGCGCTCGCCTTCCGCGTCACCGAGGAGCACGAGGGCGAGCTCACCGAGATCGCGCGCACCGGCTCCGGCAGCGCCTCGCGCAGCCTCTACGGCGGCTACGTCAAGTGGGAGATGGGCACGCGCGACGACGGCGTCGACTCGCGCGCCTACCAGGTGGCGCCCGAGGAGCACTGGCCCGACATGCACGCGCTCATCTGCGTCGTCTCCGACCACAAGAAGACCACCAGCAGCACCGGCGGCATGATCGACTCCGTCAACACCAGCGCGCTCCTCAAGTTCCGCGCCGAGAACATCGTCAAGGAGCGCATGGACGCCATGGAGAAGGCCATCCAGGACAAGGACTTCGCCGCCTTCGCCGAGCTCACCATGCGCGACAGCAACCAGTTCCACGCCACCTGCCTCGACACCTACCCGCCCATCGCCTACATGACCGACACCTCCCACGCCGTCTCGCGCCTCGTGCACAAGCTCAACAACGAGAACGGCACGCCCATTTGCGCCTACACCTTCGACGCCGGCCCCAACGCCGTGATCTTCCTCAACAAGGAGCACGTGCCCAAGGTCCTCGACGCCCTCCTCGCCGACTTTGGCCCCTCCGACGCTGACGCCGCCGAGCCCTTTGTGCGCGGCCAGACCACCAAGTCCGCCGCCGAGGTCCTCGAGGCCAGCCCTGTCCCGGACGCGGTCAACCTGCGCGGCAACCTCAAGTACATCATCCACACCCGCGTTGGCCCCGGCGCCGAGCAGGTCACCGACGAGGCCACCATCCTCGTCGACTCCGCCACGGGCATGCCCAAGTAAACCCCAACGCATGCCGTCCAAGGACCTTCCTTAGTAGATGTGGAGCGGCTCCCCGCCCCAAAAGAAAGATAGCGAGCTGTGCAACGATTTGCAGGGCAACTGCGCTCTGACAGTGGTGAGTGAGTCCGAGTCTTGCTCGGTCGGTCACTCACTGTCACCATGGTCAGTCGGTACGCTCCTGGCTCTCTCTCCTTCGCGATGAGCTTGGACCAGCCGGAGCGTCCGAGCTCACAGTCAGCTGCGAGCACTGCAGCAAGCTTTGGAACGAACCGATCCAGAGCGCAAAGCCTTTGCTTCGCACATACGCGTTGAATCGACCTGCTACATACACTTTTGTGGGGAAGACGAATTGACCCAGCCTGGGCTGGGCCGGGCTCTCGGACCCGTTGGGCCGCTTTCGGGTCGATCATGTAGGCCACTTATCAGACGCGGGCCTGCAGACTCGCGCAGACTCGCAGACTCGCAGGGCCGCGCAGGGCCTCCAAGGGCCTCGCAGAGCCCAGCGTGGCCGAGCCAATGGACGAGCTGCTCAATGGGCGGCGACGCTCCGGCTCAAGCTCCCGCTCCGGCTCGCAGCGCAGGCTGCGCAGCGAGAATGCGGCGCGGGACGCCAACTCGAGCCGCGGCACGACTCCGCGCAAGGCCAAGCAGCAGCAGGTCTCGGCGCGTAGACGCAGCACGGGCAGCAACGCGAGCAGCCGCTCCTCGCGGCTGGCCCGGCCGCCCAGCAAGGGAGACCTGCCGGCGTTCTGGCTGGCTGCCGGGAGCGCTTCGTCGTGTAGCAGCAGCAGCAGCAGTAGCAGCAGCAGCAGCAGCCGCAGCAGCTGTGACGGCGGCAGCGGCGCCGAGGAGGAGGGCACGACTGACGGCGAGACGGCGCTCGGTGAGCCGTCGGACGCTGAGGAGACATGCTCGGAGGCGGATCGCAGTGTAGCGCCGCCACGGCTCGCACGGTCGACGAGCGACCTTGCGTCGCATCGCGATGCGCGTGCTGCGGAGCGCCTGCGCCGCCTCGAACAGGAGAATCTCATGCTGCGCGAGAACGGCCGTCGTTGGAAGCGCAAGTGCGAGCAAGAGAGCTCCGTCAACAAGGAGCTCGGCAAGCGAGTCAAGCACTGGCGCGCCGAGTGTGCGCGCCTAGAGCAGCACGTGCACGCGCTGGAAGCTCGCCTTCGGGCCCAAGAGGCGCTCGTGCGTGTCTCGCCTGTATCCACGCTCACGTCCCCGCATCCCTGGTGGGCTGGCGCACAGCAGCGAGAGCATCACCAGCAGCACCAGCAGCACCTCCCGGAGCCGAGCGCGGGCGCAGGGGGTTCCGGGCCAGCTGACCGTGGCGTCGGCCGCGGAGAGAGCCGCCGTCGCAGCGTCAGCAGCGCCAGCGCCAGCAGCAGCGGAAGCCGCACTCTGGGCGAGCTCTCGCTCAGCGTGGACGTCGACCTGGACGACCCGGGCGCTGTCGAGACGGGTGCACCGCCGGCTCGCGCCGAGGTCTTCTCGCAGGTCATCCTAGTCGACGCGGCGGAGCGCGTCACCTACAGCTGGCCGGCCGAGAAGCGCGACGAGTTGCCGCCCAACGCGGAGCAGTTTTGCGCTGTACGCGGGTCGCCCGAGGAGCCATCCTGCTTTGTCTTCATGCTCAGTGGCGAGTGCACCACTCCCCTCTCGCAAGGCTTCTCCTGCCTGGACAACGCCACCTTTGGCGTCTGCCTCGCGGACGGCACCTCGTGCCTGTGTCTGCTGTCCAAGCACCCCTTTTTCCGCCTGCACGAGCGCGTCCTGCGCGCTCTCGCCGAGCTCGCGCCCGACTCGGACGAGGGCCGCGACGCCATCCTCAGCAGTGTGCTGGCCAGCGTCGCGGGCGTGGACTGCTCGACGGCTGGCCCCGGCTTTCGCGTCGACCCCGGCGCTGGCATCTCCTGGACCTGGCCCGCCCACTGTGCGACGAGGATGGACCTCTTCGTGGACTGGGGCCTGTCCACGCTGCTCGAGGCGCTCCCGCTGGATCAGGTGCTCTTCCTCGTTGGCTGCCTGCTCCTCGAGCTCAAGGTCGTTGTCGTCGGCGCTGACCTGGGCCGCCTCACGGCGGCCGCCTTCGGCCTGCTGCCACTTCTGCGGCCCTGCGCATGGGTGCAGCCCTTCATCCCCCTGCTGCCGCCGCGGCTTGCCATGGTCTGCGACGCGCCCGTGCCTGTGCTGGTTGGCGCCGCCGAGGTCCCGCTCAGTCTCGAGCAGCAGGGTGCCGACTCGCCCACGAGCGATGGGCCGTACCACGACAATGGGCTCCAAGAGGCCGTCGTTGTCCACCTCGACAGCGGCCGCCTCGAGCTCAGCCGCGCGCTCGCCACCTCCTACCACACGCTCAAGCTGCCGGGCCTTAGCGAGCTCTGCCGCGCCGTCCAGGACCAGCCCGCCGAGGCCTTTGCCGGCCACGTGCGCGCCCACCTCGCCGGCTTGCTTCGCGCCTGCAGCTTCTTCGGTCGCTCCGTCGGCAACCTCGCTGTCGCCAGCTCCCTGCCGCAGCAGGCCACGCAGGACGCCGAGCGCTCCTTCCGCGACCACGTCCCGCTGCTCGCTAGCAGCAGCACGACCACCACGGCCGCCGCCTCCCCGCCCTGGCAGTACCTTGCGCGCCTGCAGACCACTCAGCTCTTTATCCAATGGGTCGAGGCCGGTCGCAGGCGCTAATCTATTCAAGCACGGAGGCGTGCGCGTGCGCTTTGATTGCCGATCGTGGTGAAAGGAATCAAGTGGGCCTAACAAGAGACCTGCTCTGATTTGCAAGGACGTGTTTGATGTTTGTCGTGGCCCTTGCCTCGAACCCGATGCTAGGCGCTCTGGCTAGCTAGCTAGCTAGCTAGAGGCTGGGCCACTTACTAAGTCAGTCGATGTCAGGGGCAGCAAAGGCGAGCGCGAAGGCTCCTGCAGCGCCACGGCTGAGCGGCCACGGCGACCCTGGCATCTTGATGGTGGTTAGAGCTTTGGTCCACGCCATGGCAAAAACCCAAGGCCGCGCGCGGCGCCCCCGTGCCGTGCGCGCGTCGGCGCGCGCACGCGCGGCGGCGGCGGCGGCAGGGGCGGCGCGGCGGCATGGTGCTGACGCGGCTGTCCCGCGCCCTCGTGGAGGAGGTGCGCGCGAGCTACCCGGGCATCGGGGAGCTCGACCTCTCCGGCAATCGTACGTTGCGCGCGAGACGCGCGAAGGGCACAGGGGCGGCGGCTGACGCCGCGCACGCGGGAGGACGCAGGCATCGCGGTGGTGGAGAACCTGGAGCTGCTGCCCACGCTGACGAGCGTGGACCTCTCGTGCAACACGCTGCGCGCGCTGGACGTGCTTGATGTGAGCTGCCTGCCGGCGTTGGAGGAGCTCGGGCTGGCCCGCAATCAGATCGCCGCGGTGCGCGGGCCGGCGGCGGCCTGCAACCCGTATCTGCGCGAAGTAGATCTGAGCTACAACGCCGTGGCAGACGTGGACGCGCTGAGCGGGCTCGATGCCTGGCGCGGCTCGCTGCGCGCGCTCTCTCTTGTCGGCTGCCCGCTGTCGCGACGTGACAACTATCGCGCAATGGTGGCGGCGCGCTTCCCGTGGCTGCGCACGCTGGACGGCGTCCCCTTCCGCGAAGACTTTTCCCTGCGCGACGCGACCGCCCAAACCGCGCGCGATTTCGCGGCGCAGACCGAGGTCCCGTGCCGACCGCCGCGCCCACAACCTTCGTTAAGAGCGCCCGGCACCGGGCCTGACGCCCGCGAGCCTCCGTCGCAGGCTCTCGCGGATGCCAAGGCTGCGCTCGCCCAGGAGCGCGTTGCGCTCGAAAGGGAACGCGAGCAGGTTGCGCGGCTCCTTGGCCGGCTCGAGGCGGTGCGCCACTCGGACGCCGAGACGCAGCAGGCCCAGATCATGGGCGTACACTCTGGGACACAGACGGCCGTGGACGCCGCCGTGGGCACGGATGCCCCACTCGCGCCGCCCGCCTCGAGCGTCTCGGCCCAGACGGAGCCAGCCGTCAAGACGCATGCCGCCGCGGTGCAGACGGACGACGCCCTCCGGCTGGAGCGGTTGCGGCTGGAAGCCAGGGCCCAGGAAGCGGAGAGCGCGGCGGCAGCTGCGCAGCAGCGCGCACTGGACGCAGAGGCGGCACTCGCCGAGGCACGGCGGGCGGTGGACACCGGTCGCGAGCAGTTGCGCGCGAGCGAGTTGTCCGTGCGGGATCTGCGCCGCGAGAACGCGGCGCTGGAGCTGCAGGCCCAGCGCAAGGGCGTGGACGACCGCGCGCGCGTCGAGGCCCTGGAGGCTCTCCTCGTGGCCCAGGAGGCAGCCATCGTTCGCGCCGGCGAAGGCACGGAGAACGCCGCGGGCGGCCTGCTCAGGGCGTGGCGAGAGAAGGTCTTTGCGCTGCTGGTCCAGGACCGCGCAGCGCGGCTGGAGGCAAAGCGCGCTGTGACGCGGCACGCGCAAGAGCTCGAAGAACTGCGCCAGGAGCTGGAGGCTTCGCATGCGACGACCGACCTGCTGCGCCGCGAGAAGCAGAAGCTGGTGGAGCGTGTGAGCGGCCTGGAGCGGCAGCACTACGAGGCGACGATGGCTGCTCGGCGCAGGGCGCAGGAGGGGTTTCGCACAAAGGAAGTGATGCTGGAGATGGCCTCCAAGGTGGACAGCGATACGATCGCGCTGGGCGGCCTCGTGACGCGCGTGCAGCGCTTCGAGGACCGCCTGCAGGTGTTGCCGTACCGGCTACGAGAGCTTGCGCTGCGCATGGCGGAGCTGAAGAATGCCCTGGGACACGAGCGCGCGGGCCGGTACCGCGCGCTCCAGGACGCGGAGCGGGCGCTCTCGCGCGCGGCCGACACGGAGCAGCGACTCGCCACGGCGGAGCGGCTCGTGAAGGAGCAGACGGGGCGCGCCGAGCGTGTCGAGCGGCGCGTATTGGACCTCGAGCAGGATGCGCGCAAGGAGCGCGCCGAGGCACAGGCCACGCTGCGCCGCACCGTGGACGAGATGTCGCGCGCCGAGGCGCAGCGACAGCGCGCGCTCGAGGAGAGCAACGCGTCACTCCTGACGGAGGTTGCAGATGCGCGCGTATGCGTCAAGCAGCACGAGCGCGAGCTGCAGCGTCTCAAGGAAAGGACTGAGCGAGAAGAGGCCAGTCAGGTGGCGTACCTGGAGGACCGCTTGCGCCGCCGCGAGGCCGAAGCCCACAACCTGCGTCGCGAGCGCAATGCGCTGCTCGCCACGCTGCGCGATGCGGAAAAGCGTGGGCTCCTCCCAGGTCTGGGGCTCGTTTCCGAGGGTCGCGCCAGGGAGGCGCTGCAACTGGAGCAGGACCAGGCGCCGCCACAACAGCCGGAGCTTGAGTCGCAAACAGAGCCTCCCTCGCTAGCGAAGGAAACTTCGCCGCCACCTGCGCATCGCACGCCGCCGGTGCCTTCAGCGGATGCAGGGGAGGCGCACGAGTCCTTCGTGTCCAATGCAAGTCTCTTGGCGCTGCTCGACACCGCCGCAGGGGCCACGGATGGTGACGAGGAGGACGAGGAGGATAAGCTTCTCGAGATGCTGCTCTTACAGGCGGTAGGCCAGCAGTAATGAACGAAGTGGGCGAGCTGGGGCGCCCTGCTTGTCTTTCCCTTTGCCTTTTGCCAAGCAATCGAACGATAGGATTTCACATCATGTGCTTTTACTCTCTGTCTCTCTGTCTCTCTCTCTCTCAGGCTCTCTCTCTCTCTCTCAGCAGTGTCACGGTCAACCTCACTCAAATGTGCAAGCCAAAGATGTTCACGAGGCAAAAGACTGCGCCGTTCTCCCACTGAACGGTGCAAGAGCCGTCGGTAGACGCGTCAAGTACGCACGCACTGCTCGCATGGATCCCGTAGCGGCCCGACGACGTCTTCGGGATGACTTGGCAGGTGACTGCGGCATGTTTGGCGCGTCAGCAGGATGGTCTTCGACCTTTTTCCCGTTGCGTCTCGTTCACGTACCAACAAACTTGAAGTTACCGGAGAGCTGCTCAAGCTCCTCGGTAAGCGCCTCCGGCACCTTCTCCGCGATTTCCTGCATCTGCGCGCTCCGTCTCGTTCGTCAGCGAGCGCTCGCGCCCCGGCCGTGCCCAGGTTCGTCCTCATCCCTGCCTGGCTGCCCGCCTCATGAGGCCGCCGCCAAATCGCACGCACCTGCGTCGCGTGGTACTTGTCGTGGCCCTGGAAGGCGGCCTCGAGCCGCGCCCGCGCCAGCTCGCTCGCGCGCTCGCGCAGCGCGCCGAAGCCCGCGGCGCCCGTCATGCTGGTGGCGGTTGTTTGCTTGCTTGCTCGCTTGTCCTCTCTCGCTGCTTTCAAGCAGTGTCAAGGCAAGCAAGCAGCCAGCCGAGCTCCTGCGCTCAAGCACAAAGCTCAAGCCCAAAGCTCAAGCCCAAAGCTCAAGCCCAGAGCTCGCGCGCACGATCGTGCTCACGCTCAAGCTCAAACTCACTAAGACTCAGCAGGGCGCAAAAAGATCAAAGGTGGCAGTCATTCATTCTACACGGTCATGGGCTGGGCGGCCACCTCCAAGAGGGGCCTGGAGCCCTCCTTGCCGGCCTCGGCCTCGGGGTCGGCAAGCGCAGCGTCGGCCCCATCCGACAACTTGAGCACGCACCAGCGGATGAAGGCAAAGGTGATGGCGGTGAAGACGGTGACGAGCGGCAGAGTGCTGCAAAAGATGAGGTGCCGCTGCCTTGTAAAGTCGAAGCTGCGCACGGTCGCGACGCCAAAGACGAGAAAAGAGAGGTCGGCATCCACGCCTACGTTCAACTCGAGGGCGGCTACCTTTTCGCTGAAGAGGCTGCGGCAAGTGTCGCTGAGATCTGCCGCCTGGGCGACGAGGCAGAGCTCGGCGGCGCGCAGGCTCCCCTCTGCGCTGCAAAGGGTCCGAACGTCGTTGGCGCACGCGCCCTCCACCTCGTTGCGCTCAAGCGCCTCGACGCAGGTGGCGTGCACCATGGCGTGCTGCTTCTTGAGACAGCTCAGGGCGCCCTCCGGATCGCTGGTGCCGCACAACAGAAGCGCCTCCTGCTTGCACTCCTCCGGCACGCCGGGCGCGCCCAAGGCCGCGTTGACGCGAATCTCGGCGCGCAGAGCGGGCTTGTGCGGTTGGTTGTGTGCGGTCGGAGCTTCGCCGATGCTATCGTCCTCATCCTCCGCCATCCCGCCGATACCCTGCTCGCTGTCGTCGGCATGCTTGCGGCCGATCCAATCGGCGCGCATGAAGTCGTCGAAGGAGCCGAGCGCAGCGTAGATGGCGACGTCCGGGTCCGTCTCGCCCAGTCCCTCCTGCTTGAGGACAATGTCCGTGATGGCCTCGACCTCGCGCAGCATCTCCAGGACGTCCTCCACGGGCGAATCCTCCGGGACACGCGCGAGGAGCTCCACGCGCTTCGTCTCAACGCTGACGGTCGCGTCCATCGCGCCGTGCACATGGCTCCCGCTCGAGTACGCGTCGAGTTCCACGGAGAAGTCCTCGTTGTCGCTGTCCATGTCCATGCGGTCAGCGGCGCGCACCTCGTCCCGGCGTCCTGCCGACGCGGGGCCGAGCAGCAGGACCGTCACCCTGTCTGCATTCTCCAGCGCCACGTCCTGCGCCTCCACCTTGGCGCCTAGCACGGCCACGACCACCAGGCCGGCCAGCGTGCGCTTCAAGGAGCTCATGGCCTCGAGCCTCGCTGGCCTTGCGACCGGGCGCGCGGTGCGTCCCGCTGCCTGTCTGCCTGCCCGCCCGCCTGCCTGCCTCCCGCGCTGCGCTCCCCGCGCGGCGGCCGTTCTTGGCCTGCACGGGCCCGTGCGGAATGGCGGGGATGGCTTTTCCGCGTCGCCGTTTGGCGCTCGCCTCGCCTGCGCGCGCTGCTCGCCGGCCCGCTCGCTCGCTCGCTGCGCGGTGGCAAGGCCCTGCCCTCCTCCTGGCCGTCTCGCGCGCGCCGCGGCTGCTCGCGACCTGGGCGACGGAGTAGAGGTTCTGCTGCACAGGTCGGCGGAGGCCGAGCGCCAACGCGAGGTCTCGTCCCTTTTCCTCTAGCTAGCTAGCTAGCTGAGCTGAGCTACTAGCTAGCTACCTTGAGACGTGCTCAGCGGCTCTGCTCCAACTCCACGCTGCTCGAGACTTGAGCGAAGAAGGCGGAGAGGAGTCCGTGGCCACACGCCTCGCAGCGAGCGTTTCGCGCTCGCTGTGCTGCTCTCTGCCGGCTTCAAGTCCCGCACGGGGCAAGGTCGCGGACTTGGGACGCCAGCGGCTCGCAACGAGCTCATGCTAGGGATCGATAACCTCCGCCCCGTCGCCACTTGAAAGCGCAAGAAACGTGGAGAAGAGGCGAGACCGTTCTCCTGGCCCGGATCGCATTGCCCGGACCCTGCGGTGCCCGAAACCGAGCGCGAGCCTGGCGACCTCAGGCTCAACGTAGCTCAACCTCGGCTGATGACGGTGCAAGGTTATTTCCCTTCCGAGCGGTCGGCTCAGGCTCGCGATGAGCGTTTCGTTCGTGGCCACTACGCTTGGCGAGCAGTGCCTGGACGCGCAATGATAAGCTCGCTGTCAGTGCGTGCCGTTGGAGACGTCGTTGCCGTGTCTCGCTCGCTCGCACCGGCCACAATGGTGGTGTAAAATGGCGCTCCTGTAACGCAGCTGCAAAGGGAATCTCTCCGTCACGCAAGCTGACGCCGCAGCAGCAGGGTTCGATCTGGCCAGCGCCTTGTGGCGTTTTCTTCTTGGCCAGTGGGATGCATGGTGAACCTCATCTGAACGGATCACGCGTGATTGGCGAGGCTCGAGAGCTGACGAGGAGGCTGTCCAACAGAGCCCAAGGCTTGCCCAGGCTCGACGCAAACGGCCAAAGCGCGCGCTCCATCACCCTCATTTGACTAACTGTCAACGGCTGGTGCGAGCAACGTCATGGGGGCGCGTCCGCGAGCGACGGCTGCTGGCCGTTGGAGCGGCCCGCAACTTGGAACAAGGTACCAGATCCGAGTGTCCGCGCGGGACCACACGGTCGCCACCGTGGCACCACACTGGCACGACACTGGCCCCAACTGCACGAGCAGGTGCCGAAGACACATGCCGGTGTTCGACACGGGCAATTTTGATCGAGTTCATTCTTTTTCGCGGCCTGCGTGGTCGGGCTCAACACACTGGCTGTGCACGAGTGCACAGGGACCGAAACGCGTTGTTGCCTTAGATACGAGTGCGCAGGGACCGAAACGCGTTGTTGCCTTTGAAAAGATGTAAACGGCCCCGACGCCATTACGAGGAAGGCGCCGTCCATGACAGGCAAAATGAAGCCCCTCCTCAGAACAGGGGAGGACAGCACAAGACAGCACAGGAGAGCACAGGAGAGCACAGGACAGGACGGGTGACCTTTCTCGTTACTCTCTATCGTTACACATGAGACAAAGTCAGGAAAACTTGCAGTGGGTGGTCACATCAGAGCTCCTCGGTGGGGACGGGGAGGACGTCGGGACCCTTGGAACGGTCGAACTGCGAGGAGATGGAGCGCGAGTAGGCGTGCCAGTCGGTGCGAACGACGCAGAGAAAGAGCATGGCATCGAGGACGACGTAAATGACCGGCATGGAGGCCCAGATGCCGAGAATGCCGTGATCGAGGTACTCGAACTGGTACAGAATGAGTGGCAGGCCGAAAATCCAGAGAGAGACCAGCACAGCCCAGGACATGCGCGCCTGAAGCGCGAGCGCGCGCACGAGACCGATGCTAATACCCATGCCGGCGTCGCCGATGAGGAAGATGCTGACCCAGGGCCAGATGGCGTGCGCCTGCTCGATGACGGCTGGGTCATCGGTGAACTTGCTGATGATGGCGTCGCGCAGCAGGTAGACGAGCGAGGCGTTGATGCAGACGACGACGCTGCAGACGATGAAGGCGGTTTTGGCGACCGCCTTGGCGAGCTCGACCTTGCGCGCCGCGAGCAGCTGGCCGACCTGGGACGAGAGGCCGATGGAGAAGCCCATGGGGATCATGAAGGACAGGGGCACAAGCATGTAGCTGATGGTGTGCGCAGCGAGCGCCGCGGTGCCGGCCTGGCCCGCGATGAAGCAGACGATCTCCCAGAACCACCACTCCGAGTTGGACACGATGCCTGGCAGGCCGAGGCGCACGACGAGCCAGGCGCCGTCGCGGTCGAAGAAGACCTTGCGCCAAAAGGCCGCGTCGAAGCGCGCCGGGAAGGTCTGCGGGTGGTGCTGCCCCCCGTGCAGAAAGAGCAGCACGATGAGGAGCGCCAATGTGGACGAGGACGCCACGTGCGCCATGGGCGCGCCCTCGAAGCCGTAACCGAGCACCTCCGCGAAGAGGTGTACGTAGAGTGGGTGCAAGCAGAGCACCGCGATGTAGATGATCGCAAAGGGGAGAGTCACGTTCTGCGCGCGGTAGAAGCGCAGCGCGCACTCGCTGAAGACCAGCGCCGGGTAGGAGAAGGCGTGGATGCTCATGAAGTCCTTGGCGAGTGCCGCGGACTCGGGCGGCTGGCCGAGCATCACCAGCAGCTGGTCCAGGTACTGCAGCACCGGTCCAAGCGGCGTGAGCAGCAGTAAACACACCAGGTATGAACGCGCGCAGATCTGGCCCACCTTGGCATACTCCTGGAGGCTGAAGGCCTGCGGCGTCAGCGTCTCCGCCGCGCTCAGGAACCCCTGCACCATAGACAGCACGACGAGGTTACCCGTCAGATTCGCCAGCGAGTACCCCGTCAGCGCAGAGGTGCCAAAGTGCCGCCCCACGTACGTGGACGTGTACGTAAACTGCAGCATGTACGCGAGCTGAATCACCACCGCGGGCCCAGCCAGTTTGCCAAAGAGCGAGAACTCCTTGGCGACGGCCGCCGCCGTGGGCTTTTCATCCACGATCAGCTCTGCCTCCTCCTCGTCCCCCTCCTCGCCGGCGCCCTCGCCGCGTGCGAGCGGCTGCTGCTCCTCGACGTCCAGCATCTCGCCCTCCTGCACCACCAGCTCGCGGTCCTTGACCGCGGCCATGCTGCCTTCTTCTTTTCTCCCCAGCGCGTGCGCGTGGCGTGGGTGCTCTCGCGCGTGCGCTGGCGCCGACCAACCTCGAGGTCGGCCTCGTCGCGGTTCTACGCGGCGGAATGCGCGCGAGCGCCGCCTCGCCGCGATGCCGCGCCACCAGCGCGGCCTCTGCGCGTGCGCGGGCCGCACGTGCCGGGCACGGCGCGGGCTCTCGGCTCCCTGTCGCGCGCGCTTCGAGCTCGCGCGCGGCCCGCGATCGGGCTCTGCCGCGCCAGGTTTCCTGGCCGTGCCTGGGTGGCTTGCGCGCCTCGGAGCGGTCGACTGCAGCCTGATGATGGTGATGAGGATGAGGATGATGATGACTGTGATGAGTGACATCGATGCGGCGGGGCACGGCGCCGCGTGCGAAGATTGGAGGTCGCGGCGACGTTGCCGGAACGAGCTGCGCGGCTGCAGCCGGGCGGCCGGAGGCCGGAGGCATGCTAACGTATGCCAACCGTTGCAAATCGCAGGGCCCGGACTGGCGCTTGGGTTCTTGGCTCAGCAGCCAGGAGGACTCCTGGAACGGGAGCGGTGAGCTAGCGGGCTGGCTGGGCTCAGTGAAGATGCCGTGCACGTCGAGGCACGTGGCGAGTCTCGCGACTGCGGTTCTTTTACGTACAATGCTAGCTAGTTAGTGAAGGGGAGGAGCCTGAGGCTAGGAGAGGTCGACAATGGCTGCAGGCTTGTTGTCACAGACCGTGTTGAGAAAGTCGGCGAGGTGCCTGTAGCGCGCGTTGGCGTGGCGGGCATTCTTGTGGTAGGTGCCGACGTGAAGGCGAAGAGCCTTCTTCTTGCTGCCGTTCTTCTTGCCGTTTTTGCGCTTCGAGGTCTGGTCGTTGAGCGCGGCGGCGATGACTTCACTGCTGAAGACCGAGGCCGCGATGCCATAGTCGTGCGAGAGGTGCTGGAGCTGCTGCAGATCGCCGCACAGGGCGCAGACCATCTTGTCGCGCTCGCAGACGAACAGCCTTGAAACGTCCTTCCGAATCTCCTTGCTCTTGACGAGCTCCTGCATGGCGAGGACGAAGCGCCCGGGCTGGATGTTGAGCGCCTTGTGGTGCCACATGCCGAAGTTCGTCACGACAAAGGGTAATAGACGCGGGAGGCGCGGATTGAACTCGTAGCCGAGGATCTTCTGCTTGGCATCCAGATGAAGCTTCTCGTTCTCCACAATGGTGCGCTTGAGCTCAATGAGCGTTGGGATGACGTGCTTGAGCAGGACGTCCATGCTGCTGAGCGAGAAGAAGTCGGCGAAGAGCGGCGGCAGGATGTAGTCACAGGATAGCAAAAACACCTTGTTCATGGTGCTCACGCTCGGGCCGAAGTCGACCAGCACGAAGTCAATGTTGTGCAGGTGCGCCGTGTCGAGAAGGACCTTGCGAAAGGCCCCAAAGTACATGCAGCTAGTCTTGGGCTGCGCGGCCGTCAGACTGAGCGAGCTCTCGAACTCGGAAATGAGCGGCGACCCGCAGACATAAAATAGTCTCTGCTCCTCATCGTGGAACGCGGAGGGGACCGGGAGGAGCTCCGTTGCAGGTTTGAGGCCGGACATATCGCCTTTGAACGCAGGGTTCAGCAGCTCGTGCAAGTCTCTCTCCTGGCCAATGCGTGCCTTGCGCAAGATGTTCAGGTCGATGCCATCGCAGTTGTCGTTGATGGGGAGGGACTCCAAGTGTGGGACACGCTCCGCAACTCGCGGCGTTGGCTTCGCACGAGGCACCGTGCCATCAGGGCCGACGCCTTCCCCGCCATCCTTGTTGTCCCCCTCTTCGTCCTCGGAGTCAGACTCCTCGTCTCCAGATTGCAGCACGTCGACGGTATCGTCCGGGGGCGATGGAGGCTGGTAGAAGTTGGTCAGGTTGCACTGCGGATCGGCGTCGATGACGAGCACGCGCTTCCCCAGCTCCGCCAGCTGTGCGGCCGTATTGATCAGGTTCGAGGTCTTTCCCACGCCGCCTTTGAAGTTGTAAAAAGCGATGATCTTCACCTTGTCATTCTTGACGAAGGGATCCACCTCCTTGAGTTGCTTGTCCTCGTTCTGCTCGAGGTAGTCCTCCAGGTCCATGCGCATCGCACGCCACTCCTTGGTCCGATTCGACGCATTCTTCGGGTCGGCCTTGCGCGACACGTTCACGGCGCCCTGCGTCGCGCTCCCTTGCGAGGACGGCTCCTGTTTCGCGCTCGAGCTGCTCTCAGCGCTCCCCTGGCTGCTCCCCGGCCGCCGGGCCGCCCTCTTGGCGCCGCCGCGCTTCTTGGCCGGCGACGCCGCGCCCACCGCGCCCGGCTCCGCCCGCCGCTTCGCGCCCGCCCCCTCGCCGCGCTGCATCGCGCCGCGCCGCGCCGCCGGCGCGCGGGAGGCGGAGTCCTCGCCGCCGATATGCTGCACGCCGCCGGCGCAGAGCGACTGCGCCCTCGCCGCGGCGGGCGGGCGGGCGGGCGGAGATCAAATCTCGTGCAGTGACGTCGCTAGCTAGCTAGGCCAAGCTCATCACATCCGTGACCTTGACGGCGCTGCTGCTTATGGGCTGCTGCGGCCTTCGTCTCTCCGAGCTCGGAGGCTTCGTGTTCTGACTTTGAAGATGAAGCGTCGAGCGAGGATCAGGTCGAGATGTGGTTTGCTATTGACTTCTTCGGGGTCAGTGCGGACAGATCAGCGGGAAGCGCCCAGCGCAGCGCAGAGGTCGTGTGCGAGCGAGCCGTATCATCGTTGGCAGTGTCCACGCCTGCGGCCCCGAGCGAAGAACCTTAACAGCTTTTGGGGACACCGACAGGCCAGACGCGGGCTGTGGGCAACGCTGGCTGTAGACCAGGCGCAGCGCACCACCAGCACCTGAGCAGGATTGAAGAATGTCGCTCGGTCCAAGCGTTTACACTGGAAAAGAAACTAATTTACTTCCGCTCGCGGTGACCGCTCTTCCGAACTGCCCCAACCACGCTGCTGCTACGCTCGTCACCCCCAGACCTCCTCGTCGTCATGTTCGGCGTCGTCCTCGAGGACCGAGGCGGCCTGGTCGATGAGGAAGCGGGCGAGAGAAGTGTAGCTCGCGCGGGCGTGCATTGCGGCTACTCGCAGGCCGCCCTTGGCCATGGCGAGACCCTGCTGGCTAATGTGCTCGAGCACGGGCTCGGAGAGCATGGTGACGGGGATGCCGAAGCGGTGCGAGACCTGCTGCAGCTGGCCAAGGTTAGCGCAGAGCGCGCTCACCATGGAGTCCGGGTCGCACACGTAGAAGTCTTTGGCGTCCTTTAACTCCGGCTCGTCGCTGGTAGCAAGTGCGCGCATCGCCGAGACGAACTTCCCGTCGAGGCTCTGAAGCACCATCGTCTGGGAGGTCGGGTGCCTGGTCATGCTAAAGTTGGTGACGACAAAGGGCAGGATGCGCGGCATGTCGTCACTGAGCAGAAACCGGCGCGCTTTGTCGCGCGTAAGCTGCGGCCTGTTCTTCGAGGCATCGTGCGGATTGTACTTGGGGCGGAGCTTGGCGTGCATCTCGCGGAGCTTGCGGACGGTGTGCTGCAAAAAGACGCGCATGCTGCAGAGCGAGAATGAGTCCGGGAAGAGGGGTGGCATGATGTAGTCGCACGAGAGCAAGAAGACCATGTTCATCTGGCTCTCGGATGTGCCAAAGTCCACGAGCACAAAGTCGATCCTGTGCAAGCTCGCGGTCTCGCGCAGCAGCTTACGGAGAGCACCGATGTAGGAATCGTTCACGTTCTCAACCGCGCCAATGGAAAAGGAGCTCTCAAACTCGCTCAGGCGCGGCGACCCAGGCAGGTAGAACACCTTCCAAGGCTCGCCTTCAATGTGCTCGGGCGGCGGCACGGGCACAAGCTTGGCGGCTGGCCGCTGGGCCGAGGAGTCGCCGGTAAAGGTCGAATTGAGCAGCGCGAACACGTTCTTGACACCGTCCACGTGCGTCGTCTCGCCGAGCCTCTTGAGGTCGGCGGCATCCAGGGTGTCCTCCTCCGGGACTTCGACCGAGAAGAGGCTCGGGCCCGCGAGCCCCGCCGGCGCGATGCTGCCACTGTCCGTGACGGAAAACTGGTCCTCCTCGCTGTTTGTGTCCCGGGGCGCGCTCTTGGTCTGCAAGAAGCTCGTCAGGTCGCACTTGACGTCCAGGTCCACCATGAGCACGCGCTTGCCCTCCGCCGCCAAGGAGGCCGCGGTGCTCAAAACGTTGCTCGTCTTGCCCACGCCGCCCTTGGAGTTGAACACACCAATGATGTGCGCCCTGTCATCGAGCGGCATCGGGTCCACCATGCCGAGCTCACGATCCTCCACCTCACGGACGTAGTCTTCGAGGTCCGCGACGCGGCGTTTCGCCTCTGCGCTTTGGTCTTCCAGCATACTCGGCTCCATCGTGTACTGGAGTCTGATGGGGGCATCTGACGCCCGTGGCCGCTTCGCCAGGGAGGCGCCAGCGTTTCTCTCACTTCCGCCGCCCGGCGAGGGGGGCTCGCGTTTCAGGGTGACCGGCATGTGAGATGCCGCGCGCTGCAGCTCTGCCAGCTCCTCTGTGCCAAAGCCGTTCTTGGTCAGGCCCGTCACCTCAAGACGCGAGCCGCAGCGAATCAGAAGATCGCACAGCTTCTCCACTACGTTTGCGCGTCCCAACATACAGGCCGTGACGTCCAGCCTTCTCAAGCTTTTGCATGCGAGAATAGCGTCCAGCAAAGCCCCGGCAGCCCACGCGGGGAGCTCATTTTCAGCCAGGACAAGCGTCTCCAGCCTGGTCTGCGGGTGTCGGAGCGCGCTCGCGAGCCAGGGCAGCGCATTCACCTCGGACACGCTGCCCGTCAGGTCAAGCGTCGTTACGCCTGCTAGAGTGAGCGCCTTGGCCACGAACTTTAGCCCCAGCTCATTGAGTCGCAGCCTGCCCAGGCTCAGCGTCCGCACCTTGCACTCCCTCCCGATCTGGCTCGCGCCGAGCATCGCCACGAGCTCCTCCTCGTCCAGCTCTCCCAGCCCGCTCGCATCAATCGTGTCAGCCCTGGCCAGCACGAGCGCGATCATCTTGCGCAAGTGATCCAGCTTTCCCTTGCGCAGCTCTGCCGTCTGCTCGGCCACTACCAGCCTCAGCGCGAGCTGGTCGACGGGCTGCCTGAGCAGCGAGTCGAGCTCCTCGTCCGCCATGCTCTCCTTCTTCGCCTTCGCCGGCGGCGTCAGCAGCGCGTGACGGGCGGTCGCCTCACTGCCGCGCCCTCGGCGCCGCCGCGCCGCCGCGCCGTCGGAGAAGCGCGCCGGACGCTTCGATGAGCACCGCTCGCGCCGCGCTCTTGCGACGCTCCCAGCTCGCTCCCGCTCCCTCGCGGCTCTCGCGCCGGCGCCGCGCCTCGGCCGCGGTCGCCGCCGGCAGACCGCGATCGCCCGCCCGCCCGCCCGCCCGTCCGCTCGCCCGCCCGCCCGCGCGCGCGCAGCGCCGCGACCCGCGCAGCGGCGCGCTCGCGTCCAGGTTTGCTGCGTCGAGCGCGACGAGGACGAGGAGGAGGACGAGGAGGAGGACGAGCAGGACGAGGACGAGCAGAACGAGGACGAGGAGCGCGACTCGGAGCCCGGAACAGCGAGCTCGAGGAGCGGGTCGCGCAGGAGCTGCAGGCGGCCATGACGACCATGGAGAACCAGGTGCTGCAGGTGCTGCTCAAGACGGGCGCGGCGGTGTGCTACCAGGTGGGCAGCTCCGCCCTGGACGCCATGCCGTCCACGGGAACGATCGCGGTCTTCGCGAGCGGCTGGGCGACTCACGCGGCGTGCAACCTCGCGCGTGGCGCGTACGAGTGGTACGGGCGCAAGCGCTGTGCGCCGGACGACTCCGGGGAAGAGCGCGACAATGCTCTTCATGCGGATGACGGCACGGGCGAGGACGAGGCCTTGCGCCAGCCCAGCGTGCGCCGTCGCGTGGAAGGCGCGGAGGATGCTGGCATCCAGCATCAGAGGCTGATTGCGCGGGACACCGCCAATAACGCAACGGAGGAGGAGCCCCGGGCCACGACGGCATCTACGAGCCAGACGACCGCGCTCCCCATGACGACCGGTGTTTCCACGGCGCCCACGACATCCACCATGCCCACGGTGACAACGGCAGACGTGACGAGCACCGTGCCTGTGATGCATGCGGAGCCCAAGGCGGCGGTCATGGCGCATGCGACGGCGCCCGAGATGGCCAAGGCGGCGCACAACAAGATGGACACTGACACGCCCAGGGCGGCGCACAGCAAGAACGACACGGCTGCGCCCAAGACGGCGGGGACCACGTCACCGCTGCCGGTGGCGCCCGCGGAGGAGGCTGTGCCCATGGCGCCCGAACCTGCGGCTCCGGGCAAGTCCCCTTTGTCTTCTTCGACGCCGTCCAAGGCAAAGGTCCCGAGCTTTCGCTCCACTTCTCCGGGCGATCCCAAGGCCAAGAAGCCGTCTTTGACTTCCGCCTTTACGCCGGACCCGCCGCCTGCGCGTGCGGCTCCGAAGGGCAGCTCCGCGGCAGCTGCCGTTCCCTCGTCGCGTAGCCCCAGCTCGGCCTCCAACACGCCTGCCGCTGCTCCGACGCGTAGCCCGAGCTCTGCTTCGTCGCGCAGCCCGAGCTCGGCCAGCAAGACACCGGTCGCGACGGCCATAGCAGGGCCGTCGGAGCCGCGTGCAGAGGGCAAGACCAGCCGCAAAGCAACCTCGGTGACCCAACCGGCACGCGAGGCGGTGCAGGCCGCGACAGAGTCCACACGAAGCGTTGCCTCCGTGGGGCAAAAAAGGAAGACGTCTCCCCCGGCGGAGGCACGTTCGCATGCTACCTCGCTCTCGTCCAAGCCTCCCCAGTCTGACGTAAGCCGTCCTTTGCTCGCGACGGCTGCTCAGGGCTCACAGGCGGACCCGGCGAAAACCTCCAATCTTGCCCCGGCGCTTGCAGCGTGGCGCAAGAACCTCTCCCAATTCGTCAGCGCGCCCAAGTCGCCCACCCAAGTCGAGAATGGGACTACCAAAGCGTCGGGTACGCCGCAGGGATCTGCACGCCGTGAGTCCGGTGTGGAGTTGCCGCAGCCGAAGCGCGCATCGCAGCCGAAGCGTGCGTACGCTCAGCCTGCGCGCCCTCGTGTCTCGAACTTGGACGCAGCGAGCCCCGCTAACGACCACGACGACGACGACGACCTCGACGATGCCGACAGCCTCATGAGCGAAGTACGCACGACGAGCGCGCAGAAGAAGAAAAGCCCCCGTGCCGTGCTTCGCTTCCAGAATGACTCGGACGAGGAGCACAATGCCAACGCTCGGGACGAGGAAGAGATGGCCAACCTGGACGATGACATTGTCGACGATGAAGTTGTCGCTGTTGAGAGTGACGACGAGTCGCTGACGGAGCTTTCTAGGCCGCGCAGGGCCAAGACAGCCTCGACGGGAAAGTACGCGGTAAATGACGACGAGGACGAGGACGACGACGACGAGGAGGAGGAGGAGGAAGAAGAAGAGAGCAGCGATGACGACTTTCGGGCTGGCAGACACAGCGACGACAGCGACGACAGCGACAGTGACGGGCTCTCCTCGGGCGTCGGCAGCGTGGGCCGCAGTGCGCCGAAAAGCGGCACGCGCAGGAGTGCTTCGGTGTCGCAACCTGCGTCGAGGGGTGGGCGGGACAGCAGCTCCACCAGCCCTGAGCGATGGACGGAGAAGGACATTCGTCGTATGCTTTATGATGAAGCCCAGAAGCAGAGGACACCTGTGCCCGACGCGAAGGCCAGACAGATTTCTGCGTCCGTCTTCGCCAAGGTGCCTGCGCAGGAGTCGCGCAACAACGTGCTCCGGCGCATTCGGGCCGAACTGCACACGCACGTCAAGGAACTTGAGGAGCGATCGAGGATTGGCTCGGACGAGGACCGATCGCCGCAGCCCCGCAAGGGCAAGCGAACGGCAGGACTCAACAACCTCAGTTCGAAGGTGACGCAGGTGTTCGCCGACTTCGTCAAGTGCTCTGCCTTTACGAGCGGTTTCAAGGAGGAGCGCAAGCAGAACTCTCGCCTGTTGATTCAAAAGGTCTCTCTCGCCACGCTCAAGAAACTCGATCTCGCGGAGTTCGCTCGCGCGTACGAGGACATTGAACGGTTCACCGACCAAGTCCTCAAGACGTACAAGTCCGAGCAAGGAGTCCTCCCGGACGCTGCGCAACGCCGCGTACGTTCCTTGCTCAAGAAAGTCGAAGCGGACTGCCGCCGCCGTCTGACCGTATCAGACGAGTAAGAACAAAGAAAGAAAAATGAGAACACGGTGATCACGTAAAAACGAAGGAGAGCTCTTGTTTGAAGGCAAGCAAGCAGAAGCAGAGCACACTCATTGTTCTGCGCTTGGCCTGGGCTCAGGGTCCCGGTAGCCCCTCTTCGCGTTGAGATGGGTCAGGCAGGCGGACCTCTCGAACACAAGCGACAGCAGGGCGAGCGACCGCCCGGCATACTCGCCGGTAGCCTCCAAGACTCGGTCGAGGAGGTCGATCTCTGTTGCAAGCTCTCTGGCTTCTTTCTCGGTCGGAGTGCCTCGGGGCCACGCCGATTGCTTGAGGAACCACTCACGGGGCCGGGCGCACACCGTGTTGTTGAAGTCGGATGTCGATCGCAGGACCTTGCTGCAAGGACATGTCGGCACGATGGGCGATGTCTTCTCTACAGCGACAAGGTCGCACTCCAGCTCATATGGTGGAAAACGTAGCGTCTTCTTGCAGGCTAGAAGCATCATGAGCTGGAACATCTGCGGTTGGTTGCCCAGAGTCCCATAGATCAGTTCTCCCAGAGAATTCTTGTCGCGTCTTCCGCTGGTCGCCATGGTCACAAGCCTCCCGGGGGAATAATTATCAGCCGTCGCCGCCTGGGGACCTGCCAGTCTGTCCCGTCGGTCGAGCAGAGCGAAGCCGTGTTTCCAGCCGACCTTGATTCGCTTCTTCAACAGTGGGCCCTCTCGTGTTGTGCCAACCTCCTTTGCAAACTTCTTGGTCCGCAAAAGCAGGACTGTGAGCGGTCGCACCAGGTCCTGTGGCACTTGCGGGTCTCTCAGAACCCCGCTGCGCATAGTCTCCAGGAATCCCTCCAGGTGCTCCAGTGCCACCGCTTCCACGTCCGGGCCGTGCCGCTGCCTGAGCTCCTCACCAAATCGCTTCACAGCGGTCTCGAGATCAGCAGAATTTGGCTGTGGCTGAGCCTCAGCGAGATGAGTGCTCGGCGGTCTTCCGAGCTCAGGTCCGTCATCGTACGGGGGCGTGCCGACCTTGTCAAGGTCGTAGTCGTCCAGCTCGGACGCGAAGTTCTCCAGGTCGAACGTCTCCGGATCTCCAGGCGCGCTCTGCACGTACAGGGATGGGCTCGGCGCCGACGGAGGGCTCTGCATCATCGGCTGCACGTGCAGTCGCGCACCCGCCTCGTGCAGCGCGGCGGCGTTTCCAGGGTCCGCCATGAGGCGGCCCCCGCCAATGCCTGCGTGCCGCCCCGCCTTGGCCGCGACGAGGGCGCGGGGGTGCGCGTGCGAGCGGGCTCAGCGCGGGGCGCTCTCCGCCCCGCTCCGCCCCGCCAGCTCTCCCTCGCTCGCCCTTGCCCCGCGCCGCCGACTCGGCGGCGCCGTTCAGGCTTTGACGCAGATAGTCGTGAAAACGCGCCGCCGGCGAGCAGGCAGCCGCAGCACGTTCACGCCGCGATCCCCGTCACCGTGCTCACCAAGCAGAGGAGCCAGGGGAGCCAGGGCTCGTGCACGAAGAGCCTGGGTGAGCTCGCGATCATCAACCACTGAAGCATGGGCCTCGAGTCCGTGGGCGAAGGCGACTATTACGCGCAGACTTCGCCGCGGTGGTCGCCGCGGCCCTCGTCGTGCTCTTGCTGCGCGTCCCCTTGAGCGCGGGGCAGGGTGGCCAGCAGCTCATCTGCACCAAGCTCGTGCACAGAGCAGTGGCGCCCGCAAGCGAATGGGTGCGGCGAGCTAGGCGCCGCCAAGAGCGCGGCGAAGCGTACCGATGACCGAGAGCGGCACACCTACCTACTTGCGTCACTGCAAGCGGAGCACATTGGTGACGCTCAACCTGGCACGCTGCGTGGGACCGGCAACAACGATTGCACAAACTTGTCTGTTCGAAAAGCTCTCGCAGTCCGCCGCAAGAGGCATAAGGCAAATCGGTTCGAGTTCAAGGCTTGCGCTCCGCCTCGTTGCTGAGCTGGGTGCCGAGAAAGGCTTGCTCGAGATCGAGCATCTCACCGGCACGGGCGTCCTCGCATCGCGTCCTACACGCACGCTCCAGGTCGATGAACAACACGTTCAAGGGCGCCTGCGAGGGCGGCAAGATGACAATGTTGCGCGCAGCCACGTCACCGTGCACGTACCCCGCGTCGTGGATCCGCTGCAGCGCCGTGCGCGCGCGCGGCAGGAGCACCGTTGCGCCCCCGTACTGCTCAAGTCGCCACAGGCTGATGTCCGCCAACGTCACGCCCGCCTGCTCCGTGGCCAACACGAGACGACGCATTCGGACGTCGGTACCGTAGCACACCAAGGGCACAATCGCCACGCCCTGCAGGTCCGCCAGATCCGCGAAAACACGAGCCTCGACGCTTAGCGCCGTCGCCGCTCCCTCGTACGAGGTAGGGACGGTCTTGACGTAGCACGTCTTGCCGGCCACGTTGACGTTGGGGAAGCCGACGCCTTCGCCTTGCAGCACGGACGACATACCGTCGCGCACGAAGTTGGGGCCGATCTCGACGCGATGGACTAAGGTCTCTTCCGCCGGGCCGGAGCCAGCTGCCAATGCTACAGACGCGCGGTCCCCAGTTTTCGCCAGCTCCTGCGACGTCACTTCCAGCACACCGTCCCGGAGAGCCGCCACGTCGCTCTCGGTCTTGCTGTCCTCTGCCCAATCCAGGTCGGGCGTCAGGACTCGGTTCCTGTCATGCGACCTTAGCGCATGCGCCAGGAAGAGGAGCCAGCCCTGTGCGAGCGTCAGCCCGCCTGGGTTGCCTTCCGGGTCTTCCGTCAAGAACACCTCCGAGATGTCCACGGAGCGCGCGTCCGCCCGGCGGCGCACAAAGTAGGTGACCTGGCCGTCCGAGAGCGCACCGTAATGCAGGTTCATGCTCACCAGGTACGCGCAAAGCTGCGCGAGCGGTTCCCGACTCATGGCGATCGGCGGCTGCAACCTTTTTGCGACGCGCGTTATCTCAGCGCGGAGCGGCGGGCGGGGCTGGTTCTGGACGGTGTCCGCGAGATTCTTGGGCACCGACGCCGTCGTCGTGCACTCCAAGACCGCCACGGAAGCCCTGTGGATCATGTCGGAGTACTCCCGAAGTCGAGCGCGATAGAGGCCACGCTTCTGCTCCTCCTCGGGCTTGCCAGCCGCTTCCTTCCAGGCGGTGTTGCACCTCTTGACCTCCTCGTCTTGTTGCTCGAGAGACGCCTCGCTGTGGGCGAAGATCTGAAAGTCCGCCCGGCGGATGCTCTGCCCGTTGATCAGCACCTCCACCTCCCGACTCGTCGACACATAGTCTACTTCCTCGTTCAGAACGAGCGTCTCTAGCACAGGATTGAGCCCATGCTTCGCTAGCTGCACGAGGCTGTTGCCTGCCCAGTCATGCACTTTAGACTCACGCAGGCCAAAGCCCGGCGATCTTTTGTACTCTGGCATGCCATTGGGCCGCTCTTCGTCCTCGAAGATAGCGCGAAACTCGGCGCCCTCTGCAGCGAGCAGGTCCCAGACGCCCGCCATGGCCGGGAGGAAGCATGCTGGCACCTCCGTCGTGGCGACCTCCGCGCTGAGTTGCGTGGCAGATCTCTTGGTACCCGCGTCTTGCGGCGGCGGCTGCGGCTCGGCGCCAGAAGCCCCGTCTTCATCCACCATCGCGTCAAGCTCTCTGGCCGCATCTTGGGTGCCCGAGAGCTTCCGCCGCGTCCTGGAGTTCGACCCAGGACCGCCATAGCGTACGGGAGGCATGGAGTACTCCTTGAACCACGTCCAGATGGCCTTCGTGCGAGCAGAGTACATCATTCTGGAGAGCTTGAAATATTCCTGGTCCGAGAGCTCGCCCCCCTCCGCAAGACCGAAGATACAGGTCCGAAGGGTGTCGATGTTCCCTGCGTCCTTCGAGCAGATCCAAGCTAGAAAGGCCGAGATGTTGGCCTCGCTGAGGTGGACACGGAGCTCCTCGACGGAGAGCGTCTTGAGCTGTCTGTGCTTGGGGGGCGGGCCTTCGTAGCGGCGCACGACCTCCGCCGGGTCTTGGGCGCCAGATTCGCCCGCGTCAGCAGGCTCGGGCATGCCGAACAGGCCGTCTGCACCAACGAGAACGCTCGTTTGAGCGTGCCTCTGCGCCATGGTGCCTGCTCGTGCGCGCAAGTCGCTGCTTCTTCTCTCACCGCGCTGCTCGTCCTTGCCCGGGCCTTGCCGGCACAGGAGACGCACTCTATGGCCGCCACCGCATGCCGTGTCGCGCTCCCCTGCGCGCCCGCCGCGCGCGCAGCGAGCGCGAAAGGGTTTTGCTTGCCGCCAACTTGAAGGGATTCATCACGCTTGACAGTCGTCTGGTGTACCTGCTCGCGCAGAGCCCCAGGAGGCTCAGCGCAACCTACTCCGGCTGGTTTGCGAGTAGGCGACCCTCGCTCCGGGCGTGACGCCCTCGCTCGGGGGGGTTTGGCCGCCAGTCAGTGCAGCTGCATGACAGCGTGTGCAAGACGAGCTTCCACGCATGGTTCAACGTCGCCACGAAAGGCTGCCTCTTCAAGTTGCAGAACATGGGAACCACGTTGGAGTCACGATTCACGATTCAATACTTGTCAACAAGAACATCAATGTGTAAAATTAGAGCTTGCGCTCCGCCTCGTTGCTGAGCTGGGTGCCGAGAAAGGTTTGCTCGAGATCGAGCATCTCACCGGCACGGGCGTCCTCGCATCGCGTCCTGCACGCACGCTCCAGGTCGATGAACAACACGTTCAAGGGCGCCTGCGAGGGCGGCAAGATGACAATGTTGCGCGCAGCCACGTCACCGTGCACGTACCCCGCGTCGTGGATCCGCTGCAGCGCCGTGCGCGCGCGCGGCAGGAGCACCGTTGCGCCCCCGTACTGCTCAAGTCGCCACAGGCTGATGTCCGCCAACGTCACGCCCGCCTGCTCCGTGGCCAACACGAGACGACGCATTCGGACGTCGGTACCGTAGCACACCAAGGGCACAATCGCCACGCCCTGCAGGTCCGCCAGATCCGCGAAAACACGAGCCTCGACGCTTAGCGCCGTCGCCGCTCCCTCGTACGAGGTAGGGACGGTCTTGACGTAGCACGTCTTGCCGGCCACGTTGACGTTGGGGAAGCCGACGCCTTCGCCTTGCAGCACGGACGACATACCGTCGCGCACGAAGTTGGGGCCGATCTCGATGCGATGGACTAAGGTCTCTTCCGCCGTGCCGGAGCCAGCTGCCAATGCTACAGAGACGCGGTCCCCCCTTTTCGCCAGCTCCTGCGACGTCACTTCCAGCACGCCGTCCCGGAGAGCCGCCACGTCGCTCTCGGTCTTGCTGTCCGTTGCCCAATCCAGGTCGGGCGTCAGGACTCGGTTCCTGTCATGCGACCTTAGCGCATGCGCCAGGAAGAGGAGCCAGCCCTGTGCGAGCGTCAGCCCGCCTGGGTTGCCTTCCGGGTCTTCCGTCAAGAACACCTCCGAGATGTCCACGGAGCGCGCGTCCACCCGGCGGCGCACGAAGTAGGTAACCTGGCCGTCCGAGAGCGCACCGTGATGCAGGTTCATGCTCACCAGGTACGCGCAAAGCTGCGCGAGCGGTTCCCGACTCATGGCGATCGGCGGCTGCGTCCTTTTCGCGACGCGCGCTATCCTAGCGCGGAGTGGCAGGCGGGGCTGGTTCTGCACGGTGTCCGAGAGATTCTTGGGCATCGTCGCCATCGTTTTGCACTCCAAGACCGCCACGGAAGCCCTGTGGATCATGTCGGAGTACTCCCGAAGTCGAGCGCGATAGAGGCCACGCTTCTGCTCCTCCTCGGGCTTGCCAGCCGCTTCCTTCCAGGCGGCGTTGCACCTCTCGACCTCCTCGTCTTGTTGCTCGAGAGACGCTTCGCTGTGGGCGAAGATCTGAAAGTCCGCCCGGCGGATACTCTGCCCGTTGAACAGCACCTCCACCTCCCGGCTTGTCGACACACAGTCTACTTCCTCGTTCAGAACGAGCATCTCTAGCACAGGATTCAGCCCATGCTTCGCTAGCTGCACGAGGCTGTTGCCTGCCCAGTCATGCACGTGAGACTCACGTAGGCCAAAGCCCGGCGATTTTTCGTACTCTGGCATTCCATTGGGCCGCTCTTCGTCCTCGAAGATAGCGCGAAACTCGGCGCCCTCTGCAGCGAGCAGGTCCCAGACGCCCGCCTCGGCAGGGAGGAAGCATGCTGGCACCTCCGTCGTGGCGACCTTTGCGCTGCCTTGCGTGGCAGATCTCTTGCTGCCCTCGTCTTGCAACTTGGGCTGCGGCACGGCGCCGGAAGCCCCGTCTTCATCCTCCTCCGCGTCAAGCTCTCTGGCCACATCTTGGGTGCTTGAGAGCTTCCGCCGCGTCCTGGAGTCCGACTCGGGACCGCCATAGCGTACGGGAGGCATGGAGTACTCCTTGAACCACGTCCAGATGGCCTTCGTTCGAGCCAGGTTAATCGCTTCGTGGAGATCTGACGATTCGGACTTCGTGAGCGCCCCATTCCTTCTCAAGCCGTCGATACAGGTCCGAAGGGTGTCTATGTTCCTTGCGTCCTTCGAGCAGATCCAAGCTAAAAAGGCCGAGATGTTGTGCTCGCTGAGGTGGACACGTAGCTCCTCGACGGAGAGCGTCTTGAGCTGTCTGGGCTTGGGCGGCGGGCCTTCGTAGCGGCGCACGACCTCAGCCGGGTCTTGAGCGCCAGACTCGCCCGCGTCAGCAGGCTCGGGCATGCCGAGCAGGCCGTCTGAACCAACAAGAGCCCTCGTTTGAGCGTGCCTCTGCGCCATGGTGTCGCCTCCCCACCTGCTCGTGCGCGCAACTCGCTGCTGCTTCTGTCACCGCGCTGCTCGTACTGCCCCGGTGCCTTGCCAGCACAGGAAACGCACTTTATGGCCGCCACCGCGTGGCCCGCCCGAGCCTCCGCCTACCGCGCCGTGTCGCGCCGTGTCGCGCCGTGTCGCGCTCCCCTGCGCGCCTGCCGCGCGTGCAGCGAGCGAGCGCGAAAAGCGTTTTGCTTGCTGCCATGGGATTGGATTCATCTCGCTCGCGCAAGCCCAGCCATCGCGGCGGGTTGCGGAGCCGGGCTCTGCCTGGCTTCGCAACCTACTCCGGCTAGCTTGCGGGTGGGCGACGCTCCGGGCGTGACGCCCTCGCTCGCGGAGGCTTGGCCGGTCGGCAGCGTGTGCGAGACAAGTTTCCACGCATGGAGTCTGACTGAGAAGTTATGTTCTGGCGTCGCGTCGCAGTCGTCCGACTCGGAGTGTCGCGCGCGAACGAGGGCAGGTCCAGTAAGGGGGGAGGCGGCCTCGCTCCTACGCGCGCGCTCGCTCCTACGCGCGCGCCTCCTGCTCGCCCTCACAAGCGGCCAATGGGACTGACTCGGATTGTGAATTAGATTCGAGGTTCGGACTCGGATGGTTGCGCAACGCAATAACTGACAAGTTGGTGCACGAGGCGAGCACAGCAGATTACTCACATCATCACAGCATTAGGTTGATATGGCATAACTATATGATAGCACTCTCAGCGTAAGGATTTGCGACGCCAGGCTTGCTTGAGGAGGAATTGGAACACTGAATTGGCAGGAAGAATGCACACGCGCATGCATGGCTCCATCAGAGTGACGGATGTGGAGAGGGAGCGGCCCATGCGTATCCGCTGCCCTGGTCTGCCTCGCCTCGCTTGCCTGCTCGGCCTCGCTTTGAGCCCCATCAGCCTCGCCTCGCCTCGTTAGCGGAACGCGCCTTTTGGGGATTGGGATGGGTCGCGGCATCATTAGTCGCGGTCGCGTGCGAAAAAGTCCGAACCGTGCGAGGGCCTCTGGAATTGTGCGGAGATGGAGCGCGAGTAGGCGTACCAGTCCTTGCGCACAATGGCGGAGAGCAGCATGGAGTCGAGCAAAAGGTACATGACGGGAAGGGAGTCCCAGATGGCGACGAGGCCAATGTCTGGGATGTACTTGAGCTGGAGCAGAATGAGCGGGAGGCCGACGAACCAGAGGGAGAGCACGGCCCAAGACATGTGCGGCTGCAGCGCGAGTGCGCGCACGGCGCCAATGCAGAGGCCGAGAATGGCGTCGCAGAAGAGCTCGATGCAGAGCCAGGGCCATATTCGCTCGGCGAGCGTGATGACGGCAAGGTCGTCGGTAAAGCTAGCGATGATGGCGTCGCGAAAGGCGTAGGTGAGCATGCAGACGATGGCCATGATGGAGAGGCAGGCAGTGAAGGCGATGCGCGTGACCTGCTTGGCGAGCGAGACCTTGCCGGTGGCGAGGAGCTGGCCGACCTGCGAGGACATGCCGATGGAGAAGCCCTCGGGTATCATGTACGCGACGGGCACGAGCGTGTAGCCGATGGTGTGCGCGGCGAGCGCGGTGGTGCCGGCCTGGCCCGCGATGAAGCAGACGACCTCCCAGAACCACCAGTCGGAGCTGGAGAGGATGCCCGGAACGCCGAGGCGGACGACGAGCCAGGCCCCGTCGCGGTCGAAGAAGACCTTGCGCCAGAAGCCGAGGTCGAGGCGCGCCGGAAAGGTGCGCGGGTGGTGCTGCGCGCCGAGCAAGAAGAGCAGCACGATGAAGAAGGCGAGCGTCGCGGTGGAGGCCACGTGCGCCATGGGCGCGCCCTCGAAGCCGTAGTCGAGCACCTCGGCGAAGAGGTGCATGTAGAGCGGGTGCAGGCAGAGCACGCCGACGTAGATGCCGACGAAGGGCAGCGTGACGTTTTGCGCGCGGAAGAAGCGCAGCGCGCACTCGCAAAAGACCAAAATGGGGAAGGAGTAGGCGTAGATGCTCATAAAGTCCTTGGCGAGCGCCGCGGACTCGGGCGGCTGGCCCACCATGACGAGCAGGTCGTCCATGTGCTGTATGAAGGGCCGCAGCGGCGCGAGCAGCAGCAGGCAGAGCAAGAAGGAGCGCACGCAGATCTGGCCCACCTCGGCGTACTTGCGCAGACTGAAGGCCTGCGGCGTGAGCGTCTCGGCGGCGCTGAGGAAGCCCATGACGAGCGAGAGCACGACCAGGTTGCTGCTGAGGCTGGCCAGCGAGTAGCCCGTGAGCGCCGCCGTGCCGAAGTTGCGCCCCACGTACGACGACGTGTACGTGGACTGCAGCATCATGGACAGCTGCGTGAGCACGGCCGGCGTGGCCAGCCTGCCGAAGAGCGCGAACTCCCTCGCCACGGCAGCCGCCGTCGGCTTCTCGTCCGCGAGCTCGCCGCCGCCGCCGCCGCCGCCGCCGCCGCCAGCCCCCGCCTGCCCGCCCTGGGCCGCGCCCTGGCCTCCGGCTCCCTGGCCGGCCTCCAGCTCCTGGCGCTGCTGCTTGGCCAGCGGCTCGCGCTCCTGCGCCTCCAGCTCCTGCGGCGCCATGGCCATGGCCGCGGCCGCCGCCGCGCGCGCCTCGCGCGCCTCGCGCTCCTCCTCGCGCGCGGCGCTGCCGGCGCCGCCGCGGCCGGCCCCCCGCCGCGCGCCGCGCCGCGCCGCCGCCGCCCGCGCGCGCGCCGCCGCGCGCCGCCTCCGCCGCGCCGCGCAGCGCGCGCGCGCCCTCCCGCGCGCGCGCGGCCAGCCGCGCGCCCTCGCCCGCCATCGCTCTGCCGCGCCCGCGCGCCGCCCGCGCCGCTCGGCTCGCCGTGCCACCGCGGGCGGCTCCATCCATCTCGCCATCGCGGCCTGGGACCAGGACCTGGACCTCGACCTGGACCTGGGCGACGACCCGGGCGCCGACCTGGGCGGCGACCTCACGCCCGCGGCGCTCGCGACGCAGGCTGCCGGCTGCTCGCGCCTGTTGAGGGCCTCGGCTGCGTCTCGAGCGTGGACGCATGCGTATGCTGCGTGCTTGCGTGCAGGTCGGCGAGCTTGGGTGGTGCATTCGCGCGCATTCACGCCCTCAAGACCTGCGATGCTGATGATGCCGGTCTTGGTCGCCCTTGGCGATCTGCAAGGCATGCCTGCCTGCCTGCCTGCCTGCCTGCCTGCCTGGCGAGGCGGAGGGCGGATGCGGAGGGTGGCAGGGCTTCGCGGCGATGGTGGCGATGCGATGGTGGCGATGCTTGGGCCGCCGAGCGGGCTGGCCTGGCTTCGTGTGCGGCAGGCGAGCTCGACAGCATTGCAACGCCCGAGGCCAGCGAGTTTCTTTGCCGCGATTTGCCTGTGTGGGCAAGCTTGTTCTTGACGTCACTTCAACGTCGCTTTCCGATCTGACACAGGTTCGGATCAAACCGCCGCAGGTACAAAAGTGCCTAGTACCGGGTGACTGACTGTGTGGCCGTTCCCTGTCACTTGCATGTCGAACCTTGGTGCGCAAAAAGGCTTCGTGGCACAAGGCTTTGTGCAAAAAAGCTTTGTACCAAGCACGGCGTCGCTTCGCAAAGCACCTTACCTCAAATGACCTCAGACATGGATCAAACTTATTTGTCTCATTAGGAGTTCATCTCCGACCACGGCCAAAGCCACGACCATGGCGCACGCGATGTTTGTCGCGGCGGTGAATCTGGCGGTGACCCTTATTGAGCATGGGGGCGACGGCCTGGGGCGAGCCGTGGATCTCAATGGCATCGTAGTGGATGCCACCGCAGTAAAGCACGGAGATGCGGCGCTTGGGCTGATTGCCAGGCGCGAGAAAGCAGGAGATGCGCTTGTAGCCACCGCGAGCTCGCTCATAAACGTCAACCTGGATGTTGAAGAGGCGCGCGAAGGCGGCCATCTCGATACCGCCGCCCCACGCGCAACTTTGCATGCGCCGGCAGTACGACTCCACGGAGCACTGCGCGTCCCAGCGCACCCACTCGTTCACGGGAGTGTCGGCGATCTTGACGTGCGCATTGGTGCGCACCCAGCGCGCGAGCGCCTGCCGCAGGGCGTGCGTCGACGACGGCCCCTGGCCCTGAAGCCCGCGGAACATGGAGTGGTACAGACAGCTGCCGTCGCCGGGCTGCGGGTAGACGCGCGCATCGCGGCCCGCGACAAAGACGTTGCCGCCGCCGCCGCCCAGGCCCGCCATGGCTTTGCGCCGCTGTGCGTCTGGGTGCTTCTCGCGCGGTTTGTTGTAGTGCGGGCACCGCGAGGTCTCGTGCTTGCCGTCGCACTTGTCGCACACGAGCGCCTTGCCACTGCTCCCGGCGGCGTCCGCGTCCGCCTTGCTTTTCGCCTGCTTCTTGGACGGCACGCTCTCGTCCTCGGACGCAGACCGAGGCCGCTTGCGCGAGGCTGCCTTCTTGGCCAGCGCAGCCTCTTCCTCGTCTTCGGCCTCGAGCTTGGCGATCTTGGACTGGACCAGGCGGAGGCACGACGCCATCTTGCCCTTGTACTTTTTTACGAAAGCCTTGATTTCCGCAAGCTTCATGTACGGCCGCAGGAGCGCCTTGACCTGTAGGCGCAGGGCTTTCTCATTCTGCTCCGCCGGCTCCGGGGTGCTGCTGGCCCCCTCCCCCTGACCCGTCGCCTTCGTTTTGGCCTTCTTGGCCTTCCTCGCTGCCAAATCGTCCTCGTGCGCCTGGAGGAGCGCGCGGATCTTCTTCAACGGCTGCGTCCGCGCGAACTTGCGCAGCTTCTTGCGGACCTCCTCATCCTCCGAAAGCTCAAGCAGGGCCTGGCCGAGGCGTTTCCGCTCGGCGGCCTCGTCGTCCGCTCCATCCTCCTCCGCCACTGCAGCCGGTGGCGCTGGCGTCGCTGCTACCGCCGGCGCAGGCGCCGCCTTTTGCTCCTTCTCCTTTGCCTTGGCGACCTCCGCAGGCTTGGCCGCCTCCACAAGCGAACCAGCGGCGGCAAAGTCGCGCTTCGCCACGAGCGCCGGGCCGCGGCCCGTCGTGGACAGCGACGAATCGGAGTCAAAGTCCTGCGTGTGGCTCACAGACACGGGCGAGTCGCCCGCGTCCACGGCCGTCTTGTGCTTGCTTGGGTTCGCGCCGCTCTTCTGCGCCTCGTCCGCCTCCACGACGGCCGCCTGCACACAGGGTTTGCACTTGCGCATGCCCTTCTTCTTCAGCTGCGCCTTGGTGAAGGCCGCGCGCGACTGCACCACGCCGCAGCGCGCGCACGCGAACTCATCCACGCCCGCCATGCCGCCTCCCGCGCGCCGCAGCCCCGCGCCTCGCCTCGCCCCGCGCCTCTGCACCGCGCCTCCGAGCGGCCGGCCCGCGCGCCTCGCCTTGACTGGCCGCGGGATCCCGCGCCTCGCCTCGCCGCGGCGCCGCCCCCGCCGCTGCCGCGCTCGCGCGCCGCGGCAGGAGCGGGCCTCGCGCCGCGCGCCGCCGCGGCGCCGCGCCGCGCAGACGCCGCCGCCGCGCGCGCCTCGGGTCTGCGCCGGGACCGGCGCGGCTGGTGGCGCGGGGTCGCCCGCGTCGGGCGCACCGGACCCCGCGGCGGCGGCCGCGCTGCTGCCCCGGCGCCACCCTGGGTCCGGTGCGGGCGCCGTTTCGCTTGAGATGCGCTGCAATGAAGGTGCGGTGGTGCAGAGCGAGCGAGCGAGCGTCCGAGGCCTTTTGCTTGCCACGAGGTTCTTTTCTCTGCGCGGCGGCTGTGGCACGCTCAGGCTGTCGTTCAGGCAGACAAAGCTCGGTGCGATGCGATGCGATGCGATGTGATGCGCTGCGATGCGCTGCGCTGCGATGCGCTGCGATGCGACACGATGCGATGCGATGCCCGCATCATGCTGACAGCGGGTCAGCGCACGGCGTCGACAGCGGCGTTCTCGACGTCATTGTTGGTCCTCTCTCTGGCCTACTAGCTGTAGGCCTCAGCTAGAGTTCCCTCTCTCTCTCTCTCTCTCTCTGCGTAAAAGAAAGGAGGCTAGTCGCGATCCTCGCGGCGGCGCTTGCGAATCTCGGCGTAGCGAGCCTGGACGCGCTCGCGCATGCGCTCGAGCTGAAGCTTCTCGTAGCCGGACTTGGCGGAGCCGGAAGCGTCAGGCCCGCCAATGGCGGCGGCGAAGCTGAGCTTGGCAAAGCGATCCCGGTTGGTGGTCGGGTTGGAGTCGCGCTTGCGGAGCTGGTGCGCAGCCTCGAACTCAGGCGGCGCCGCGGCGACGTCATTGACGCGGCGGCGCTTGCTGCGCTCCTCGAGCTGGTAGATCTTGCGCTCGCGCTCGTCCATGTCGCCGTCGCGCTCGCGCTGCTTGGCGGCCTTCTTCTCGCGCTCGCGCTCCTTGCGACGCTGGTTGTACGCCTTGTTCTTCTCCCTGGTCTTGGAGTGCGTCTTGCGCTGGCGCGAGAGCTCAGCCTGCGTCTCGCGGTTCACGCGGTTCAAGAACTCGCGGTACGTCTCGCCCGGGCGGCGGCCCTCGATCTTGAAGCCGGCGCGGTCCGTCTCCGTCTCACCCGCCTCGGCCTCGGCGCCGCCGCGGCGCTTCTTGCGCTGCTGCGTCTTGGCCTTGTCGCCCGCAGCGCCCTCGGCGGCCTCCGCATCCTCCCGCGCCCTGCGCTGCGGGTTCAACGCCTTGCCGTCCGCGTCGTACTTCTCCACGAGCTTGCCCTTGGCCGCCAGCGCATCCTTGCCGCGCAGCTTCTTCCCCTTGACCTCCTTGACCGGGTCCTCGCGCTCCGCGTCCGGCGCGAACAGATTGTCCACGTCGAAGGTCTTCTTCACCTTCTTGTACCTCGCCACGCGTCCCATCCTGCCTGCCTCGCGCGCGTGCGCGTGTACGTGTACGTGCGCGCGCGCGCGCGCCGCTCCTCGTCGTCCGCTGCGCCGCGCGCTCCCGCGCGCCCCGACAAGGCAAACCCGGCCCGGCCCAATCCGGCCCGGCCCGGCCCGGCCCGGTCCGCTCGCCGCCGGCCGCCGCGGCCGCGCGCTCGCCGCCGCGCCCTGCCGCCGC